>CM018698.1:51849872-52171966 GCA_009363875.1 Mikania micrantha
TAATCTATATATCTTAATTTAGAATTAAATTTAATTTAAAAAGTATATATTTAAAAAAGTGTTAAATGCCAAAATGGTCCCTGTGTTTATATCGAAAATGACATTTTAGTTCCTAAATAAATTTGTTGCCATTTTAGTCCTTGTGTTTTAATTTAGTTGCCAATTTAGTCCTTCTAGTTGCCATTTTAGGGACTATATTGGCAATTAAATTTCAAACACAAGGTTTAAAATGGCTACAAAAATTTAGACGAAGGACTATATCGGCAACTAAATTAGAAAACAATGATTAAAATGGCAACAAATTTTATTTAGGGACTAAAATGACATTTTTGATATAAACACAAGGACCATTTTGGCATTTAACTCTTTAAAAAAATATATAATCTTTTTGCATATTATCATATAACCAAGTAATATGTTTATTCCTACAAAGTATTTATTAAATGCCTTATTACTGACAATTCAAAAGAAATTTCATTAGATTGAAAAGCTGAATAATGAACTCCATAATCACATATGATGCTAACATGTCCCTTGGTGCTTTGTTTGTGAAAAAAAAGTGTAAAATGATTAAAGTTGGTGTAATACTCACATAGATTTAATCTTATTAATCATTCTTACCCATGTGAATCAATAATATTCACATAGATTTAATTATGTTACTCATTTCAAATTGTTTATAATGATATGGATAAATATTATATTTTAGTTGGTTTCCAGGTATGCGTGTATGCGTGTATGTTTGTATATATTACGTAAATATATTATTATCATCTTAATGAAGATAACAATTTTTAAGTATACTAAAACAGTTATGACAATTGATAAGAGTTGGATAACACTACGAAATCAAAATGATCCGGTTTTCATAGAAGGTCTTGAAAATTTTATAAAGATGGCCAAAACCATGTTGATAGTGAAGGGAAAATTTATTGTCCGTGTAAAAGATGTGTCAATTCGAATCGACATATTCCGACTTTGGTTTATGCCCACATACGTGACCGTGGGTTTCTACAATCATATGACACATGGATTTATCATGGTGAGGAATATCCTGATGCTGCTCAGTTATAAACGCACTTTGTTCTTCAAAAACACACGTTCCAACAGTAGATAACGAGATGTTTTGATGTACTTGAAGATGTTATATAGCAGAGCAACATACAAATGAAGAAAACATAAATGAAAATGTAGCTTAGAAGATTGTTAACGAGATTGATGTATTGCATGATACTCGGTCATCTGATTATAACTTGCTTGTAAATTCAAGCTTAGAAGGTCTTGATGCAAGTTTTAACCCCCAAATTGTCCCAATACCAGTAGTAAATGTAGTTAGGTATTTTATTTTTTATTAAATGTGATATATATATATATATATATTATGTATTAATGTTCTTTTATATATTATTAACTATCTTTGTTAAAGGTATGGCTACATATGCTCGACGACATGGAGGAGATGGTGGGGATTGACCTCCTCATGGCAACTCGAGTAGAATTCCAGCTAACTGCGAGTCTTGTAAGAAAAATGATTTATTAAATGATTCGCGGCTAACTTCAATTGTATATATTGTTTTATATTTTATCATTTTACTGATTTTCATTTTTATGATTTGATGTAGCTCAACCAAGAAAAGTGAGAGGACGTGGAAAAAATAAAAATTTATTAGAAAAATTTGCGAGTAATAACAATAAGCCGTTGGAACTCGATCTTTATCCCAAAGGGGGCATGCATAAATTTGATGGAGAAAAAGATAGCTTTTTTATTAAATGTATATCTAATGAGGTGGCTAGAGTTCCATTTCATTATCCTAGTTGGGACAGAGTTCCCGAGCACGATAAGCTTGGGATGTATCGCACGTTGCATGTAAGTATGCAATGTAATGTTATATTTAAATATATATTTGACAACTAATATAAATTTCAAATTATTTGTGTTTGTAGCTTTACTTTGATCTTCAGAGCTGGCTGGGAACGCCCGACTAGGATGGAATAAGAGCAGGGAAAAATGAGGATTTGACCGAAGATATCGGAATAGAAAATGAAATAAAAAGGCATTTAATGCCTACGGTGGTTACGATAATGTTGAAAATGCAAAGAATCACTTACTCGACACACAAACTCAAGAAGCATGGGATAAAATTATTGATGAATTGTTCCGCAACGCTGACTTTATGAAACGTTGTGTAAAAAATGCATCAAACAGATCAAAACAACTTTACACAACTGCTAGTGGAAGTAGGTCGTATGCTCAGATGCGACATGAAGATATAAGAAACATAATTAGTATTATCACATATTTATTCACAATTCATTGAAATGATGAATATTTTTCTTGTTTAGAAATGCGAGATACAGGAACTTCAAGCATGCTTAAGGATTGGAAGAAGATGCACACGAAGAAAGGGGTGGATGGGTGAATGAAATAGCAGAAGATGATTGGGTAAATATATTGATTTTATGTTACCATTTAGAGTGTATTGCAAGTAAATAGATAAATTTAAAGTATCTTACATTCCACATGTTTGTGGAAGTAGATAGATAATTTAGAAACTATATGTATTGTTTTAGATTTAGTGAATCATTTTGACTCATTTAAACAAACTATTGCATATGTTTTGTCAAACAAAGTATATGCAAGTTATTGTTTCGATTGTGTCAAAATGACTTGAACACATTAAGGTGAACTTAGTGAATTAAAGCTTGTTTGGCTCATTTTGCCCCTTATGTTGAGATTTGTTCATGTTATTTTGTTGTAGATTTAACAGGATGGTTATCTAATTTATAGCAGTTATGTTGTCAGTTTTTTTTAAAACTAATTTGTATTTATTGTACTATTTAAATACAAGAAAAACTTGAGGAAGAAGCTACTCGGATGCGTAAAGAATCTGGGACAGAACAAATTGATGAAGAAGAATGTTTGTCACGTGTCTTAGGTGACAGACGTGGTTGGAACAGGGGTGTTGGAAGAAGACTTAGAAATATAGCCCCTGATGTTTCTTATGTGTCAAACTCGCAGTCCCAGTTGTCTGACATGCAAGAAACCATTTCGTCTCATGAATGAGAACATGAAATGAATGCAAGATGAGATTGATGCACTTAAATCAAATAAACATGGCACATCAACAGACTCGGATGGAGATTAATGTACTTGGAAACATTGAATATTATATTATGATGGTTTGGAAAACATTTAGTTAGATTACATAACTGTTCGGGTGTATTTGACACTTTGCAAACATTGTTAGGTGGTTTATGTTTTGTGTTTTCTTTGATTATTTGTGTTTTGTGTTTGGTTAGGTTTTAGTATATATTCATGTAATATAACAGGTTATTTGGGAAGAATTGCAGATTTTGTTCCTATAAACTGGAAAATACAAAAAACAGGGAAATTTTTTTTTGAATGTGACTTTTGCCGACGACATGTCGTCGGCATAGAGTATTTAACTTTTTTTATTTTTTAATGATTAAATAAAATTACTTTCTCGCGACGACTTTTAGCAACAACATGTCGTCGGAAAATATGTATTATAATTTTTTTATTATTTATTTTATTTATTTAAATTAATTATTAATTTCTGTTGACGACTCTGGGTGACGTCATGTCGACGGGAAAAATAACCTATGCCGACGAACAGTGGCGCAGGTTAGTTGGGGCAGGGGGCGACCCCCTTGTATTTTCGGTTAGTAGTGTACATATCCCAATTTGTAGAGAAAAAATTTTAAAAAAATTTTATTTCACCCCCCTGAAAAAAAAATATATGCCCTATGTTCGCCCCCCCTAAAAAATATTAAATAATTTTAAATAATTTATAAACGTATAAAACCAATTCGATTAAACCTATTAACAAACAAATTTATGGGTATATATTAAGCCCAAAAATCTGTTTAGTGTTTACCCAATCTCCAAAGCCCAATCTCCAAAGTCCAAAAACTTAAAATCCAAAGCCCAATATCCAAAAATCTGTTTTATTTTATTTATTTACCCAATTATCGTTTAGGAAGAAAAGAGAAAAAAAAACTCTTTGTTCTCATCCTTGCGTCGCCCCCAGCCCCCACTCGCCCGATTCTCGACCAGCCACCAGCAGCACTGGCCCCAGCCCTGTGCCGCTCGTTCCTCAGCCTGCCGCTGCAGTGCCTCTGCTTCCAGCCTTCTTCTTTCTTTTTGCGTGATTTGTGATTTAAGTAATGAATTCGGCTCTCACCTCTTCCTACTTGTTGTTACTTGCTTTGATTAAGTATTTGAGTAGTTTAGTTGTTGTTTATTGTTACTTTGTTAATTATTAGTAAATCTAAACATTTAGGGTTTTGATTTTTTTCCAAATTTTTTACAGAATTATTGGTATAAATTTAGTATCTGAGATGGGACCCGAATCGCCAACCCGATTTTTTTTCAAATTTTTTACAGAATTATTGATATGGTTTAATTGTTGTTTATTGTTACTTTTTTTGACACGACCCGGACCCGAATCGCTAACCCGAACATTTAACTGTTAGCGTTAGGCCGTTAGGGAAAAAAATTTTAAATGTTGCAAAGTTTCGCCCCCTCCCCCCTACCATTTTGCCAAGCTCCGCCACTGCCGACGAACCCTTCCCCGACGACCTAAAAACCCTATAGCGACAAAGCTATAGCGTCGAAAGCTGTAGCGACAACATATCGTCGAAAAAGGACGTCATATCAGAAAAGAATTCTTGTAGTGTGGTTTATGTTTTTTTCCTTTCTTTCTATAACTTCTCAATTAACCAGACGTCTAACTTAATCACTTAGTCTTGTTAAATATTGCATAAAAAACTAAAATACACAACATTTAAAAAAATAAATAAAAAAGTTAAAATTTTGTAGAACAGTTTTATCCCCATTTTTCCATCCCCGCTAAGGGCTATGAGCACCTTTAATAAGAAAGCTTTTAATGTTTTTGAGGTCAAATCGATGACGTAAAGTGTTCATCGGGTCGGATAATGAGTTATTCGGGTTTGAAAATTTTTTAGATATATCTGAAACCCGACCCGAAATTCGAAATATATCATTCGACCCAAATAACCCGAATTCATTCAACCCGAAAAACCCTATTTTTTTCGGATTATTCGGATATCCGACCCGAAAAAAATAGTTTTTGCATATCCAAAACCCGACCTCAATCTAAAATCATATTATCCGACCCGAAAAACTCGAAATAGATTTCGGATAAGGTTTTTTCGGGTTTTGGATACGGTTCGGATTTCGAATTTTTTCGAGTTTCGGATATTTTGAACACCCCTAGATGAGTAATTATTTTGAGAGAATTTATTTTAAGTGTTTTGTCTCTATTAATTTTTTTTATTTAAACTTGATCTTATGCCCTATTTTATCATATGCCATTACCAAATCCACCTCTTACTCTTGTGCGGCAAACCATGAATTACTTGCTAGGATTGTCCAAAATGCTTGTCGCTCGACATTCATTCGAAAAAAGCTCGTTCAAATTTCGTTCGGTTTAAACGAGCCGAGCACAAGCCAAGGTAATCTTGCTCATCGCTTGCTTGGCTCGCTCGTTTTGGCTCGTGTAAGTATAACTAAATTCTATTTATATATATAAAGTGATATTAACATTTTTTATGTTATAAGCTTTTAAAGTTGAATGATGATGTTAATGTATTCGAACTAATAAATAATGATGTTGATGAAATATTCAAACACTTTAAACTTTTTTTATGTTTTAGTAATATGACAATTTGTAATTTATAAACTTTATTTCTGTTATGAATTTGTATGTGGTTGAATTTATTGTTTTTTAATTCAAAAAAAGCCGAGCAATGAACGTAACATTTAGCTCGATTTTAATTCAACAGTTGTACCCCCTTGCCCTCCATCGCCAAAAAAACCATGTCTTCTTATGTCGTATAAAAAGTTTCATTTAATGCCTCGAAAGTCTCTTGTTGATTTATTTTCCTCTGATATGAAAATAAACTAAAAAAAATACTCACCAATTCACCATGATAATTCATATAGACAAGATAAACCATCGTAGAGCTACGAAAAGAACAAAGTCTATAAAAGTTGAAAAGGCATATTGAAATGTAATAATACATCGGTATTTCTTTCTCTAGTGCACGACAAATACTATTCAAGAAATCTTGTTGTCAAGCTTAAAAAAACAAGGAAAGATTAACAACCTATTTCTTTTCTTGACTTTTAATATTTATGTTAAATAAATAACTTTAAAAAAATATTTTAGAAAATATATTATATATTTCTTTAAGATGTTTTATAAAAAACAAAAAAAAAAACAGACTTATAATATAATCATATTATTACCAGATTAAAGATAGAGGAGAACTACTGGAATTGTAAATAAACGTTATATATAAATTTGGATTATTTACATATATTTACTTAACCCTTAAAATTAATATTATTTCACCCCCTTTTGAGAGGAGGAAATATGTACTTAACTAGTTTATTTTGAAAGGGAACTATCTTTTAAAAATAGGGAATATGTAATTGACTTTTTTAGTTGGGTATATATGTAATAAATGATATTTGAAGGGAGAAATATGTAAATGCCCAAAAAAAAAAAAGAATACATTATATTTTTTTTAATAACAAAATAATTCTAGATGACACTTCGTGCTTTCGCACATAGATTTAACAATCTCGTTTTGTTTCATGAGTGATGTACTGATTTAAAAAAAAAAATAGGGCCAACAACTCAAGCAATATGAATAGAAAAAATAAAAATTAAAAAAAATATATAACACGTACATTGAGCGATGGTGATTGGTGGATATGTCAAAAAAAAAAAGCGAAAAAATTTAAATGGAAACACAGAAGCCAAATTACTCATATGCTATAAATGTTTAAATTAGTTTGAAGTCTTAAAAGAGTAAATTTATTACTGTGGTTTCTTAATATGATTTTATTTTATGTTTAAAAGAATATATGAAATTATGATCATAAAACCCATAACAAACAAAAAATCATGTTTTTCTAGGAGTTGGTTAGTCTGTGTGATTTGAAATTGGTAGTTAGTTTGGGATATTGATTTGAAATTTAGTTTTGTGATGTTTTATCGACTAGAGTAATTATCTACATTCATAAGTGCAACCTTATAATTAAGATCTCTTTATAAGTTTAATTTTAAAAATAAATGTAACATCGATCATGACGCATGATCTTGTAGTTTTGTAATGTTGGTGATTATCTTTTTAAAAAGCTATGAGTTTGTAGTTTTGTAATGTTGGTGATTATTTTGTATTCTTACGAATTTATGATTAAGAGAATTATTGAATTTTAGGAGTAACAGAATATTATTTAAAAAAATGTACACATCAGTGTCTAAATTATAACTATTTTTTAATAAACTTCCAAGATTATTACAATTTCTTTAGCTATTAACATTAATGATCATTTTTGTTTACTAATTAAGCAAATAAGACAAATTATTATTTGATTATATCTAATTTGAATGAAAACTTAACATTATCGTCTGCTAATAATTTTTCAAAGACTTTTTTTTTTTTTTTGTTTTTATGAATCAAATAGTTTCATTCTTAATAATTTTGTATCTAAAAATAAAAGCCAACAAAAAAGAAAAAAAACAATTGAACATTTAAGCCGTTTATTGGTTGAACCGGGTTAATAAATAACCAACTGGTTCTTATGGTAACGGTTCAAAGGATGCCTAAGGAACCGGTAAAGCAAACGGTTCTAGGTCCAACTGGTTAAACGAATGAACCGTCCTGTAAGATCCATTTATTAAAAGACTGCCTCAAACATGTCAAAATGATTCAATACTACCTGCCAACCTGAAAGGATATATAACATACTCGTTAGCTTGTGTTAACATACTCCTTGACATGTATGACGACATGAATTACGAATTCGAACGCTATGATAATTACTTGAGATGGAAAGACATAATAAGGTGATCGCAAACACGATTGTCATTGAACTGTTGATCCCCATCTTGTTTTGAAAGATCAATTGTCCAGCTTTGATATATATAGAGAGATTGTGGGAATTGTGGTACTAAAAACAGTCAAATTTTCCCATTTATGCTCATAAAATTTTGATTAGTTACGTTTAAAATTTTAAAACATTTTGTTAATGCTGATGAGAATGTATTAATTCTCCAAAGATATCGTGTTAATGGTAATAAATTCTCGTACGTTTTCTTACAGTTATCTTCTTTTTTTTTTTTGGATTACTCGTAATTAAATATCGATTTATGTAATCAATAACAGCAATATGTGTTAAAAATAGAAAACGCCAGCGGGTTGCGAAAATTTATTGTCATATATGACATGACTCTAAATCCTCATCTACATAAAATAATAATAATAATTATGGTGGAAAGCTCAAATAATTAGAATTTTTTGCATAAAAAGTAACTGATAAAATTTTGACATTTTACATTAGGGGTGTTCAAAAAAACCGAAAACCGTTTAAAACCGATAACCGAACCGTATCCGTAACCGAAAAAACCCGAACCGAATTATGAATTCGGTTTTCGCTTCGGTTCCTAACCGTATCCGAATTCCGAATTCGGTTTTCGGTTCGGTTAACGGTTTTAGATATTTTTTGAATTCGGTTTGTTCGGTTTATTCGGTTAACCGATTAAACCGAATTCATAATTAAATTTATTATTTTTATTAATAATATAAAGTTGAATTCAGTTGAATTCGGTTTATTCGGTTGAATTCGGTTTATTCGGTTTTTAACCGGTTTATTTTGTTTTTAATCTGTTTGTTCGGTTGAATTCGGTTTGTACGGTTATAACCGAAACCGAACCGAATTGAAATCGATTGAATTCGGTTCGGATAACTATATTCCGAATTCGGTTCGGTTCGGTTAACGGTTAGGAGGAAATTTTTTTGAAAACCGAATAAACCGAATAAACCGAACAAACCGTTAACCGAACCGATAAACACCCCTATCTTACATGATAATTTATATATAACATATTATTTTTTCTACTAGTTTTTTGTTTTTTTACTACATTCTTTTTTGTATTGTATTTTTGTGCTTTTTATACTGTATTTTTGTTTTTGTACTACATTTTTTCTTTTTTGGTACTATATTTTTATTTCACTAGTACTAGATTTTTTGATTTTTATACTGTATTTTTTTGCACTTAATTTTGTTTTTATATACCGAGTTTTTTTTGTACTGAATTTTTGTTTTCATTTTTCTATCATGTCATATGTGAAATTCTTATTAATTCTTATTATTTTTAAGCAAAAATCTATTGTTACTACTTCCAATCGCAATAATTATAATAACAATGATAACGTGTATGATAGACTCATGACACAATACTTGTAGTTGGGATAAAAGGTCACCCAAGATCAAGCATTGTATTTACACTACAAGAAAAGATAACAATAGCAATGATGTTAACAGTGATCGACAAAAATCGTCACTAAAAATATATTTTTTTTGCGAAGACGTGTCATCGCTATAAGTACTTACAGTTTTTTGTTAAGTTTCTTGACACATGTTAACAAGTAATACGGTGGTCAATCCAGACAAATATTAACATACATTTAACGGCGATAAAGTTGTCGCGAACAATGAAAATATATTTTAGATTTTGAGTTTCATTCTAATCATTGTGGCAGTTAGAGGTGGCCAACGGAACCGGACCCGGAACAGGAAATCGGAACCGGTCGTACCCGAACCGGTGGGTACTGGCGGTTCCTGATTTTCGGAGAAACTGGAACCGGAAAACCCGGAGCCGGTTCCACTCTTAAACCGGCCAAACCCTGAACCGAAACCGTCCAAAACCAGAACCGGTTGGAACCGGTCAAAACCCGGAACCGGAACCGGTTCTTGACTTTGTTGACCAGAACCGTTTGAAACCGGAACCGGTTCCGGTTCTAAAAAAACCCGATTTGACCACCTCTATTGGCAGTTGACGAACGCAAAATACGTGGTTTCACTAATAGTATCTCTTGTAAAACTAAACTTAGAATTATTTTGGACACCAAAATTTATACATAACTATTTTTCATTTACCATTTTTGTTTTCTAGTTACCCTAAACCTTTGTTTTTTTTTTTTATTTATTCACGTATGAACATAGACCGTGATTTGCCATCATTCAAGTGTAGTCCGTAAATACTAACATTAATTTAAAAAATGGATGAGATTTTGGGCCATCGGCCCACTTTCTTACTTTTCGTGTTACTAAACAAAATATGAACGTCACGACCGCTCACTTTTCGTGTTACTAGATACTATGTTAATTTACAACATAATAATTTTAAACGTAAAAGCTTGAAGCTCGGATTCGGCTCTTAGCTCGTGCGGAAAAAGCTCGGATAAAGCTCGTTTGTAACCTAGCCGAACCGAGCCAGCTCATTTTGAAATTGGTTAGTGTGTGTGTGATTCGAAATTGGTAGTTAATTTGGGATACTGATTTGAAATTAATGTTTTTGTGATGTTTTATCAACTAGAGTAATTATCTACATTCATAAGCGCAACCTTATAATTAAGATCTCTTTATAAGTTTAATTTTAAAACCAAATGTAACATCGATCATGACGCATGACCTTCTAGTTTTGTAAAGTTGGTGATTATCATTTAAAAAAACTATGAGTTTGTATTCTTACGAGTGTATGATTAAGGAGAATTATTGAATTTTAGGAGTAACAGAATATTATTTAAAAAAAAATGTACACATCACTACATCAGTGTCTAAATTATAACTATTTTTTGATAAACTTCCAAGATTATTACATGCAACTTCTTTAGCTATTAACATCAATGATCATTTTTATTTACTAATTAAGCAAATAAAACAAATTATTATTTGATTATATCTAATTTGAATGAAAATTAACATTATCTTCTACAAATAATTTTTCAAAGATTTTTTTACTTTTTATTTTTTATTTTTTTGCTTTTAAGAATCAAATAGTTTCATTCGAACCTTTCATCCGCTTCATTGGTCGAACCGGGTTAGTAAATAACCAACTGGTTGTAATGGTAACTGTTCAAACTGCAAAGTATGCCTAAAGAACCGGTAAAGCAAGTAGTTCTAGGTCCAACAAGTTAAACGGTTGAACCGGCCTGTAAGATCCATTTATTATTAAAAGAGTGCCTCAAACATGTCTATATGATTCATTACTTCATGCAAGTGATGCTACAAGTTAATAGTAATTACTAAAAACATGTTAAAATTGACAAGGAAACCATTAACATTGACAATTTACGCCGCACCGACAAACGCATTTACCGTTGCAACAATTTGGCACACCAACTCTACAAATTACAGGGCAACCAACTGCCGGATCACAAGGATCTCCCACTACTGCAAGTTGGTTCATGAAAGTGTCATGACCAATTTTAGATAGCCCTAGCTCACTCGGTGTCAGTTGCTTGTCATTCATATCACACGCTACCTGCCAACCTGAAACGATAAAAGACTCGTTAGCTTGTGTTAACATACTCCATAACATGTATGAAGACATGAATTACGAATTCGAACGCTATGATAATTACTTGAGATGGAAAGATATAATAAGGTGATCGCAAACACGATTGTCATTGAACTTTTGATCCCCATCTTGTTTTGAAAGATCAATCGTCCTGCTTTGATATATATAGAGATTGTGGGAATCGTGTTGCTAAAAAGAGTCATTTTCTTATTAATGCTCATAAATTTTTGATTTGTTACGTTTAAAATTTTAAATATTTTGTTAATGCTGATGAGAATGCATTTATTCTCCAAAGATATCGTGTTAATGGTAATAAATTGAACGTTTTATTGCAGTTATATATTTTTTTGGATTACTCGTAATTAAATTATCGAATTATGTAATCAATAACAGCAATATGTGTTAAAAATAGAAAACGCCAGCGGGTTGCGAAAATTTATTGTCCCTAAATCCTCATCTACATAAAATAATAATAATTATGGAGGAAAGTTTAAATAATAAGAATTTTTGCATAAAAAAGTAACTGATAAAATTTTAACATGTAACATAATAATTTATATATAACATCTTATTTTTTACTAGTTTTTTGTTTTTTTGTATTACATTCTTTTTTGTATTGTATTTTTGTGATTTTTATACTATATTTTTGTTTTTGTACTACATTTTTATTTTTTTGGTACTGTATTTTTATTTCACTAGTACTAGGTTTTTTTTATTTTTATACTGTATTTTTTTGCACTTGATTTTGTTTTTATGTGCTGGGTTTTTTTTTTTGTACTGAATTTTTGTTTTCATTATTTTTATCATGTCACTTGTCAAACTTCTATTAATTCTTATTATTTTTAAGCAAAAATCTCTTACTAAATCCAATCGCAATAATTATACTAACATTGATAACGTGTATATGATAGACTCATGACACAGAACTTGTTGTTGGGATAAAAGGTCACCCAAGATCAAGCTTTGTATTTACACTACAAGAAAAGATAACTATAGCAATGATATTGTTAAAAATATATAATGTTTTATCTTCAATTTTATAATCATTTATTAAACTGTTTATTTGTTGGTTTTATTGTGAGATTGTTGATTGTTGCTTTACTGGATGATTTCGTGGGCTGCTAGATTTCGTGGGCTGCTAGATTTCGTGGGCTTGTAGATTGCTGATGGGCTATGATGGGTTGGTTTTGCTAGTCATAGAAAAGTTTTATAACAACTCATTAGTAAATAAGAAGATTAGATTATTTTCTGATCTCATTATTGTGGTTTTCTCTTGATCTGGAAGAATCTTTTTTCAAGTTCTAGGGTTTTCATCTCTAGTTTTTTTTTTTTATCTCTTTGTTTCAGTTGTAGATTCAAGAGTTCTTTTTTTTTTGTTCTCGGAACTTTGTATATGATTGTGGTAATCTCACTAGGTGTGAGTTTGGTTCTATGATTTGAAGTTTTAGTATCCTTTGAAGTTGTCGTCGTCCTTGACAGATATTAACTGTGATGACAAAAATCAGTCACAAAAAATATTTTTTTTGCAAAGACATGTTATCGCTGTAAATACTTGTAGTTTTTTGTTAAGTTTCTTGAGTCTTGACACATGTTAAGTAATACGTTGCTCAATCTAGACAAATATTAACATACATTTAACGACGATAAGTTGTCACTAACAATGAAAATATATTTTAGTTTTTGAGTTTCATTCTAATCATTGTTGGCAGTTGACGAACACAAAATACGTGGTTTCACTATGACTACTCGCAATGCTAAATACTGCATTTACTACATGCATCCTAGTCATCACTGATACATCAACTTTTTACCCATCATTCCTACATGCATTCTCTCTCCTCTTTTTAACTCCAACACATCCTTTCCACATGCATTCTCTCTCTTCCATATCACAGTTTTATTTTAAAATGCCTTACATGTTTTATTTTAAAAAAAATGATTTTTAATTGGGATGGACCCACTTTTTCTTGCATTTGAGCGCACATGAGGACGTGCAAATTGGAGAAGATGCATAGGGTTCCATTGCATTTGTCTGAGAAGATGGCCTCCACGTATGACATGCACAGGGGATGAGGTGCGCGATGCAGGTAGTCTAATAGTATCTCTTGTAAAACTACTTAGAATTATTTTGGACACCAAAATTTATACATAACTATTTTTCATTTACCATTTTTATTTTCTAGTTACCCTAAACCTTTTGTTTTTTTATTTATTTATTCACGTATGAATATAGACCGTGATTTGTAATCATTCAAGTGTAGTCCGTAAATACTAACATTAATTTAAAAAAGAGTAAATTACATAAAAGTTCTTTTATGTATCTATCAAATTTCAAATTTCATCCTTAAAACTTTAATAATTAGGTCAGACATCATTTATCTTACTATTTTGTAACAATCAGATCCTTTTCCACTAACCAAAGTTAACTTTTCAGTTAATTTTTTTAAAATGAAAATTATGCCCTTATAACTAAAGGATGAAATATGAAACTATATATAAACTTAAAGGACGTTTTCTGTAATTTACCAATTTTTTAAATTTTGTTAGTTTCTTTTCTTTGTTCTTTTAGATTTATTCTATTTAATTTTCTATTTTTATAAATTTTTAAAATTAGTAATTAATTTATTAGTTTATTTATATTATAATCAAAAATTTATTTTTATGATTTTGTTTATAAATATTTTTTTGCTAGTTTAGTTTATTTATTATTTTTTCCTATTTATTGTTATACTTCTCACAAATTAATTTATCAATTTATTATAAAAATTGTACCTATAATGGGCATGGAACCCCGAAATAGCCAATCTACAACCAAACTTTTAATCAGGTCGAAAAAGGATTGCCGGTATAACTAATAAAAAATGTGAAATTATTTTGTAACATTTTAGTTGTTAACTAATGACTAAAGATTAGTGGTATTCATGTTACGGTTTTTACGATTTTTAGGTGAAATTATAAACTAAATCAAAAATAACATTTTTTGAACAATTAAAATACAAACCGAACCCTTAAAAAGAAAAACCAAAACGTAAATAAAGATTAAAGGTTTGATTTGGTTTTTATTTTTAACATGCTCAAAAGCTCAAGCCCAAACCATAATACCAAACTGAAACCAAACCATTGATAACGATTTGATTTGGTTTTATTTTTAAAGTTTCGGTCTAGATTTTAATTATCCAAAAAAAATGATATTAATGTTTTGGTTTATGCTTTCACCTAAAAATAGTAAAACTAGAACGTGAATACCACTAATCTTTAGTCGGCTAATTAACAACTAAAATGATACAAAATAATTTCATATTTTTATTAGTAAATAACATGTACAATTTTTTATAATAAATTGATAAACTAATTTGTGACAAATATAATTATAAATATAAGATAATAATAAATAAACTAAACAATCAAAAAAAATATTTATAAAAAAATATAAAAATAAAATTTTGAATATAATATTAATAAACTAATAAATTAATTACTAATTTTAAAAAATTATAAAATTGTATATTTAATAGAATAAATCTAAAAGAAAAAAGAAAAGAAATAAAAGAAACTAACAAAATGTAAAAAAAAAATGGTAAATTACAAAAATCATCCTTTAACTTTATATATAGTTTCATAAAAGAAACCACTAAAGGATATTTGACGTAAATATTAAAGTTTAAGGATGAAATTTGAAATTTAATAGATACATAAATGACCTTTTATGTAATTTACTCTTTAAAAAATGGATGAGATTTTGGGCCATCGGACCACTTTCTTACTTTTTCGTGTTTCTAAAAAAAATGGTGAAAGTCAACATTAAGTATCCCTTATCGACCGGTTACTTTTCGTGTTACTAGATAGTATGTTAATTTACAACATAATAATTTTAAACGAAAAAAAATTCGTTACAACGATTGTCTATTACTTTGACACTTAAAATTTTCAAATCGAATACCACAAATAAATATGACCCCTTGATTTGTCTTTGATGCATTTTTCAAGAGGACGTATTTACAACATTTATTTTAAAGAGGACCTATTTCTTTTCATGACTTTCATTATATAGGTTAAATAAATAACTTCTAAAAATATTTATTTTAAAAAACATATTATATATATCTTTAAGATGTTTTATAAAATATAAAAAAATCAGACTTATAATATAATCATATTATTACCAAATTAAAGATAGAGGAGAACAATTGAAATTGTAAATAAATGTTATATATTAATTTGGATTATTTACATATATCCTCCTAATGAGATCCTTAATTTACATATTTACCCAACCTTTAAAATCAATTACATATTTCCTTTTGGAAGGAGAAAATATGTAATTAACTAGTTTATTTTGAAGGAAACTATCTTTTAAAAATGCGAAATATGCAATTGACTTTTTTAGTTGGAAATATATGTAATAAATGATATTTGAATGGAGAAATATGTAAATGCCCCAAAAAAATAAGAATACATTATACTTTTTTTAATAACAAAATAATTCTAGATGACACTTCGTGCTTTCGCACATAGATTTAACAATCTCGTTTTGTTTCATGAGTGATTTCAAAAAAAAAAAATATAGGGCCAACAACTCAAGAAATATGAATAGAAAAAACAACTTAAAAAAATATCACACATTGAGCGATGGTGATTGGTGGATATGTCAAAAAAAAACAAGAAGAAAAAATTTAAATGGAAACACAGAAGCCTAATCACAATATACATAACATTACGAACAAAGAACCTAAAAGTTAAATAGTAAAAAAAGAAAGAAGCCACAATGATGTTAAAGAGAGCCAAACATTAAGAAAAACCTAATGATGTTGTACAACATGAGTTTTGTTTATATAGTTAAGAGTAAATTACCTAGATGGTTTCACTTATTTGCTAGTATTTCACTATTGGTATCATAAATTTTTTAATATTGGTAACATACATAGTTCTTATGTTATCAAATTACCATCACATGTTTGAACAAATTACTCATAATCAGTGACGGAGCTTGAAAAAAAAGCTCGGAGGGGGCCAAAGGATTTTTAGAAAGAAAACGGAGGAGGCCGAAGGATTTTTAGGAGGAAAATGGAGGGGGCTGAAGGATTTTTAGGAAGAAAACGGAGGGGGCCGAAGGATTTTTAGAAAGAAAACGAAGGGGGCCGAAGGATTCTTTGGAAGAAAATGGAGGGGGCCGAAGGATTTTTAGGAAGAAAATGAAGAGAACTGAAGGATTTTCCGACAAAATACTACTAAATCGACACTTGTGACAGGAAAACAGGGGGGCTGGACCCCAAGGCCCTTAATAAGATTCGTCTTTGCTCATACTTCAGGATTGTATATGCCATAAATGTTTAAATCAGTTTGAAGTCTTAAAAAGGTAAATTTATTACTATGGTTTCTTAATATGATCATAAAACCCATAACAAATAAACTCATGTTTTTCAAGGAGTTGGTTAGTGTGTGTAATTTGAAATTGGTAGTTAACTAGTAAGCTGAATCCGCGCGTTGAAGCGGGTTTTAAGTGTGATTAAGTAAGCAAAGATAATAAATGTTGTAACTATATTTAAAAATAAATGTAAAATCATGTATTTTTAAAAAGGACTGTTAAGAAATATGAACCTTGCTTAATTTTGAATACGATACTTGAAAATAGAAATGTAAATAAAAAAACACGTAGTAATGGTACATTAAAAAACCAAAGAAAATGTTTTATGTCCTTGTAAAAGTGGGTGCTAAAAACATGAAAGCAAAAAATAAAATTGACAAAGTTATAGTATAATAATGGTATCTAAAAATAAAAAATTTAAGAATTATAAGTCCCTACAAAACTAAACCCACCCAATTTATAAACAAATTTGATGTTAGAGCTCTTCCATTGAGTTTTAAAAAACCTTGCTATCTAAAAAGCTTTAACATACATTGTTGCTATATAAATTGTTAAAGGTAAAGCCAACAACACAACTTACCATTACATAACATGAAACTATTACAGTGGCAAAATTACTATTTGTATACCTATGTTTCAGCTTTGAAAAAGTTTTCTTCTTCTTTCAGTCAAGCTCATAGAGAGCGTTTACAATTTAATAAGGTTTTTTGGTTTTAACCGTTCTATTTCAACCATCAAAAACATCCTGTATAGGTAATAATTCAAATCTTTAAAAAAGAATCTCATTTTTAATGTATTCGAAGCCAAGCACAACTGCTTTTCATAGGAAGGTTCTAGTTTCAGTAGTTATTTTGAGTCCACGAACTATTAGAGAAGAGTTGTGTAGATTTGAAGAATCGATCACGAAATCCTACGATTCAATCATAAACGTGCGGAATCTGTTCATGACTAGATTTGGATCAACAAGAACATTGTAATATATCATGAATCTATATTCTTCATTAACATTCAAGTGTTTACAATGAATCAAACTTGAAATACAATACACTTCAATACAAGAATGACACTAAGATGAAGAGAATCTTGATCTTGAACTTGAGAGAATGTTGCTTTGTATGTGAAAGATTATAAGCTCCAAACCTCCAAGTCTTCCAATTTTACCAATTTTACCAATTCTATCACAATGAACTAGAAACACCATATATATAGGTTTCTAGACCATAGGTTCGGCCCATAGGTGCGGCCCATAGGTGCGGCCCATATTACACTACACGAACCTCCATATTACACGAACCTAATACTCACACCAGCCGAACCTAAGAACCAACAGGTTCGCCAGACGAACCCACAGGTTCGCCAGACGAACCCACAGGTTCGCTGGACAACCTTTACAATAACATGACCATAGGTTCGCCAAACCTAACATACACATGCATAGATTCTCTAGCCGAACCCTTTGACACTTGAATGTTTCTAATCATATACAACAAACTATGATTACATTTACAACAAGCAAGGTTCACACAGTAAATGCAACTTTCACACAGAAAATGCATCAACATACTCCCCCTTGAACCTTGCTGTTGTATATGCTCAAACTTTGTGTGCATCCCCCTACAACCTTGTTATCTACATACTCCCCTTCAGTTGTAGCTGTTGTATCAAATGTTGTTGTGTAGACATCATCAATCTCTTTGTTTCCACTTCATTCCCTCTATCTTGATCTCATTCTCTCTGTCTCCATCTTATGTCTTTCTTTTTCCAAGATTCACTTGCTGAGGACTGCAGTGACATCTTCAACACACAGATCTTCATCACCCTGATCACCTACATCAGTTGACACATTATCAACACTAAATCTTTTTCTTTACATGTGATCATACTAGATGCCTCATCACAATTCCAATTTCTCTTTATCACTTATTAACAGTTAATCAATTATAGTGTTTACAAAGAATTCGTAAGTCACATCGGATAGTCTAAAAAAATAGAAGAAATTTTTTTAAAATTTTTCAATGATTTGAATAAACTCCCCCCTAAAGCTATGAATTGCAAAATTTTTATATCATAGAATCCTACAAAATTTGTATTCTAACTAAAAAAAATAAATATGTTTTTGATGAGAAAGATCCAAACATGAGATCATATTGTAATCATACTTCAGCATTACTTATTGATTGTTAATGAGATTTATTTAGTCGATGCACAAGCCTAGGACGATTGCCAGTATATCGATGCACAAGCCTAGGACGATACTTCTGTATACATATAGAATGCCCAAGTTTTAAACAAACCAAGAAAATAAAAGCAGAATGTCCAAAACATAACAATCAGGTCGATACGTAAGTATACGCAGAGAATGTCCATGTTTTGAACGAAAATAAAAGAAAGAAAATGAACTCGGAATTTCTTTTGAAAAAGAAACACATGATCAAACTAATATATGTACTAATACAAATAGCAATCACTGAGGCAAATGACCACGCACTTAGGACAAAGATCGAACACTGTGTTCTAAGTAATGTGTCCTACAAAGAATGATTATGGCATTAGTCTACAGAAATCACAATTAAGTGAAAGACTCACCAACATATCATACTGAGTGCATTGTGATCACTTTGTATTTGATCTTGTATGATACAAGTAAGCTTTAGAATGTTACAATGTACAATCATATCTCAAAGGTCGAATCAATTTCGCAATTTTCTAATTTTATATTGTTTTTGATTTTTTTAAAATTTTACTCCCCCTAAAATACTAAAAAATGAAAATCTTTTTGATTATTTTTTAGAATTTTATCGGTACATAGAAAAATCAAAATTCCCGGAAAATTGACAACCGATATGATTACCATCTTTGTAAAACATTATGTTCAATGTGACTTGAAAATATCAAGAAAATATGATAGTATAATTCCAAACCTGTCAAGTTCTCCAGAATAATATGACAGTTAAAGGATTAGAACGATTTTACCAAATACGCGTCAGGAAGTTCCACTAGCAATGAGATCTCCTCCAATTGATAGGTCCTCTTGAAACCCTCCTGCACACACTCACAAACCATTAGATAGCTTTGAAACTTTCTTTGTTTTTGGTATCCACAATTGTTCCTGTTCAAGTGCATTCTTAAGATAATACTTATCTTGAATCACCACATTGTTGTTAAAAACCAAATTAGTCGTTAAAGGTTTTGAAAGTTTCAACTTTTCTTCATCCGAGGCTTTCACAAGTTCTTCCTTGTTTTGATTTGACATTTTATGTTTTTTAGGAATAAAATTTGAAACCTCTGTGACACAAGACTTTGCATTACTAACATGTCCTTTTAACTCACACAAATACGGACAATTAGAAATGATATGCCCTCTTGTACCACACTCAAAACATATTCTCCTCTCCACAAACCTAAGAGAATAGTTTTGCTCAAACCTATGGTTTTGGTGATTTGTCACTGATGAACCATAAACCATTCTTTGATTCCTTGTTGAACCAATATGAGTCAAATGTGACTTCTTACCACTTGACATGGGAGACTCATAGTTCAACTTTTCACATCTTGTGGGACTTAGTGAAATCATGTCTTTGATCCAATACTTTGAAGTATCACACTTTGATTCCACTTTATTTGATGCACATGATGATTTCACAACCCATTTTGATTGAATTTGACGTTTAGGGTTTGAACTTGAAAAACCATTTTGTTTTGAAATATTCTTGTTTTTGTTCTTTGAAAACTTTTTTATTTCAACCAATAGGGTTTTGAAAGAAACTTTCTTATTGGATGATGTTGCTAAGTTTGAAACACATGGTTTCACATCATCAAAGATATTATTGTGAGAATCATCATAATCCTTATGTACATCCATCAACCCACATCTGTACAATGTCTCCTTATCATATTCCTCTAAAGTACAATCTTCAATGATAGGAGGAATTTCGTCATCAGCACAAATTGGAGACTTTCCCTTATTGAGAGTGTAATCTATTGAAATTTCACTAACACTTGATTTCTCAATAAGAGGATTTGAAGAAATTATAGAATCATAATGATTCTCCAATTTGTGCATGATTTTGTCAAAGTCTCTTTTTGCCTTGTCCATTCTGAGTTTAATATTATTGACTGCATTTGTCAATTCAACATTTACTTTGCTCAGAATGTCAAGTTTTTGTTCAGAAATGCCTTCATTGGCATTTGACTTTGACAAATCATCAGTCAACTTTTGAACCTGTGACTTCAATTCTGCAATTTGTTTTGTAAAACACTTTTAATTTGATTTTAAAACCATGTATGCTTTATTGCAGTTTGATAAGTCACATTTCAAGTTTATGTTTTCTTCCTCCAAACTCCAAATTTGTCCCTCAAGATTTAAACATTTAGAGCATGAGAGTTTAGAAAACTTACATGAACTTCCCTCTTTATCTGAAATGATATGACAATGATCTTCACTAACGACGGTAGTTGTTTCAGAAAAATCATCAGAGGCATCCTCATAAACACTCTCATGCTCTGTTGACACCACATCATCACTTGAAGTTTCATTCTTTGACTTCAACACATCATCTTCAGACTTCTTCATCTCACTTGTGATTTCAGAATCATCAAAAATGTGTATGTCTTCAGTAACATTACATCTCTCATCTACAACTTCATTCACGTGTTTGCTATCTTCAGCCATTTCAGGTTCAATTGCTTTATCAGATTCTGACATTAAAGAATCTTCACTATTTTCTTCATTACTACCTTCCATCTTCAAATTCACACTTGTCTCAATACAATCTTTAGTTTTCAGATCATCTCCCGTTTCTCCATCAACATCTTCTTTTTCTTTCTCAATATTCATGCTTGCCTTTAACATGTTTCTTTGTTCATCAATCCACGAGAAATCAACAATTTTCACAATCCATGTTCCAGTTCGTCTTATATCCGATTCTATTTTATCAACCTCATCTTTGAAGTTCATTAATTTGACATGATGAATGATTTCAGTTTCCTTCATTCCTTCAACAAAATCACTCCATCGATAAGGTAAGAATTGCATAAACTTATCAATGATTTGCCCATCAGTGATATCAAACTGAAAATATTTCAATTCTTGCATAAGTGGTAAAAGACGATCATAAGCATCATTGATCTTCTTTGCAACATCATTGTTATATGCAAGTTCTAACAAACTCCACTTTGCACATGAATGTGGCATTTGTTCAAAATCAGTCTTTTTAATATCTTCAGAAATGATCACCGAAAACAAGTCACACAATTCTCTTTCTTGATTAAATTCAAACATTTGATCTTCATTCAGTTTTGATGTCCCAAAATTATCATTTGATTTCAGACATGGTTTCTTGTATTATTGGTATAATAACCTCTGGTAATTGTCATCCGCTTCAGCAATAAATGTTTTGAATGTGGATCTCCAGTCTGGATAATTGTCCAAATTGTCCAACACAAGTCTATTGTTAGTCAACCATTCCACGTTCCATTTCTGGTATGTCATTTTTAACTTTTATGTTCAGAACTTCAAAGTTTAACCTCTCAAAACAAAATAGCTCAAACCTTGTCTTAACGTCCGAATTAGGTCTTGAAACATATCCCAAATGATCCGGAAGGCCCAAAATAGGTAAACAAGGTTTACTTGACCTTTTAGGAAGGTATCTATCTCGCAAACCTTTTCGAACAAACCTATTGGGAGGTTCCCACGAACCTATTGAGGTTCCCACGAACCTATGGAGGTTCCCACGAAACTATGGAGGTTCCCCCGAACCTATTGATCACGAACCTATGGAGGTTCGTCTCTCAGGTTCGTCTGTTCGTTCGAACAGACCTGCAACTTCACTAAAATGGCTCTAGAATCTTCATTTTTTGGAGTTAGAAGGCGTATGAGTAGTCAAAATCTTCGTTTTTTCGAGGCGCATGTTTCTATCAGATCAAAATTTGCAAAAACTTGATAATTTTTCGTAGATCTGGCTTTTTGTTGACAAAAACGTGAAGAACTTCAAGAACACATTCAAAATGATGAATATTCTGATCACGAAATCCTACGATTCAATCATAAACGTGCGGAATCCGTTCATGACTAGATTTGGATCAACAAGAACATTGTAATATATCATGAATCTATATTCTTCATTAACATTCAAGTGTTTACAATTAATCAAACTTGAAATACAATACACTTCAATACAAGAATGACACTAAGATGAAGAGAATCTTGAACTTGAGAGACTGTTGCTTTGTATGTGAAAGATTATAAGCTCCAAACCTCCAAGTCTTTCAATTTTACCAATTCTATCAAAATGAACTAGAAACACCATATATATAGGTTTCTAGACCATAGGTTCGGCCCATAGGTTCGGCCTATATTACACTACACGAACCTTCATATTACACGAACCTAATACTCACACCGGCCGAACCTAAGAACCAACAGGTTCGCTGGACAACAGGTTCGCTGGACAACCTTTACAATAACATGACCATAAGTTTGCCTAACCTAACATACACATGCATAGATTCTCTAGCCGAACCCTTTGACACTTGAATGTTTCTAATCATATACAACAAACTATGATTACATTTACAACAAGTAAGGGTCACACAGTAAATGCAACTTTCACACAGAAAATGCATCAACAAGTTGAATGTTATCACACATACAAAAACAAATTCTACTAAATCGAATTCTCATTGACATGCACCGTTTCAGTTAAAAAGAAGGGGCCAACTAATATTGCAACATGTTAAGCATTGGTCAAGCAACTTTTAGTAGATAAGTCATGAGTGTCCTAGCCAATATCGAGGAATTGAACATGCTCTTAGAACCGTACTACGTGAAGAAGGTCCTCGTGCACTATATAAAGGGTGGCTTCCTTCAAGACTGATCAAATCAAACACATAATGTAATTTTAGCATCATGGATATTTAAATAACTAAACAAATTGCTCATACAGGAGATCTCAAATTAAATTTGCTTGAATCTTGATGTGAAAACCATAAGTATAAAACCTGAACACCCCCTTCTTTTACCCTAAAAAACGATTTGTGGCAAGAGTGAAAGAATCGTAATTATATTTACCGTAATTAAGAGAGATGATTTTTCCTTAAAATCCAAAGACTACTTAATGATTGAAAAATTGTCAGCCTGTTCAAGGTTAACCAATGGACTAACATCACTTGAACCGCCATTTCCCTCTCCCACCACCACCATCCCCGCCACGCTCTTCTTCCAGATTCGACCCACCAAGTATCCGAATAGAAAACTCCCCATTATCAGTATTGCAAATTGCAGCAGTATCATCATGATGATATTGATCATGATCATGAATCAAACTCTCTGATTCATGGTAATCGCTGTTTGACCTTGGTCGAAGAACACCGGAGTATTCCAAGACAGTAGCAACTGGAGCCTGTAGAAACCGAATCGCCGGAAATGAATCAGACGCCATCGTTCTCCTCGGAGAAACAACACCAGTCGTGGTTCTTGAAGACATATATAAAGGGTTCGAAGAAGCTAAATTAACACTCACAGATGCATCAGAATCCGTTGCATAAACTGGAGAGAATGCCGGTTAGGGTTTTGGTGTTTAATATGTTATTCCAGACGGCCAAAGCCCACGACTCAACGCATCTATCGCCGTCGACGGCAGAACCTACACAACCACCGACGCACGACGGAACAGAGAGAGTCGTAAGCGATTTTATCTCCATCGTCGGCTGTGTCAAGTAAAGGCAGCCAAACAAAGACGAAAGGGGCATTAAAGGGTTGTACCATATGCATAAAAAGTGATAGGAAAGGAACAGTGAATACTACTCACACAAGTTTTTTGCCTTTTAAACTATATATAAATTTGGGATACTGATTTGAAATTAATGTTTTTGTGATGTTTTATCGACTAGAGTAATTATCTACATTCATAAGTGCAACCTTATAATTAAGATCTCTTTATAAGTTTAACTAGTCTACTACCCGTGTGCACACACGGATTAAATCCAAAATATTAAAAAAATTAATGGTAAAAATTTAAAAACAATAAATGATGATATTTTTTACATAAAATGATTAAATTATGTATTAATAATTACTTTAGAATAATAAAACAATAATCAAAATTTTTAATAACAATAGTAATATCTTTAACATTCTTAATTTGTAATATTTGAGATATTTGAACTAACTAAAGTTAAAAGTCTAATTAGTTTGTTTTCTATCAAAAACTAACTATTTTTAAGGAAGATGAGAAGGTAATATTTTTGTAATTATTAAAGTTAAAGAACCTAATTTGAAATTACCATTAAACATATAAGACAAAAAAATGTAACTTTTATCATTATTTACGTATTTTTCTGCTTATATTTATTTTTTTGAAATAAATTGTTTTTAAATTTTTTTTTTGTAAAACTATTATTTTCTAAAAATAACAAATTGAAATATTTCTTATTTTTTAAAAAATTGATATTTATGAGAAAATATATGTTATAAACTTTTTAAAATATATTTTATAATAAAATGATTTGATTTAAATATATAAAAACTATTTTTAAATTTGCAAAATAAAAATAATATCATTAGTTATTATTATTATAATTATTTAATAAGATAGATAATATAATTGATTTAATAGGAGAGATAATATAATATATTTAATAAGAGATAATTAAATGAGTGCATAAAAAATTGACAAGTGACATTATGGCCTTAGAATGTGACAAGTGACAAATGAAGATTTTTGTTTATTAGAATAGATAGATTTTAAAAACAAATGGAACATCATGACGCATGATCTTGTAGTTTTGTAATGTTGGTGATTACTTTAAAAAAAAAAACTGTGAGTTTGTATTCTTACGAATGTATGATTAAGAGAATTATTGAATTTTAGGAGAAACAGAATATTATTTAAAAAAATGTAAACGTCAGTGTCTAAATTATAAGTATTTTTTAATAAACTTCCTAGATTATTACAACTTCTTCAGCTATTGACATCAATGATCATTTTTATTTACAAATTAAGAAAATAAAACAAGTTATTATTTGATTATATCTAATTTGAATGAAAAATTAACATTATCTTCTACAAATAAAACAAAGAATTTTTTAAAGAATTTTTGTTTTTTTTTTTTTTGCTTTTAAGAATCAAATAGTTTCATTCGTAATAATTTTGGATAATAAAGATTAGATTATACATGAAACTCTCTACTTGGTAGAGAAATAAGATTATTATAATCATTAAAATAATAATAATAATAATAATAATAATAGTAATAATAATAATAATAATTATTATTATTATTATTATTATTATTATTATTATTATTATTATTATTATCATTATTATTTTTATTTTTATTTTGTATCCAAATATACGTGATGTTTCTCAAGCAAAACAATCACTCAACGCTTTATAAAAATAAAAGCCAACAAAAGAAAAAAAAAACAATCGAACCTTTAAGTCGCTTCATTGGTTGAACCGGGTTAATAAATAACCAACTGGTTTTTATGGTAACGGTTCAAAGTATGCCTAAAGAACCGGTAAAGCAAGCGGTTCTAGGTCCAACAAGTTAAACGGTTGAACCAGCCTGTAAGATCCATTTATTAAATTAGTGCCTCAAACATGTCAATATGATTCATTACTTCATGCAAGTGATGCTACAAGTTGATAGTAATTACTAAAAACATGTCAAAATTGACAAGGAAACCATTAACATTGACAATTTAAGCCGCACCGACAAACGCATTTACCGTTGCAACAATTTGGCACACCAACCCGACAAATTACGGGGCAACCAACTGCCGGATCACAAGGATCACCCACTACTGCAAGTTGGTTCATGAAAGTGTCGACACGACCAATTTTAGATTGTCCTAGCTCACTTGGTGCCAGTTGCTTGTCATCCATATCACATGCTACCTGCGAATCTGAAACGATAACAGACTCGTTAGCATGTGTTACATACTCCATGACATGTATGACGACATGAATCACGAATTCGAGTGCTATGATAATTACTCGAGATGGAAAGATACAATAAGGTGATCGCAAACACGATTGTCATTGAACTATTGATCCCCATCTTGTTTTGAAAGATCAATTGTTCAGCTTTGATATATATAGAGAGGTTGTGGGAATCGTGTTACTAAAAAGAGTCATTTTCTTATTAATGCTCATAAATTTTTGATTTGTTACGTTTAAAATTTTAAACATTTTGTTAATGTTGATGAGAATGCATTAATCTCCAAAGATGTCTTGTTAATGGTTATAAATTGTACGTTTTATTGCAGTTATATATATATTTTTTGGATTGCTCGTAATTAAATTATCGAATTTTGTAATTAATGACAGCAATATGTCTTTAAAATAGAAAACGCCAGTGGGTTGCAAAAATTTATTGTCATATTAATATATGACATGACCCTAAACCCTCATCTACACAAAATAATAATAATTATAATAACAATAATAACAAGGGCAACGTGTATAATAGACTCATGACACAGAACTTGTTGTTGGGATAAAAGGTCACCCAAGATCAAGCTTTGTATTTACACTACAAGAAAAGATAACTATAGCAATGATATTATTAACTCTCATGACAAAAACCGTCACTAAAAATAATTTTTTTTGCAAATACATATCGTCGCTATAAATATATACAGTTTTTTTTTGTTAATTTTCTTGACACATGTTAACAAGTAATACGTTGGTCAATCCAAACAAAAATTAACATACATTAAGAGACGACAAGTTGTTGTTAACTGTTAAAATATATTTTAGTATTGATTTTCTTTTAAAAGTAAAGCTTGAGTTGTTTTGGACAACAAAATTTATACATAACTATTTTTCATTTACCATTTTTGTTTTTTAGTTACCCTAAACCTCTATATTTTTATTTTACCACGTATGATTTACAATTAATTTCTAAACTTTCACAATAAGTTACCGACAATAATAACATTATTATATAATATTATGATTATGCTACATAAACAAAGCACACGTAATTTAGGAAAAACATGAATGTTGTGATACTGATTTTCGGATTTTAGAGTCAAATGAAGATTCACAAACAATGTATGAATGTAAACATTCTGTGCGTATAAAAGTTTGAATCAAACCCAATTAACATGAACATCAACAAATAAAGGACACAAAATCAATCAAATAATGGATAAAGAAAGTAATCCAAATGATCTAATCCAAAAGTTCTAATTTAGGATTGAAAATGTGAGTCGAAGAACAATCAACGAAGAAATCAAAGCGACTCCAACATACACACATCTGGAGTGACTGCGAAGAACAACATGAAGATTTTCAAGTTTCGAAGATGTTACAGATTTTAAGGTTTTCAATTGATTATGGGATCGTAATTTGAATCAGTGAAGCTGCTTTAAGGAAACAAGTATTTGGATAGAAACACTAGCTTAAAACCCTAGCCGTTGGATGAACATTAATTTTGACAGCCAGATGAGTGATGGGAGAAATCCACATGGCTGTCGTCGCTAAAGGTGGTGTAGCCGCTATTGGCGCCACCCCT
Source organism: Mikania micrantha (assembly GCA_009363875.1). Lineage (NCBI taxonomy): Eukaryota > Viridiplantae > Streptophyta > Magnoliopsida > Asterales > Asteraceae > Mikania > Mikania micrantha. The sequence goes on from CM018698.1 coordinate 51,878,181, forward strand.
ATTGAACATTTTTCTTGTAGTAGTTGTTCTACAAATTTGTTTATTTATGCTTTTGTGCTAAAAACAACTCCTTAATGCGCTAAATTGCTAAAACACGTATTATGATAATTCGAAGCACTGTCAATCTTACTCTTTCTTTTAATAAGTTGTCACTTTTATATTTTTTAAGGTGAAAGGTTCAAATTTTACTGAAAACAAAAATTGTAGTATATAGTTCGGAGGAAAAAAAAACTACTAGTTAAATTATTTTAATCTTTTTTTTTTTTTTAACTCAAAACATGTACTAATCTAGTTTAATAATAAAGGGAGATATAAACGCTTGAGAACGTAACCTTCAATATCTTAAGTAAAATGAATGTGTTGTATGACCTAAAATTGGAATAAAACTCTTTTATATAACCCATTATGGGATAGAATTTTTAATAACCCTTATCTTTTGTTACAACCAAATAACTATCATTCAATGATTACTTTAAAAAGTAAGTGTACAGGATCGTGAGACGTATCGATTTCTTTTTTTTTTAATATGAATGGCATTTAGGACATTTTGTTACCACTAAAAATGATAGAATTAATATGATGGTACCATCTAATATATTTTAATAAATCTAATTTTTTATATAAACTTTACCCTTTTTTTAAACATTCATAACTTTTTTGTACTATATTATTTTTTTAAAAAGATTGCACCATTATACTCGTCTTATTTTTCTCTTTAATTTCGTTATAGTCTCGACTGATTTTTATTTTTTATTTTTTTGATGTCATGTATTTACATCATTGTAACGAACTTAAAGATAAACAAATTAATTAGAAATTTTTTCTAACAATGGTAAATTACAGTTATGTAATTAACGGTGACGTAACACATTATTTACGGTAAATTAAAGTAATGTAACACAAAATGAAATAATTTACGATGACATAATTAATGGTGACGTAACACATTATTTACAGTGATGTAATTTTCTCATTAATTTCGTTATAATTTTGACTAGTTTTTTTAATTTTTTTTCTCATTGTCCATTATTTACATCGATATAACGAGCATAAATATAACACATTATTTTGATTTTTTTTCAAACAATGATAAATTACAGGGATGTAATATAACACATTATTTTATTTTTTTCTCTGACAATGATAATTACAGTGGTGTAATTTACCATTGTTACAAAAATTCAAATTAATGCTCGTTACAATTAGGATGAGCAAAAAACCAAAAAAAAAAACGAATCGAAACCGAAAAACCGAACCAACCGAAAAAAACCGAAACCGAACTTTACGGTTCGGACATAATTAACGGTGACGTAACACATTATTTAAAGTGATGTAATTTTCTCTTTGATTCCGTTATAATCTTGACTAGTTTTTTTTAATTTTTTTCCCATTGTCCATTATTTACATCGATATAACGAGCATAAATATAACATATTATTTTGGATTTTTTTTCTAACAATGATAAATTACAGTGATGTAATATAATATATTATTTTGATTTTTTTCTCTAACAATGATAATTACAATGGTGTAATTTACCATTGTTAGAAAAAATTCAAATTAATTTGTTGTATTTAGGCTCGTTACAATTAGGGCTGAGCAAAAAGCAGAAAAAAACGGAACCGGAACCAAATTAACCGAAAAAACCAAATTAACTGAAAAAAATCGAAACTGAATTTTACGGTTCGGACATAATTAACGGCGACGTAACACATTATTTACAGTGATGTAATTTTTCTCTTTGTATCCGTTATAATCTTAACTAGTTTTTTTTAATTTTTTTCCCATTTTCCATTATTTACATCGGTGTAACGAGCATAAATATAACACATTATTTTGAATTTTTTTCTAACAATGATAAATTACAGTAATGTAATATAACACATTATTTTGATTTTTTTCTCTAACAATGATAATTATAGTGATGTAATTTATCATTGTTTCGAAAAAAATCAAACTAATTTGTTGTATTTAAGCTCGTTACAAATTAGGGATGAGCAAAAAACAAAAAAAAAAACTTAACCGAAACCGAATTAACCGAACCGGAACCAAATTAACCGAAAAAACCGAACCGGAACCGAATTAACCGAAACCGAATTTTACGTCAATGTAAATTATATCACTGTAATTTATCATTGTTATAAAAAATTCAAATAAATTTGTTATATTTAAGCTCGTTACAATGATGTAAATATAGGGCATCTAAAAAAAGTAAAAAAAATAGTCGAGATTATAATGGAATTAAAGAGAAAAATGAGACGAATATAATGGTGCAATTTTTTTTAAAAAAAATAATATATTATAAAAAAGTTATTAGTGTTTAAAAAAGAGGGGGGAAAACTTATAAAATTAAAATGACTATCATGCCCTTTTTAATATTTTAATGAAAAGTTTATTTGTAACTTTATTATTGGTTGAAATGAATTATGTAGTTGTAGCAAAAAAAGAGGGTTATTTTTTATGCCTTTGCCTAACCCACTATATATAAGTACTAGATTAAATCCCGTGTGTTACACGTATTGAATATAAAAAATGTTATATACTTCTTAATAAAAAAGTTATGTCTATAAAAAACAAAAATTACACTTGAATTTTATTTCTAATTATACATATTGTATTTTAACATTCAAATCACCCTATCAAGCTAAATATTTTAAAAGATTTAAAAATAATCCAGGGAAAACAACTACTATTGTTGTTGTTGAATATTTTAATGAATATAATTTGAAGTTAATGATAGTAAGAGACCTAAATAGAAGTGTAGATAAGAAAAGAAGTTTAACTAAAAATTTTATAACTAATTGCAGATTAACTTCATTTGCTTAATAATATATTAATTATTTTTCATAGTTATGATTCACAATGCATGATAAGTAATAGATATCAATAATTAAATAATAGATACACATTAAAAAACAAAAAACTAAATGACTGTAATGATAATAAATGCAACCAATTATTTATATTTTTGTAAATTAAGAGTTATAAACAGATAATAACAATTTAAAATCAGTTGTTGTAAAAAAAAGAAATAAAATATAGGAATATTAAGTTAATTTTCATATTTTATTATATAATTAGCTGAATAAGTAAAAATATTTATATAATAACATTTAATAATATTACTATACATAAAAAAATTAACTTTTATGAATTATAATTATACCATAATTTGTAAAATATATAAGTAAGTCCTTTATTTTGTAACTTACCTAAAAAATTTAAAAGTTTTATATTATTTAATGAAAACAGTAAGTTCAAATATAAAAATATATGAATATACATGAATTAATTTAGGTTTTTAATATTCTTATTATTAACAAAATCATTATTTATATAGTTTACGATATTGTTTTATGATATATCTATTTTATTTTATTTTGTTATAAAAATATATGAATATACTTGAAATAATTCGGGTTTTTAATATTCTTATTTTTAATAAAATCATTATTTGTATAGTTTACAATTTGTTTATAATGTATCTATTTTATTTTATTTACGTATTTGCTTTTATAAATATACTCTAAACATATTATTAAATTTATACATTGAAAGTGTAAGATGTTCATGACTTAATTATTTATTTGTATACATAATTTATTAAATATAAGAAATAAGTTAAAGTAATAATTTGTCAAATTTGTTAATTATCACTATTAATAAAGGGTGGTTAATAAATGAGTTAATGCTCCAAGTTTTAGGACGGAAACACAAATTAAACATGCTCTATTACATGACATGTGGCATACAAAAACCTTGATTTATTATATAAGATAGATTCTAATAAGCAGATTAAGGCCCTGTTTGGGATTGCTTATTTAACGTTAAAAGAACTTTTTGTCAAAAGCGCTTATTAACTTATGATTTTTTTAAATGAACTTTTTAAAATGTGTTTGGATTAGCTTTTCCAAAATTAATTTTTAAATACCAAAAAGGACATTTTTTTTATTGATATTATTTTAATGTTATTGGTAAAGTGTAAAGAGTGGGGTACATTTGTAATTTTATGTCAATAAGATATGAGTCATTTTGAAAAACTAGAATTTTCAGCTTTTGAAAAACAACTTATTACCCTTTTACAAAAAGTCATTTTCAAACGTCCTTTTAGGTTTGATAAACAACTTATTAATGTAAGACTAAATATTACAATATGGCCCTCATGATTATTTAACTAAATAGATCAATTACTAAATTACCCCTAACAGATAGATAATTATTTGATGGACGTAATTATCCTTATTTATCCTAATTAGGGTTTCCCCTTGGGTGTATATAAATAGAGACTAAATGGCTCCTAATCTTGGTTACTCACCATTAACATCATAACACACGATTCTCCTCATTCTCGAAGAGAAATCGTGAGCCCCATAACCGAGCCTCTCTACTCATCTCCATCCTCACCGTACACCCTAAACGGGAACCCGAGCGGATCGTCATCTCAGGAATCATGTCTGGAATCAACAACGCGTTCACTGGATTCACAGGTTTCATCTAATCTCTATTTCATTACTGTTTTCGTATTCATGTTTACATCTAATCCAAAGGAATCGATCCAACATGTGGCATCAGAGAAATATGTTGTTTAATCGATTCCTAATCGCGAAATTGATACAAAATCCAAAAACGTTTCGAAAAACGAGTACGAATACTGGTCGTTTTTTCAGAAAAACCTTAAAACTGGTCGTTTTTCGTAAAAACGTGAATCTGGTGCGTTTTTCGTAAACCTAAAAATTTTCGGACTTAAACGTATTCGAAATTAGCATACACGTTTTTAAGAGTACTCGAAATTTGGTGTACTCGAATTTGATGTACTCGAAATTTTGAGTATTCTAAATTTATTATACTCGAAATTTGAGTATTCGAAATTTAACTTACTCGAAATTATTTTTTTAAACTTAGTGTACTCGAAATTTTGGAGTTCACGAAATTTTAGTGTACTCGAAATTTTAAGTTCATGAAATTTTTTAACAGTACTCGAAATTCTGAAGTTCACGAAATAAGGTACTCGAAAAACTGTACTCGAAAATCTAAGAGTACTCGAAATCTAAGTGTACTCGAAAAAAAAACTGAAATACTCGAAATTTTCGAGTACATAACCATTTTCGAGTACAATAACCATTTTCGAGTACATAACAATTTTCGAATACGTAACTATTTTCGAGAACATTACTAACTTCGTGAACAGTAAATTTCGTGTACGAACACTTATTATTTTCGAGACATTACTAAGTTCGATCCGCGAATCAGGGGGCTAAGAGATAAACTAAATAGTTTTGTTAAAACCTTAAACTAGGATGTTTTGCAAAACCTTAAACACACAAAATTTGCTTTAACTCAATAACAAGTGTTTCGCTTCTGCCCAAAGGTGATGTGTTACATCTTATTATTTGAGTCTTATTAAGCATTGTCACTTACTTGTGTATATCATTAAACATTAGATATTCACATGACATCATTTTGCCTAAAAGCATGTGTCTCACTTCTGCCCAAAGGTGATGTGTTACATATATGTTTGCAAACTTAACATGTGCATAATGCTTATAATGTCTCACTTCTGCCCAAAGGTGATGTGTTACATTCCTAATGCACATTTTATTTTCTAACTTAATTGTTCCTAATACTTAGATGAATGGTTATTAACCAAAATGAAACCCATTTGTTTAAGTAGACTATTTATCACAGCTTCATTACTATAATGGTCCTTATATATGCTTGCCTTAGATCTAAGTTACCCCATAGATCACTCTAAGTTCTTCTATAGCCTTAGTATATTACTCTTTCTCATCTAATACGATTCACAGCTCCTAATATGGGAATTGAAACCCTTACCGGCACAAACTTCTCTGCGTGGAAAGATTCCCTGATGCTGACTCTTGGGATTACTGAGTTTGACTATGCACTGAGAGAGCCTGCACCTCCTGCCCTCACTGATAAGAGCACTGCTGAAGCTAAGCTGCTGCATGAGAAATGGGAGAAGGCTAATCGGATGGCTCTCATGTTTATCAAGAACTCCATTAGCCCAATCATCAGAGGAGCTATTCCTGACTTGAATAATGCGAAGGCTTATCTTACTTCTGTGGAGGAGCAATTCAAAGGAACCTCCAAGGCGCATGCTAGCACCCTAATAATGAAACTGGTGTCTACAAAATATGACGGGATCAGTGGCATTCGTGAGCACATCATGATGATGAACGACATGGCCCGTAAACTTAAGGGATTAGACATGGAGATCAGTGATGGTTTCTTAGTCCACTTCATCATGACTTCTCTTCCTGCATCTTATGAGGCTTTCAAGATCAACTACAACACTCAGAAAGAGAAGTGGTTGATGAATGAGTTGATTGCCATGTGCGTACAAGAGGAAGAGCGTCAGAAGCTGGAAAAACCTGATGTTGCTTACCTGATGGCTACTGGTTCAAACAAAAGGAAGAACAATACTCACAAGGATGCTTCTAAAGTCCCTAAGTCCAATGCAGGTGCTTCTTCCAACCCTAACAATTCCAAAGGCAATCCCTACTACAACTTCTGCCGAAAGGTAGGACATAAGCAGAAGAATTGCCCTAACTTCAAGGAATGGCTGGTTAAGAGAGGTAATCATCTTAATATGATAATTGAGTCCTTTAATTTAAATGTTCCAACTAATACTTGGTGGTTTGACTCTGGTTCTATGGTTCATGTGACCAATTCTACTCAAGGATTCCTTACAATCCAGAGGCTGGAAAGAAACCAAAGAACACTTAAGCTTGGGGATGGAAAGGAACTATCTGTTGCTGCCGTGGGAACCTTAGAATTAATAATGAAAACCGGTCTATGTATTAAACTTTATGATACCTTATATATTCCTGAAATTTCTAGGAATCTTGTATCAGGACCAAAGTTATACATTTATGGTTTTTATGTTTCTCATGGTAATGACAGACTTACTATTAGTTCTAATTCTCAAGTATTTGGTACTGGTCTTTTGGATGGTGGTCTCTATAAGTTAGAACTAGATGATGATTTCTCTAAGTCTTTGTTATAATATAACATTAATGAGAACTCAACAAAGACTAAAAGAAAAAGAGACTTAGAAACTTCATCCATGTTGTGGCATCAACGTTTAGGCCACATCTCATGGGATCGCTTATCTCGACTCGTGAAGGATGAAGTTTTACCTTCTCTTGATTTCACTGATTTTGGAACATGTGTCAAATGCCTTAAAGGCAAAATGACAACAGCAACTAAGAAAGGTGCCACTCGGAGTTCTAATTTATTAGAAATAATTCACACCGATATTAGTGGCCCTTACACCATTGCTGGAATAACTGGACATACTTCATTTATCACTTTCATTGATGATTATTCTCGTTACATGTACTTGTATCTAATCAAGGACAAATCTGAATCACTTACAACTTTTAAAGATTATAAAACTGAAGTTGAAAATCAACTAGATCTTAAAATAAAAGTTATGAGATCAGATAGAGGAGGTGAATATTATGGTAGACATACTGATGTAGGTCAGGCTCCTGGTCCATTTTATGAGTTTTGTAAAGGCCAGGGGATCGTGAACCAATACACCATGCCCGGTACTCCTCAACAAAATGGTGTTGCTGAAAGGAGAAATAGAACCCTAATGAACATGGTGCGCAGTATGCTAGCCAACTCAGATTTACCCTCATTCCTCTGGACCGAGGCCTTAAAGACAGCAGTTCATATACTCAATAGAGTTCCTTCGAAATCTGTCCCTAAAACTCCTTATGAACTCTGGACAGGAAGGAAACCGAGTCTTAGATATATGAAAGTATGGGGCTGTCTTGCCGAAGCTAAACTCTATAATCCCTTCTTAAAGAAGCTTGACATGAAAACTGTTACATGTTACTTCATCGGGTATCCCGATCACTCAAAGGGTTATAGATTCTATTGTCCTACCCATGTCACTTGAATTGTAGAAACAAAGCATGCTCATTTCCTTGAGGATTCAAAGGTCAGTGGGAGCAGCGAAAATCCTGACTCTGATTTGCAAGAAGTACAAGACGCGGGGGGGGGGGGGGAGACACTCGTCGACTAACTTACCTCCGATTACTCCTCTTGTACACCATGCTAGTCTGAACTTCACTGCACCTGCTCTGACACAATCAGGACTCACTACTGCTCCAAACGTTACCGAGAATGAAGGCACCTCATCTGATCAACATCAACACAATACCAGCCATGTTGAACCCGCTAATCAGCTTAGGAGGTCATCTAGGCCTAAAGTGCCTACTAACTTTGATGATTATGTAACCTACCTGACTGAAGCTGAAATGGATGCCGGAAAGTTTACTGATCCTACCTCTTATCATGAAGCCATTACTAGTGATCAGTCTTCTGAATGGAAGATAGCTATGACTGATGAGCTTGATTCCATGAAGAAAAACGATGTTTGGGATTTGGTAGAATTACCCAACGGAGTAAAACCCGTAGGATGTAAATGGGTGTTCAAAACAAAACTAGATCCGAATGGGAACATTGAACGCTTCAAAGCAAGATTGGTTGCAAAAGGTTTCACTCAGAAAGAGGGAATTGACTATCAAGAGACCTTCTCTCCTGTCTCTCGTAAAGATTCCTTAAGGATCGTGATGGCCCTCGTAGCTCATTTTGATTTAGAGCTGCATCAGATGGACGTCAAAACTGCTTTCCTTAACGGCGACTTGTATGAAGACGTGTTCATGAAACAGCCTGAGGGCTTCATGCCTGAAGGTCAAGAGCATTTAGTCTGCAAGCTAAAGAAATCCATTTACGGGTTGAAGCAAGCCTCACGTCAATGGTATCTAAAGTTTGATGAAGTGATGAAAAAGCACGGTTTCCTGAAAAATCAAGTGGATCAATGCACCTACCTCAAGATGAGTGGGAGCAACTTTACTATACTTGTCCTTTATGTCGATGACATTCTTTTGGCAAGTAATAGCTTAGATATGTTGCATGAGTCGAAGCGCTTACTTTCGCATAATTTCGACATGAAGGATCTCGGAGAGGCCTCTTACGTTATAGGCATCGAAATACACCGAGATAGAGTCAATGGACTTTTGGGTTTATTTCAGAAGGCTTACATTGATCGGGTCCTCACACGCTACAACATGCAACACTGCTCTCCCTCTGTAGCTCCAGTTGTTAAAGGAGATGTCTTCGGTTCATTTCAATGTCCGAAGACTGAGGCTGAAAAGGCGCAAATGAGAATGATACCTTATGCATCAGTAGTCGGGAGCCTTATGTATGCTCAAGTCTGTACTCGTCCTGATATCGCTTACATTGCTGGAATGCTTGGCCGTTATCAGACTAATCCTGGCGTTGATCACTGGAAAGCAGCTAAGAAAGTGCTTCGATATCTCCAAGGGACAAAAGACTTCAAGCTGACTTATAAAAGAAGTGAAAATTTAGAAGTGGTTGGTTACTCTGATTCTGACTTTGCTAAATGCAAAGATGACAAGAAATCCACTTCGGGGTACATCTTTATGTTAGCAGGCGGACCGATCTCATGGAAGAGTCATAAGCAGCAGCTGACAACAACCTCAACTATGATGGCTGAATATGTTGCAGTGTACAATGCAACCTGTCATGGAATGTTGTTGAGAAACCTTATCGTTGGACTCAAAGTCGTTAACTCCATCTCTAGACCATTGAAGCTTTACTGTGATAACTTAGCAGCCGTTAACTTCTCGAACAGTAACAGTTCGACCGGTGCTGGTTTATATCTTGATACAAAGTACTTGTTCGTTCGCAAGCGAGTTGAGGAAAATAACCTTTGTATTGAGTATATAAGTACTAAAGTTATGCTTGCGGATCCGATGACTAAAGGTCTCCCTCCTAAGATATTCGAAGAACATGTTTCGAAGATGGGCTTATGTAAAGACCTTATTGCATAATGTACTTACTTATGATTAATGAAATTTCCTCACTTATTTGATTTGTTTGTCTCTAAATATATGTTTATGCATGCCTAATGACATATAGACACTAATAACACAAATCATTCGTTAAATGGCTTACCTGTTAATTGATCCTAACTTAAGTTTTTAAATTTGTATTATAGTATGATTAATGGGGGTCTTGAATTGAATAACTGATTCAATGACTGTATTTCTCTGCTATGATTACAATTTAGAACTAAAATGAGTATTATCAATCTGCAGACTTATTTAATGCTCATAATAAATAATCACTTGGCCAAGTGGGAGAATGTAAGACTAAATATTACAATATGACCCTCATGATTATTTAACTAAATAGATCAATTACTAAATTACCCCTAACAGATAGATAATTATTTGATGGACGTAATTATCCTTATTTATCCTAATTAGGGTTTCCCCGTAGGTGTATATAAATAGAGACTAAATGGCTCCTAATCTTGATTACTCACCATTAACATCATAACACACGATTCTCCTCATTCTCGAAGAGAAATCGTGAGCCCCATAACCGAGCCTCTCTACTCATCTCCATCCTCACCGTACACCCTAAACGGGAACCCGAGCGGATCGTCATCTCAAGAATCATGTCTGGAATCAACAACGCGTTCACTGGATTCACATGTTTCATCTAATCTCTATTTCATTACTGTTTTCGTATTCATGTTTACATCTAATCCAAAGGAATCGATCCAACAATTAACTTATTGGCTTTTTCAAAAATCCAATAAGTTTTTTTTAAATAGAACCCCAAACCATGGCCTAAATTTTTTTAGTTAGTGTTGATCTTAGATACTAATAAAAAAAAGATCGGGTTCACATCGGTTGGATTGGTCGCCTTGGGGCCATTTGACCCTTAATTTTCAATTTTTTTTATCTTACGCAATTGTAGTTGTATGATGGCGTTGTTTTGTTTATTTGGTTTTGTATCTTGCATTTTGCTAGGCCTTTATAATATTAATGATACAATATCGTCACAATCGGAAAGAAACTAAAACAAACCATATGGTTGATTTTATTATCATTTGTTAACGCTAGCATGGTTCATTAAGTTCACTCAAATAATTAGTGACGGAACTTGAAAACTTTGTCCGAGGGGGCTGAAAGTCACGGGGCAAAATTTTTTTTCTTATCGCTATGTTTCGGGATAAAATTCGGTCGACACATTATTATTCGGGTCGGGTCAAACAATTTAAGTTTAAAGTATCAAATATTTTTTCCACTCAAAAAATATAAATATATGTTTGTATCAAACAAGACATAAAATGTTTAAAACGAAAAGGTGAGTACCCAGAAGAAGAATCACAATTCAACGTGACGACATTTAAGCTATTTGAACTCATTGATTATACACTCAGAATCAAACTTATCAGCAATTTTCTTTGCGAATACGATTATTGAAATATGTAATATTCAATAGTTAAGGCGTATTTTAATTTTTAAAGCCCAAAACAAGATTTAAACTCAAGATTAGCTAATGAACTAGATAATAAGCGATATTGTGAACACTTAAAGGTAATATTAAAACTTACAATATTAGTTCAGCTTTAATATTTTTTAAAATCCAAGGGGCCTAAGGAATTTTATGAAGAAAAACCGAAGAAGCCGGGCTCAATACCTATAAAATTTTTCGACCGAAAAGTATTATATCGAGACTTTTGGCCAGAAAAATGGCAGCCCCGGGCCCCTTAAAACCTCCGCCAATGCAAATAATTACAAATTTCAACATAAGACTAACTCATTTTATATAAGTATTGTCTTTTAAATATAAGATATTGGGTTCAAATCCATAAATAGAATAAATTGGTTTGATGTAGGAGTAAAGTAGATTTGCTATTAAAGAAAATTAAGACACGTTACACAGATATATATTTAATGTTAAAGATGAAGCAAGAGAAATCCAACAATTCCTAAAATATTTTTGACATGCAAGTGAGTTCACATGTTGAGTCATAAAAGTGTTAAAACGAACCAGTTAACCGGTAATCAGGACATCGACAATTCGAGCCACATAAATTACAAGTCCACATACCATCACAACATTGTGGAATACCATAGTAGCATTTTATTGGGCAACATTCATCCTGACTACAAGGTTTGCCTACTATTGCAAGTGGTTGTTGACTCCCCGTCAACCCTTTGTTAGTCAAAGCACATGAGACTTGACAACCTGCAAATCATGATATAATTCATTGACAAAAAAAAAAAAAACAAAAAGAAAATAATTATGAGAGGGGTGAAACTAAGCTTACTTGAAAATGAAAGGTATACTGTGATCATGAACATCATCTTTAATAAAGGTTTCCACATGTTTAATAATTATTATTATTTTTTTAACAAAAGGAGGATTTAATTTATTCTCAAGTAATTAAGATCAATTGTGTTGTTTGGATGCTTATAAAGAGGTTGTCAACGACTGTTATTCTCCGATTAATTAATTAATGCTCATTAATTATACTCTTGTTATGTTTTCATTTAGACATCTCATTAAGTCCATGAGAATATATATATTTTTTCGGACGGCCAACTAATTAACTGCCGGGTACTCCGTACGCGGCCCCCAATGGCTAAAGGATGCCCAAGCTGGCCACTAGTCCAGACGGACGGAGCCCCTAGCCCACCAGCCACCAATTACCGGGGAAAACCCGACCCAAGCACCCGCCCAAAGACACGACGGTGAAAGGCCGGTAAAACCGGGTGGGATCAAGAATCAAATCCATGACCATGAGAATATATTAACGCTAACAATTAACAAATACTCACATTAATGCTTCAAAAGTCTCATGTTAATTGCTTTTTCTTTAAACGACCAACGAGTACATTTTAAACCCGGTCACCCGCGTAAACCTAACGGCGAAAGGTCACCCACGCACGAGAAACACAGACATTGCTTGTGACACGGCCCTCCTACCATTCACCCGTTCAAAGATCCAATGTTTTAAAACCTTTGATCCACATAAAACATATTGTTTCACGTGAGACTTGAATCCATAGCCTTCACATTAGAAAGCCATGGAGTTGTCCCGGCCCCTCCCAAACACATATATGTTTTTTTAACATATTAGCAAATGAGACATATACTTTTTTTTTTTCCTAATGAAAATTGCTATTTTTTTTTAATTCCTTCAACCAGAAATAATTGTTACAGAAATCAATTTCCTATCAAAATGCCTCAATGTGACGAATGATATGAGTTTAAGGTTATAGTTTTACACTGAACAAATGATCACTACAAGAAAAAGGACCTTTAGCGTTGACAAATATCACAACTAAAGATGCCCAAAATCACCGCTAATAGATACCCAAAGTCGCCGCTAATAGATTTAAAAAGTGTCGCTGCTCGAAAACTAATTCATTTTCTCCCAAAATTACGGACGCAATTGAGACATATTCTCACGAAATTAAAAACCCTAAATTTTGGGACAAAATTGGACCCCAAAAAAAAAAAACAAAAGAAAACTTTAAACATTGGAAAGCCTAGCAAAGCTTGAACATCAGTTTCTCAAATAAAATATTAGTCTTAACTATTTAACATATGCGTTGTTATATTTACGTAAATGTTAATTCTAATCGCAATAATAATATTGATCATGATATATATATATATATATATATATATGGTAAAGATCTTATAATAACCCTCTCTTATTGCATAACCCGAAATAACCCTGCAAGATTAACCCAAATCTTTGGTTTTTTTTCAAAATCTTAGTTTTACAGTGCTGTAAGACAAATTACATTGATGTAGGATCACAAACGAAAAAGAATTTGCTCAAACACATAAAAGAACATATTCTTGTACATGTAAAACTAAGATTTTGAAAAAAAAAACCAAAGATTCGGGTTAATCTTGCAGGGTTATTTCGGGTTATGCAATAAGAGAGGGTTATTATAGGATGCGGATCCTATATATAAAGGGGATGAAATTTTTTATAACCCTTATCTTTTGTTACAACTACATAACCTATTTCAACCAATAACAAACTTACACATAAGCTTTTAATTAAAATATTAGAAAGGGCATCATAGTCATTTTACCTATTATAAGTTTTCCCCTCCTCTTTTTTAAACATTAATAACTTTTTTATAATATATTATTTTTTTAAAAAAATTGCACCATTAAATATAACAAATTTATTTGAAATTTTTTCTAACAATGATAAATTACAGTGATGTAATTTACATTGACGTAATTTACCGTGATGTAATTTACATTGACGCAAAATTCGGTTTCGGTTTTTTCGGTTAATTCGGTTTCGGTTTTTTTCGATTAATTCGGTTTCGGTTCGGTTTTTTTGGCTTTTTGCTCATCCCTAATTTGTAATGAGCCTAAATACAACAAATTAGTTTGAATTTTTTTCGAACAATGATAAATTACATTACTATAATTATCATTGTTAGAGAAAAAAATCAAAATAATGTGTTATATTACATCACTGTAATTTATCATTGTAATTATCATTGTTATAGAAAAAAATAAAATAATGTGTTATATTACAACACTGTAATTTATCATTGTTAGAAAAAATTCAAATTAATGTGCTATATTTATGCTCGTTACATCGATGTAAATAATGGACAATGAGAAAAAAATTAAAAAAACTAGTCAACATTATAACGGGAAATAAAGAGAAATTTACATCACTGTAAATAATGTGTTACGTCACCGTTAATTATGTCATTGTAAATTACTTTATTTTGTGTTAAATTATTTCATTTTATGTTACATTACTGTAATTTACCATTTTTATAAAAAATTTCTAATTAATTTGCTATCTTTAAGCTCGTTACAATGATGTAAATACATGATATAAAAAAAAACTAGTCGAGACTATAACGAAATTAAAGAGAAAAATGAGACGAGTATAATGGTGCAATTTTTTTTTAAAAAATAATATAGTATAAAAAAGTTATGAATGTTTAAAAAAAGGGGGTAAACTTTACTTAAATAACAAATGTTCTAAATCCCCTTCTTATTTAAAAAAAGGAAATTGACACATGGCACGATCCTATACACTTACCTTTTAAAAGTAACCATTGGATGATAGTTAATGGGTTGTAACAAAAGATAAGGGTTATAAAAAATTCCATCCCCTATATATATATATATATATATATATATATTATCTATAGTTATTTAAATATTCATCGATCGCAAATTGTGTCAAAACGTATTGAAAGCTTTCATCATCTCATCATCATGACAAAGACGGTGATGATGACGAGGTTGGTGATGTTAACGATAACGAAGATGATGATATGAGGAGAGGGATGATAATGAGAAGGACGATGATGAATAGATGAGAAGGAGGAGGATGATATATGACATCAACTACATAATGCTAAACGTGCGTTAGTGCACATCGTAATGTTGTGAAAGTGTGGCCTTTTAACATTGACTTGTGAGGAGGTGAACCGAGTTTAGAAAATACTTAAATGGAAACAGAAATATGGGAGATGTTATGAATCAAGCCCATGCCTAACTAGCCCAATTAAGACGGCCCAACTAGCAATTTGCAAGGAATTAGAAACGTCGTATGATATAATGAAGTGGAGAAGAGAAACTAGGGTATGACGAATATGAACAATTTGTGTGTTCTTCCCCATCTTACTTCTCTGTAATATCTAAGCTTCACATCCCCTTCTAGAGTATTTGTCCTATGTTACTTTCAGTTCTTAGTTGTAAATTTGTAATCATTCAAAGAATCAATAGAAACTTCAGTATTTGTTAAGTTGTGAAATAACCATTCACAACATTGGTGCTTTCATTGGTCCTCCACACAAATAGCTTTGGAGGATGCTTCAGTCCATTTACATGCTTCTTAGATTCAAAATCGTGACCTTCAATTCGCTATGTTGGAAGAGATCTACAGAAAATTAGCTCAATTTCCGATTCCACCTCCAATCGAGCTACATGACTTACCTGACGATTTGATGTCGCACCTACACCCTTGCCTCGATTCACTGGTTTGCATCCTGCTAAATGGATTTCTTACGCAGAAAGGTTTTTCAATTCTTATGCAATTTTTGATTCTGATCGCTTTTCTTATATCACTTATTCTTTCGATGAGGCGGCACTCACCTAGTTTAACTTGATGCAACATCGATTTTTAGTAACTGGTTGGTCCGCATTCACATTAGCCCTCATGGACCAATTCAGTTCCTCTGACTTCGTTGCTTCATGTACTGACACACTGTGGCAATCAATTTCCAATTGAGTCTTGTATTCTAATGTCCACTAAAACTTTATATATCACCCCACTAGATTCATCAGCATTTTTTTCGAAACCAATAATTTGGATTCATTAGTGATTAACAATTTGCAAATTGAAGAAGCTAAATTCTTTGTGATGGATAAGGATGCACAACACTTAATGTTTTGGATTCCATATTCCTTAGTGTTATTTGATTTGCAACAGCAAAATTACTATACAAACAACAAACCTCTTTGGCATTCTTTTGAAATCCAATCTATGAGAACACGGAAATTCGATGGTGATTTGCTTGTTAACTTTTGAATGGAAACCTGGTTGGCATTTAGGTTGGATTGAAGATCCAACTCCTAGATCTCCTGACTTTGTAGTTGATAGCCCATGGGATTCTAGTCAAAAAAATTGCAAGCAAATGTGCTTCTCGTATACGCTGCAAGTACCTTGGCCTGCCGTGGTTGCTTGGAAGTTTTCAGACACAATAGACTTTGAACTTCCATCAGCAAGCAACATACATTTGGGTTGGAATGGGTTCCTCATAGATAAGTCTCCTGTTTGTCTGGATGTTAAATGGATACAGGTTGTTGAACCGGCTAAAGTAGATACTACCACATTGCTGCTTTAGTTCCAGATTAGGGATAACCACCTTTGTTGGAAAGGCGGCACACTAGATTGGGCTTCTTACATTAAAGGTGATATTGGAGAATTACATTGGAAGTACGATTTGATTGTTAAATTGAGAGAAACTCTTAAAAGGCTACTATGCTTAATTGCATGGGCATATTCTAATTCACTAAACACGAATGGATGTCAGTTAATGGTAGCCATGTGTCACACCCTCAATTTTCAACTAACGGAATCATACCGTTTGGGACGTGACAAACCAGGATCTCAGATCATTAGACATAACGAAGACCTCTATATGATATTCAAACATACTTTGGTCTAAAACTGTAATATCAAAGTTTCAGTGTTTGCGGAAGCGTTTTAAAAACCAATAACAAAACGTAATGGTTTGAAAATGTAAAGTACGAATCCAATAACATTCAATGTCTTAATTGATCAAAGCTAAAACACTTGAACTGAAATGTATGCATGAGACTCAATATCCTAGTCCCTGCTTGTCCTTGCTTGTGCCTTAGTGTCCTGAGAAAACATGTAAATCAAGTCAACACAAAGGTTGGTGCATACACAGGTTTAAGCATTCACAAATGTCGAAACCACAGTTTGAATATAAAGTTTGCAGATAACATAATCACACGTTGCATAGTCATGATAGCTAGTCATATCTAGTATTTACATAAGTGGTCGACACCGAAACTGACGATTGCCATGCTATAGCATGTTTTTGCCTTGCCACTATTGTCTAGCACAAACAATAGTAATGTGTGTTTGGTCAGTCAAACACCTGCGTAGATCCCATCTACCAAGTGAGGTTTGTCAAACCCAATAGATCTATCTTCAACTACCACGCTTTGCGCTACGGCAAACTAAACGGTTCGAAATGTAAGGCTTTGTAATGCTATGTTTAACTCATGCAAGTGATATGTATCTAAAATGTTTGTTGCACATGTTTTCTCCCCCAAAACAGTTAAAATAAGAAAGGGGCCGTGTACGCACCTTTGAATGTAGCAGAACGATCAAACGTTTGTAAACACACGCAGATAATCTTCTACGAAAAATCTGTGTTTTGTGTTATTCGAAATGTTAACTCATGTTTGTGATCACAATGTGTCAACACACGTATATTAAGTTGTTTGAAATGATCATACAATGACATGTACTAATTTACGTTCGTTTGTTCAAAACCCCAAATCGATTTTGATTAAGAACCCTAAAATTCGATTTCGTAAAATCCGATGTTAAAACTTGAAATTAACTTAGGGCTTTTATTAAAAACATCATTTAAAAGTTTTGTAATTGATTGATTTGATTATGGATCCCAATTTCACTGAAATCCCCAAATAAGTTCTTCCGAAGAACCCTAAAAATCAATTCGTGCAATTCGATGTTGTTTTATGAAATTGGCAGAGGGTTTTCATTAAAATGATGATTACGAACCTCTTTGTATAGTTTAATTTGATATTTGAATTCATTTTGATCAAAAACCCCAAATCGAATTACCATAAGAACCCTAAAATTAGAAATCATACAATTCGATGTTAAAACATAAAATTGATAGAGGGTTTTTGTTGAAAATGTTATTTCAAAACTTTGGGTAAGTTTAATTTGATTTTGGAATTCGATTTCATCGAAAACCCCAAATTGGTTTAAGCGAAGAACCCTAGAACTTGAATTCACCCAATTCGTTGTAATTAGATGAAATTATCATAGGGTTTTCATTAAATACATTATTCTAAAGCTGTGTATATAGTTTAATTTGGTTCGTGAACTCGTTTGAGTAAAAACCCCCAAAACGTTCTTGTTCAAGAACCCTAGAATGTGAAATCATAGAATTCGTTTTTTTGTTTCACAAAATTAGCATTGTGGTATCCTTAATCGGAACCTTATGAAACTATAGGTGCCATTTATTTTGGTTTTTAAACCCATTTCGATCAAAACCCCCAATTCGGTTCTAATATGAACCCTAATTGTTTGAACTCGTTCAATTCGATGTTACAAGCCCAAATTGACATAGGGTTTATCTTAATCGCATGTTTTAGAGTGTGTTGGTATAAATTTTTACCTTATTTGATATTAGATTGAAGGAGATCGACTTTATGCCTTGAGTTCGGCCTCTCCCGATCGAGTTCTTCAATCCCAAGTCTCTGGAATCGATTTGATGGATGTAACAGCCTCTAAGGGTGCCGATTTGATGTTTTGTAAGTTCAATTGGTTGAATTTCGACCAAATTGTATGAATTTATAAGCCCTAGTGACGGTTTCAACTTAATGGGTTGTTAAGTCTCTTTAATTCCGCAATTGATGATCCATTAACGGTTAGTAACTGTTTAACCTCATCATTAGGCTTTTTTATGATCAATTAATTCAATTAATTTCAAGATTATAATACGAATTTCGAATTTCCCTTTGATTATCACTCAAATTTTGACTTTAAAAGTCAAAATGGGTAATTTCTTGTAATCACAAGTTTAATCCACTAAATTTGATGTTTGAAACTTCATTTTGTTCAATTCTAATTTGATATTGTTTGATTTCGTAGAATTTCTATTAATTTTGAGTTAACGGAGTTAATCCGAATTGCCGAATTGTCACTAATTGGGCCAATTGGAATATCATCGGCTAAATTAATCTTTTTGGCCTCATAAATACCATTGGGCCTACCTTGGGCCTCATATTTACAATTGGGCCTACCTTGGGCCTCATTGGGCCTACCTTGGGCCTCATATTTGTGATTTCATTATTTTCAGTTAACGAGGTTAATTTGAAAATACCGGATTGTCACACCATGGACAGTTGTAATGGGCTAGTCCAAAAGCATATCATATATGACAAAGTTAATAAAACATATTTATATCACCTATTCATTATGAATGAGCTTGACACTGTTCATCATGCTCGTCTAGTTTCTTATGCTACAACAATGTTTTCTATCCAAATGTTGTGGCACTTAATTGATGCTGCTCATTTCAAGTACAATCTTCAACCTTACAAGGATCCTGTTCAGATAGCAGTATTGATGTTCATTCATGTTTTGTCACCGCTAAACTATGTTTGCCAGGATCACTCCTCTTATGCTTCCAGGGAGGGTATGGCAGTGTAAAGTGCATCATATCAGGCAGATTTAGCCGTGCATACTTCGAGGAAACTTGATGATGTATTGCTCTCACTAGGAACACATATACAACACCATGACGAAAATATAAAACATTTGATGACTAATAGGAGCAGTATAGATGCTCAGATTACAAATGTGCAAGTTACTTTTGTATGCCACCTAAAGTCAAATGACATTTATGCTAATTCAAACTACTCTGCTAGTGATGTCCTAGGTGTTGTTGCTACTATGTGACAATCCGACTTTTCGGATTAACCTTGTTAACTGAAAATAATGAGATCACAGGCCCAACAAGATAAGAGTAGGTTCAATAAGGCCCAAGTAGGCCCAATAAGGCCAAGTTAGGCCCAATGAAAACAAGGAAGGCCCACTGAGGCCCAAGTAGGCCAAATAAGGCCAAAGTAGGCCCAAGGTAGACCCAATGAGTCCAGGATAGGCCCAGTTGTATTTAAGAGGCCCAATTGGGTTAATCAAGCCCAACAATGTTCTAAGAAGCCCGATTTGTGACAATTTGGGATTTTCGGTTCAACTTTGTTAACCGAAATGTTATGTAATTGAGCTAAACCAAACCTAAGGGATTGGAATTAGTAGAAATCAGTCCCAATACACTTAAATTACAAAGTTTAGACTTGTAATTGAATTAAAGGTCCAATTTTGACTTTAGAAGTCAAAATTCGCGTGGGATTATCAATTAAATTCGTAATTGGAGTCATTAAACTGAAATTGATTGAATAAACCTTTCAATCAACATATATTTATGATCTGTAACAGCAATCATACGTTATTAGACTGTTAATGATCGAATTTAAATCAATTGGGGGTTTAAGAGTTGTAACCGTCAAGGTGGAGGACAAATAGTTCGAATTGGTGTATAATCGATCACAACTGATCAAAACTCACATACACACACACACTATTCGGCACCTTTAGTATCTGCAACAGCCACCAATTCGAAGTAACAAGTTCGGGATTGAAGGAGGCGATTGAGACTTGGCCGAAACTCCACCACAAGTCGAATTACTAGAATTCTGTATCAAACAAGGTAAGAAACCACTCCTATACCTTCTGAAACCTCCGACTAACAATATCCCTAACCTAATTTCATCTAAGGACATCGAATTATAACATTTCGATTTCTAGGGCTCATAGTAGAAACTGATTTGGGGATTTCTTGATTAAACAATCTAATGATTGAATTAAATCACATAGATACTTCCAGAGGATGTCGACTAAGAAACATCATGTATCAATTGGGTGTTTTAGTAACGAGTTGAACGAGTTCGATTACTAGGGTTTTAGAACAAATCGGTTTTGGGGGTTTTGATCCTAAAGAGTTTAAAAATAAAATTTAAGTATGTAGGTAGTTTCAGAGAGGGCCGATTAAGGTTAATCCCAAATCAATTTCTGGTAATAACATCGAATTGATGAATCTTGAGTTCTAGGGTTCATAGGGCAAAGCGGTTTGGGGGTTTGGATTAAAACGTGTTCGATATTCAAATTAAATAGCATGGGTAGATTCAGAGGATTCCGATTGAGGTTAATGCTATGTCAATTTCATCATGGAACTACGAATTATTAGGTTTTGAGTTTTAGGTTTCTTGAACAAAAAGAGTTTAGGGATTTTGATATGAATGGATTTAATTTTCGAATCAAATGACTCAGACATGTTCGAAATAGCATGCACAATGAAAACCCTATGAACTCAGACATTGTGGTTCATCAATTTGATTGATTTGAATGGGGGTTTGATGAATTCGGACCTGTGTACATCAAAATAAACGGGTTAGAGTGATTGGTTTTCGAATTCAAACCATCTACAGACTCTCTTAAGTTAGTAGAATAATAACCCTATGGTTTTAAGATCGATTGAAATCGAATCGTGGTTCAAATCGAGGTTAAAGGGTTCGGTTGGGGAAGAATAGGGGAACCAGGAGAGTTGGATTTAAAAGAATTAAATCCCATGTTATGTCAATAGAAACTGATCAGATTAGATGGTAGGGATGGTGTGTTTGAAGTTGAAGGTCGCGGGTTCGAACCCGGCCCCCAACAGTTTTTAGGTTTTGACATTTGTTTTAGTATTTTGATCATATCTTCTTCATTGTAACTCCGATTCGACCCGTTTCAGTTTCGTTAGAACCAGAATTTCATCCCGAACATATTTGAATAATAAAATTCAAATTTTTGATCGAAAACGTAATCGCGTATAATTACGTTTATTTAAATAAAATCGTATATGATTTTATTTAAACGATTTTAAAGACACGCGTATAAACGTATGCGTATTTCTAACACTCTAATATACGTGTGTTGACACGTATGTGTTTTCAAGCAAAACGACTATCTGAATAACACTAAGTTATTGTTTAAACACAGATTCTTAGTAGAGGATTTTCTACGTGAATTCACGAGTGTTTGATCATTCTGCAAAACTCAAAGGTGCGTACATGGCCCCTTTCTTATTTTAACTGTTTTGGGGGAGAAAACATGTGCAACAAACATTTTTAGATACATATCACTTGCATGAGTTAGCTGTTTACATTATGTGACAACATAGCATTTAAAAGTCCTTACACACTTCGAACCGTTTAGTTTGCCGTAGCGCAAAGCGTGGTAGTTGGAAATAGATCTATTAGGTTTGACAAACCTAACTTGGTAGATGGGATCTACGCAGGTGTTTGACTGACCAAAAATTCATTACTATTGTTTGTGCTAGACAATAGTGGCAAGGCAAAAACATGCTATAGCATGGCAATCGTCAGCTTCGGTGTCGACCACTTATGTAAATAGTATAAATGACTAGCTATCATGACTATGCATGTGTGATTATGTTATCTGCAAACTTGATATTCAAACTGTTGTTTTGAACATTGTGAATACTTAAAAACCTGTGTTATGCACCAACCTTTGTGTTGACTTGATTTACATGTTTTCTCAGGACGCTAAGGCGTGCAATAAAGCTGGCATGGACTAGGAGATAGAGTCGCATGCATGTTTTACATTTATATTGTTTAAGTTACACATTTGGGATTTTTGAATTTGTAATTCAACTTTTACAACTGTTACTTTGGTTATTGTTTTAAAACGCTTCCGCAAGCTTTGAAAACTTTGATGTTACGGTTTTAAGACCAAAGGATGTTTTGAAAATCATATAGAGGTCTTCGTTATGTCTAATGATCTGAGATCTTGGTTTGTCACGTTCCCAAACGGTATGATTCCGTTAGTTGAAAATTGGGGGTGTGACAGATTGGTATCAGAGCCATTGGTTATAGCGAACTAGGTTTGCATTTGTAGACTTAGACTATGACTGTTAGACATTAGACACATATGCTTACACATATTACTTAGAAATTACATATGGCATTATGTAATTGACTTGCTTACACATTCCATGGCACTGCACTTACATATGGTATTATGTAACAGGCATGGCATCGTCATCGTCAGCACCGTATATCTATATTGATGATTCTGAGGATGAGGAACCGACAGTTCCAGCACCACCGTCATCACCAGCACCACATATCCCATCTCCTCCACCATATGAGAGGGATGATTCAGATCCGGATGAGGATCCGGAGGAGGATCCAGACGAGGACCCGGAGGAGGATCCGGAGGAGGATCCAGCTGAGGACCTAGAGGAGGATCCAGAGGAGGATCCGAAGGAGGATCTGGATGAGGATCCGGAGGAGGAGCCAGTGGAGGGCACTCAGGAGATCCCTGCTGAGGGACCTTCTACCCATCCACCACCGGTATTGGATGTTCCTGAGCCTAAGAGGCAAAGGACTGATGCTGAGGAGATAACCAAACTGCGCGAGGATTTGTACTGGGCGAATGACAGGATCGAGTATAATGTTCGGGAATTATGGGATGCTAATGAAAGACAAGATAATCTTGCCCATCTGGTCAATGATATGCGGGATGAGATGATTAATTTGATTGGTCGTCTTGAAGCTTCAGAGAACCGAGCGGAGATTCTGGAAGGCAGACTGGAAGCCTTGGAAGATTTGGTGGCCTCGGAGAATGAGGAAGAGGATGAAGAGGAGGAAGGGGAAGAACCAGCACCAGTTGTTGATTCTGATCCTGAATCCACTGTCGAGGATGATTGATTTGTTTTGTTTAAACTTATTAGGAACGGGTTGTGTTCCTACACTAGATGTTTGGAAAACTTATGTTTGATTTCAAAAGTATTGTACTCAAATCAAATTTCTATCTATTGAAAAACTATTATTTATTGCCAACAGTTGTGTTGATTTATACATTACAAGTTGTGTTTGTTGTTTAGTTTACACATGTCACATTGGATCTTGATAACGCTTTAACATTTCTTTTAACTAGGAAGATAATGGCCAACGAGAACGTTCACATGACAGTTGCTGAGCTCAACGAGCTAATCAATAACAGGGTCGCGGAGGCTATCGCGAACTACGCTCGGACACACAATACAGGGCCACAGGGTCCAGCTGGGGGACTGGTTAACCCACAGGCATGCACGTTCAAGATGTTCTTGGACTGTAAACCACACAATTTCAAAGGATCGGAAGGAGCCATTGGACTCCTACGATGGATTGAGAAGGCTGAATCTGTGTTTGAGATGTGCAATTGTCCTGATGAAAGCAAGGTGAAGTATGCTACAGGAACATTGGAGGGTCCAGCATTAACTTGGTGGAACTCGAATGTTCAGACCTTGGGATTGGGTGAGGCTAATGCCTTGACCTGGAATGGATTCAAAACTTTAATGCAGGAGGAGTACTGTCCTCGTAGTGAGATGCAAAAACTAGAGGAAGAATACTGGCACCTCAAGATGGAGGGATCAAACATCGAGGAGTACACTACTCGATCTCATGAATTAGCCAGACTTCTACCCCATATGGCCACTCCAGCAAGCAAGTGGATAGAGAGGTACATCGGGGGATTGGTGCCTCAGATCCAGGGATTGGTTACTTCTGCAAATCCCACGACCATCCAACAAGCTGTTCGGTTAGCGCATCAATTGACTGATCAGGCAGTGCTACAGGGGACTCAGCCTAAAAGAACATCGGCTACTAAGGTGGGAAACCATAAAAGGAAGTGGGAAGGTAACAACTCCAAGGGTCACAACCAACAGTCGTATCAGCAGAATCGGAAGCAGGATTCCAACAAGTCTTATCATAATTCGAATAGTGGTCAGCAATCCTCATCATCAGGGGGATATATTGGTAAACACCCAAAGTGCAACAGGTGTGGGTTTCATCATACAGGTAATCAGTGTGATAGAGCTAAGTGTCAAAGGTGCGGTAAGATTGGGCATGCGGCTAAGGATTGTCGCGGGGAGCTACAAAACAACCACAATAATCACAATAACAATCAGAACAACGCACAGAAGGGTTGTTTTGAATGTGGCAAGATGGGGCACTTTAAGAAGGATTGCGCACAACTCAATAATGGCGGGGATAATAATGCAAATGGCAATGGCAACGGCAACGGCAATGGCACCAATAACAACAACAATAACAACAACAATGGTGCTAGGGGCAGGGCGTTTGTGATTGGAGGACGTCAAGCACGGGAGGATCCCAACATTGTTACGGGTACGTTCCTCTTAAATAATCACTATGCCTCTATGTTATTTGACACTGGTGCCGATCTGAGTTTTGTATCTAGTTCACTTGCTAAGTTGCTAAATGTTAGTCCCACTGCTTTAGATAGTCCATACACTGTAGAACTAGCTGATGGTAAGCTAATTGTAGTTGAACAAATCATTAAGGGATGTATACTTGATTTGATGGGTCAGACATTGGAAATTGACCTTATGCCTATTGCTTTAGGTAGTTTTGATGTAGTCATTGGCATGGACTGGTTGTCCAAACACCAGGCTGAAATCGTATGCCATGAAAAGATTGTTCGCATACCTCTTCCGCATGGAGAGACATTGTATGTACAAGGTGAGAAGAGCAGTACGCCACTGCGTCGCATATCTTGTATGAAAGCACATAAATGTCTGCGTAAAGGTCATACGGCAGTTATAGCACTGATAACTGAAAAGCCAGTAGCTGAGAAGAAGATTGAAGATATTCCAATAATTTGTGAATTTCCGGAGGTATTTCCAGAAGACTTGCCGGGATTACCGCCTATCAGGCAGGTGGAATTCCGAATCGACCTTACACTAGATGCAGCACCGATAGCTAGGGCGCCTTATCGACTTGCACCGTCAGAGATGCAAGAGTTATCCACACAATTGCAAGAGTTGTTGGATAAGGGTTTCATACGACCTAGTTTTTCACCGTGGGGAGCTCCAGTTTTGTTTGTCAAGAAAAAGGACGGGACTTTCCGTACGTGTATCGATTACCGAGAACTTAACAAGGTTACTATCAAGAACCGGTATCCGTTACCCAGAATTGACGATCTGTTCGATCAGTTGCAAGGTTCGAGTTACTACTCGAAGATCGATCTCAGATCGGGTTATCATCAATTAAGAGTTCAAGAGGAGGATATTCCAAAGACAGCATTCAGGACGCGCTATGGCCATTATGAGTTCTTGGTCATGCCATTTGGGTTGACAAACGCTCCAGCTGTATTCATGGATCTCATGAATCGTGTTTGTAAACCTTATCTTGATAAGTTTGTCATTGTTTTCATTGATGACATTCTCATCTATTCTCAGACCGAAGAAGAGCACGCTGAACATCTTCGACTACTACTAGAATTACTGAAACAGGAACAATTGTACGCTAAGTTCTCGAAATGTGATTTCTGGATGCGAGAAGTACAATTCCTGGGTCATATAGTCAACGAAAAGGGCATACATGTTGATCCAGCAAAGATTGAAGCGATTAAGAATTGGGAAGCACCAAAGACCCCTACCGAGGTACGACAATTCCTTGGTTTGGCGGGTTATTATCGACGATTCATTGAAGGTTTCTCAAAGATCGCTCAACCACTTACAGCTCTTACGCACAAGGGAACGAAATATAACTGGACGGATAAACAGGAAGCTGCATTCCAGTTATTGAAACAGAAACTCTGCAGCGCACCGATTCTGTCCTTACCGGAAGGGACAGAAGACTTTGTGGTATATTGTGACGCATCTGCACAGGGCTTGGGATGTGTGTTGATGCAACGTGATAAAGTGATTGCTTATGCTTCAAGGCAACTACGACCACACGAAAAGAATTACACTACTCATGACTTGGAGTTAGGAGCAGTGGTTTTTGCTTTGAAAATTTGGAGGCATTATCTGTATGGAACTAAGTGTACCATTTACACTGATCATAAGAGTTTGCAACATATCTTTGATCAGAAGGAGCTTAATATGAGACAACGACGATGGGTTGAGTTGTTGAATGATTACGAATGCGCGATTAAGTATCACCCGGGAAAAGCTAATGTGGTAGCTGACGCTTTAAGCAGAAAAGATACTTCAACAAGACGGGTTCGTGCACTTATGATGACGATACATACTGACTTACCTGACAAGGTACGCAGTGCTCAGATCGAGGCTTTGAAAAAGGAAAACTTGGTACAGGAATCCTTACGAGGAATGGAAGAACAACTGGATGTTAAGTCTGATGGAATTCGTTATTTCATTAATAGACTGTGGATACCTTTGTATGGACATTTAAGGGAACTCGTGATGGATGAAGCACACAAGTCCAGGTATTCAGTCCACCCGGGATCAGACAAGATGTATCATGATTTGAAGACACTGTACTGGTGGCCTCACATGAAAGCTGACATTGCTAAGTACGTTAGTAAATGTTTGACTTGTTCGAAAGTCAAAGTTGAATATCAGAAACCATCTGGTTTACTGCAACAACCAGAGATACCGATGTGGAAATGGGAACAGATTTCGATGGACTTCATTACTAAGTTACCCCGTACACCGAGTGGTTGTGATACGATTTGCTTAATTGTTGATCGATTAGCGAAATCTGCACACTTCTTAGCAATCAAGGAAACCGACAAGATGGAGAAACTGACTCGTATTTACATTAAGGAAGTGGTAGCACGGCATGGCGTGCCAATCTCTATCATATCAGATCGGGATGCCCAATTTACTTCCAACTTTTGGAAATCACTTCATAAGTCATTGGGGACTCGTTTAGATATGAGTACCGCCTATCATCCACAGACCGACGGTCAAAGTGAACGTACGATTCAAACGCTCGAGGATATGTTACGAGCTTGTGTAATTGACTTTGGTGATAGCTGGGAGAATCATTTACCGTTAGTGGAATTCTCTTACAATAATAGTTATCATACAAGTATTCAAGCAGCACCGTTTGAAGCTTTGTATGGTCGCAAATGTCGTTCACCAGTTTGTTGGGCTGAAATTGGTGACAGTCAGATAACAGGTCCTGAACTAGTACACGAAACGACTGAGAAGATTGTAAAAATCCGGAACCGTATGGCAGCAGCCCGGGATCGACAAAAGAGCTATGCTGACAAGCGTCGTAAACCGTTGGAATTTCAAGTAGGAGACCGAGTTCTTCTAAAGGTATCACCTTGGAAAGGTGTGATACGATTCGGCAAGCGCGGAAAGCTTAGTCCACGTTACGTAGGACCTTTTGAGATCCTGAAAAGGATTGGTCCGGTTGCGTATCAACTCAAATTACCGGATGAACTCAGTGGGGTTCATGATGTCTTTCACGTATCGAACTTAAAGAAATGTCTTTCTGATGAGACATTAATTGTACCGTTGGAAGAAATACAAGTAGATGAACAGTTGCGATTCATTGAAGAACCAGCAGAAATCATGGACCGGGAGGTCAAACAACTTAAGCAAAGTAAGATTCCAATAGTCAAAGTCCGATGGAATTCAAGACGTGGTCCTGAATTCACATGGGAAAGGGAAGACCAAATGATGAAGAAGTATCCTCATCTGTTCAAAACAGCAACTACAAACACTGAGAGCGCACGTTAAATTTCGGGACGAAATTTCCTTCAACAAGGGGATGACGTGATGCTTCACACATCAAACACTGCAAGTTTAAAACAGTAAGCACAAACACTTTATTCAATTGGTTTTGTTATAAACATTTGTGCTACATTACATTTTATACATTTTATGTGCTACATTTCATATGTTACATGTTATGATGTTACATGTTATGGTAGTACATACATGATTAGTTACACACATTTTGCTATATGCGGGGTTGCATAGTACAAACAGTTACAGACACTCACTATGTGTGAGGTTACACAACATAGTATGATCAAACACAAACAGTCACAGTTAGGTGAACTAACTAGTGTACACACAAACAGTCACATTGAACGATCACATTTAGTTGTGATGTTGCAAGCATTAGATTTTGTGTGTGAGTACACACAAGCACACAGAATGATCAAACCACACTAACACGTACGATTTAAACTCATAAGTAGTTTCCTAACTACCCCTAACATTTACTAATTTTCGGGACGAAAATTCCTTCAACAAGGGGATGATGTGACAATCCGACTTTTCGGATTAACCTAGTTAACTGAAAATAATGAGATCACAGGCCCAACAAGATAAGAGTAGGTTCAATAAGGCCCAAGTAGGCCCAATAAGGCCAAGTTAGGCCCAATGAAAACAAGGAAGGCCCACTGAGGCCCAAGTAGGCCAAATAAGGCCAAAGTAGGCCCAAGGTAGACCCAATGAGTCCAGGATAGGCCCAGTTGTATTTAAGAGGCCCAATTGGGTTAATCAAGCCCAACAATGTTCTAAGAAGCCCGATTTGTGACAATTTGGGATTTTCGGTTCAACTTTGTTAACCGAAATGTTATGTAATTGAGCTAAACCAAACCTAAGGGATTGGAATTAGTAGAAATCAGTCCCAATACACTTAAATTACAAAGTTTAGACTTGTAATTGAATTAAAGGTCCAATTTTGACTTTAGAAGTCAAAATTCGCGTGGGATTATCAATTAAATTCGTAATTGGAGTCATTAAACTGAAATTGATTGAATAAACCTTTCAATCAACATATATTTATGATCTGTAACAGCAATCATACGTTATTAGACTGTTAATGATCGAATTTAAATCAATTGGGGGTTTAAGAGTTGTAACCGTCAAGGTGGAGGACAAATAGTTCGAATTGGTGTATAATCGATCACAACTGATCAAAACTCACATACACACACACTATTCGGCACCTTTAGTATCTGCAACAGCCACCAATTCGAAGTAACAAGTTCGGGATTGAAGGAGGCGATTGAGACTTGGCCGAAACTCCACCACAAGTCGAATTACTAGAATTCTGTATCAAACAAGGTAAGAAACCACTCCTATACCTTCTGAAACCTCCGACTAACAATATCCCTAACCTAATTTCATCTAAGGACATCGAATTATAACATTTCGATTTCTAGGGCTCATAGTAGAAACTGATTTGGGGATTTCTTGATTAAACAATCTAATGATTGAATTAAATCACATAGATACTTCCAGAGGATGTCGACTAAGAAACATCATGTATCAATTGGGTGTTTTAGTAACGAGTTGAACGAGTTCAATTACTAGGGTTTTAGAACAAATCGGTTTTGGGGGTTTTGATCCTAAAGAGTTTAAAAATAAAATTTAAGTATGTAGGTAGTTTCAGAGAGGGCCGATTAAGGTTAATCCCAAATCAATTTCTGGTAATAACATCGAATTGATGAATCTTGAGTTCTAGGGTTCATAGGGCAAAGCGGTTTGGGGGTTTGGATTAAAACGTGTTCGATATTCAAATTAAATAGCATGGGTAGATTCAGAGGATTCCGATTGAGGTTAATGCTATGTCAATTTCATCATGGAACTACGAATTATTAGGTTTTGAGTTTTAGGTTTCTTGAACACCAGCAATCTCAAACAAATCAACAGCCTCAACAACAAGAACATCAGAGCTTCTTCACCCCTGGAGTAGCTGATTGGAGTAGTTTACCTGATGACTTATCTAATTTCAATATGCAGCTGTACTCTGAAGCTGGTCCACATGGTGGAGACAATCCATTTGGGAATCTTGCTTTGATGGCTATAGATTCAACTGACACCTCAGGTCCAACTTCTTCAACATCACAGGTATCATCTGAATCAAAAGCTAAGTTGTGTTCAGAATCATGTATTTCAGCATTTGCTTCCATTAGAGAAATAAATGTTGAATTAATCAATGAGAAGTTGGATTTAGAAAAGGCTGTGACTAAGAATAAAACTGAATTTGAGAAAGTTTTGAATGAAAAAGAGTCTGAAATTTATAAACTCAAGTGTCAATTGTCTGATGAAAAGGCTAGGGTGGAAGTCATGCTTGTAAAACACAATGATCTGAAACAAACACTTGCAGCAACCCAAGTAGAGTGTGAAAAATGGGTTGAGTCTTGCAAGGGGTTTGAGATGTTATTAAACAAACAAACAACATCAAATGTGAAGTTTGGTATTGGATACAATCACACTGCCCCTCCAGCTGATTATACACCAAAAAATCTTGACTGTGAGTCTGAAGGGGACAGTGTATACCAATCCACCAAATCTTCAGAAAAGTCTGATGCTGAAGAATCCTCTGAAAGTGAGTTAAGTGCATGCAAATCTGAGTCTGAAACTGTGGATATTGAGACATATTCTTATTCTATTGGATGTACAAATGTCATTCAGGGTGATACATGTCAAGATAGTGTTTTAATTGAAATTAATCCTGATGAAAAAGTTTCCAATGAATTAAATTTAAAACTGATTGAGTCAGATGGGCATGGCACTGGAGAGAAAGATGCACGGCTTCTGATAAGCCAGAGTGTCTCATCAGCAGTTATAGAAAACGCTGGTAATGTTACAACTGATGATGAAAATTGTGTTGATAGACAAGTGCTGAAGAATAACTCTTCAGAGGATGTCAACACATCAGTTGTTGTCAAAATGTCTACAAATACTGAAGCCCCAAATGTTCTGAAGAACAAAAATTCAGTATCTAAGTCTTCAGTACTTGTAGATACTCACAAGGAGAAGCACAAGAGGGTGCCTTGTGAAATTTGTAGGTTGTTTAATCATTCTTCTGATGAATGCTGGTACAGAAGAGGATCTAAATTTAATAAAATTAAGCACAAAAACAAGAACATAATCAAAATGAAAAATGAATTTAGTTCCAAGTTTGTACCAGAATCATCAGTAGTTTCAAAATCTGGAAAAACCTCACAAGGAAATGAATCAAATAAATCCAAGAAAGGTAAAGGGGTTGTTCCAGATTCAATGAAACAGCACTTGAAAGATTCTTCATTAATTAAAGAAACTAAGGTGATAAAACATAAAAATCAAAAGTCAGGTCCTGTTGTGTCTAATGAAATCAAAATCTTGACTCACAACCATAATCAACTGATTTTAATGATGCAACAACTGCTAGGAAGAGTTAATCTAGCAGAGGCATCTGTTGCTTCATTTCAGAAGAAGAAAACAAAATCAAAAGTCAAGGCTAACTCTTCTGATAAGAATGATTCAAGTGTTGCTTCAACTGCAAATGTTAATTCTGTTTCTTCATGTGTTAACAGACCCAAAACCAAACTGGTTTGGGTCCCAAAGTCTAACTGAGTGTGTTGATGTATGCAGGGTCCTTCAGCATGCCAAAATAGCATCTGGTATGTTGACAGTGGAGGATCCATGCATATGACTGGGAGCAGATCTCTTCTTAATGACTATTTTATAGGAAGGAAGGGATTTGTGTCTTTTGGAAATGATGCTAAGGGTTATATTATAGGGAAAGGTTATGTGACAAATGGTGAGATAAGGTTTGATGATGTGAATCATGTAGAGAATCTTAAGTATAATCTTCTGAGTGTCAGACAAATGTGTGATAAGGGTCATATTTCTCTTTTAACCAAGCAAGACTGTAGGATATTGTCTTCTGAAATGTTGCCTCTGATTGGCAAAGTCTTAGATGAGTATACTCTCCTTAAGGCTAACAGAGTGGGAAAGGTTTATGCCTTTGATTTGTCAAAGAAAATCTCTGTTAAAGGTCATCCTTGTTTATTCTCTAAGGCTTCTTTCAAGGAATCAAATCTGTGGCATAGAAGATTAGGTCATGTGAATCTCAAAAACATGAATCAACTGGTGAAACATGGGTTGGTTAGAGGTCTTCCAATGAAGGATTTTAGTTGTGATGAGAATTGCACTGCTTGCTTGAAAGGGAAGCAACACAAAGTTTCTTTTCCTCCAATTGGCGATCCCAAATTCACTGCTTGTTTGCAAATGTTGCATATGGATTTGTTTGGGCCAGTGAAGGTCATGAGTATGGCAAAGAAGAAGTATTGCTTAGTAATTGTTGATGATTACTCCAAGTTTGTCTGGACTTTCTTCTTGCATTCAAAAGAAGAGGTTGCTAAGTCTATTATAAACTTTGTGTTGTATGTTGAGAAACAATATTCTCTTCCTGTCAAGTGTGTAAGGAGTGACAATGGAACAGAGTTCAGAAATCATATTCTAGATGAGTTTTATCTGTCAAAGGGAATTAAGAGGCAGTACAGCATTCCTAGAACTCCTGAACAAAATGGAGTGGTTGAAAGGAAAAATAGAACTTTGATTGAAGCTGCCAGAACAATGCTTGCTGATTCTGGTTTGCCATTGACCTTTGGTGAATCAAAGATGGTTGAAAACACCTTATGAAGTGCTTCATACTTTGACCCCTTTGATTTCCTTCTTCAGAGCTTTTGGTTGTCCTTGCTATATCCTCAATACCAAAGATCCACTTAAAAAGTTTGACTCCAAAGTGGATGCAGGATATTTTGTGGGATATTCTTCAACTTGCAAAGCTTACAGAGTGTTTAATTGCAGAACCAAGATTGTTGAAGAAACTCTCCATGTAAAATTCAATGAATCACCAAAAGATCCCATCCCACAAAATCCTGTAGAGATGTTTGATTTGGATATATTGCAATATGTTCCATATCAACCTTCAGCTGAGTCTGTTATTCTGGCAGATAATTCATCAACAGCTGCTATGGGAAACTCACAAGGTAGTACTGATGATGATGATGATGTTAGTACTCACCTGTTCAGGTTTAGTGATTCTCTGCCAAGGTCTACTAAACCTGATGCTCCACCTGCTCCAGTGGTTCCTCCTAATACAAATGCTGATGAAATTCTGGAATCTTCTACATCATTTGAAATTCCTGCTGAACTGTTCCCTGGATCTTCATCAACTTCTGCAGCAACTGGACTTCCAGCAAACACTTGCACTGATCTTATTCCATATCAAGAACTGAAGGATCATCCATTATCTCAAGTTCTGGGTGACATTTCTACTGGTGTTTCAACAAGAAGTCAATTGTCAAATTTTTGTCTCTATGCCTTATTTGTCAATCAGCAAGAGCCAAAGAACTATCACACAGCACTCAGAGACAATGGATGGGTGGAGGCTATGCAGTTGGAGCTGTTGCAGTTCAAGAAACAACAAGTCTGGGAGCTGGTAAGTGTGCAATAGGCACTAAATGAGTGTTTAGGAATAAAACTGATGAAAATGGTCAAATAATTAAGAACAAGGCCAGACTGGTTGTATAGGGGTTCTCTCAGGAAGAATGTATTGATTATGATGAAACTTTTGCCCCTGTAGCCAGACTGGAAGCAATTAGATTGTTTTTAGCATATGCTGCCTTACACAAACTAAAAGTTTTTCAAATGGATGTCAAAAGTGCTTTTTTATATGGTAAAATAAAAGAGGAAGTGTATGTGTGTCAACCACCAGGTTTTGAGGACAATAAACATCCTGATTGGGTGTACAAGCTTGATAAAGCTCTTTATGGGCTGAAACAAGCACCTAGAGCCTGGTATGACACTCTATCCACTTTTCTTCTTCAAAATAATTTCACTAGAGGCTCCATAGATAAAACTTTGTTCATAAAGAAAGTAGGACAGCATAAGCTCCTTGTTCAAATTTATGTTGATGACATAATTTTTGCTTCATCTGATCCAAAGTTGTGTGCTGATTTTACTGAGTTAATGACAAAGCATTTTGAAATGAGTGCCATGGGGGAATTACAGTTTTTCTTGGGTCTTCAAATCAAACAGAGTCCTGATGGCATTTTCATTCACCAGTCCAAATATACAAAAGAGTTGTTAAAGAAATTTGATTTGCAAAACTGTAAACAATGTTCTAACCCCATGAGCAGCACCACACAACTTGATGCAGATTTGAAAGGTAAATCAGTTGATGAAACACTTTATAGATGTATGATTGGTTCCTTGATGTATCTCACAGCATCTAGACCAGACATTATGTTTGCTACATGTGTTTGTGCTAGATTTCAGGCTGCACCTAAAGAATCTCACTTAATTGCTATAAAAAGAATTTTTAGATACTTGCAGGGCACTCAATCACTGGGAATTTGGTATTCCACTGGGCATTCCTGCAAGCTTGTTGCTTTCTCTGATAGTGACTATGCAGGATGCAAACTTACCAGAAAATCAACTTCTGGTGGTTGTCAGTTTCTAGGAAACTATTTGGTTTCTTGGCAGAGTAAGAAACAAGCATCTGTGGCTACCTCCACAGCTGAAGCCGAGTACATTGCTGCTGCAAGCTGTACTTCACAAATTCTCTGGCTTCAGACTCAACTTTTGGATTATGGCATCAAAGAGTCTAAGACACCATTGTTAATGGATAGTGCTTCAGCTCTTTGTATTGTCAAGAATCCAGTTCAGCACTCTAGGACCAAACACATTGAAATCAGACATCATTTTATAAGGGATTGTTTTGAAAAGGGTCTGATTGATCCAAAGTTTGTTCCTAGTGCTGATGAGCTTGCAGATATCTTTACTAAGCCTTTAGACACTTCAACTTTTCAAAATTTAGTTCTAAGGCTTGGTATGCTGCAACTTGAATAAATTGGTTTTCACACTAATAAAATTCCATCCACCAGATAAAATTTTCAAAAATACAAAAATATTCACTTTATCAAAACTCAAATTTTTGTATCACCTTGCAACTCCTGATATTTTCAGTAAATACTGATAAGTATCAGAAGTACTGATTCAATGAAACATCTGACCTTTACCAATATTATCAGTGAAAAGTACTGATGGGTTTTGGTTGACAAAGTACTGAAGGTCAAAAATATTTCACAAAGTCTGATGAACAACTTTTGTTTACAAGTTCTGATGACAAATTTTTCACAAAATCTGATGAGAAAGTCTGATGAGTAACTGATGAAAACAGCTGATGAACACCCAATGTCGACAACACCTGATGAGTAAATTTACTCTTCAGATGTTTCAACCACTGCTGTTTTCTCTTTGTAACATCTGAAGCACAAATTCCAATATCTATTTAATCCAAACCCTCTTCAGTTGTTTCATTACCACTTCATCAGAACTTTCAATCTTTTTCAAAAACCTATCTTCCCTATCAAGTCTCTGCTTCCATGGCGACAATGAACCTTAAACCTCGTCATAACTCAGTCGCATATCTCACCAAATCATCTTTCTGGTCCAAATTTGATGAAGCTGTTGATCTCATGAATGCATCTCAATTTCAAACCGCGTTTCTTCTCAATCCAACAATTCATGTTGAATCTATTCATCAATTCTGGATGAATGTCGAGCTCATTAATGTCGGCACTGGTGTCCTCTCTCTCCGCTCTACAGTAAATGGACACAATGTGCACATTAGTCCAGCCGAACTGAGGGATGTTCTTCAACTTGATGATGCAAACTTAGTCACTCAATTTCCAAAGAACCTCACTGACCTTTGCTTCACAAGTCACGAATACCAGGGTGACTTGAGTGACTCAACTCTGTACAAGAAGAACTTCAATGATCCTGAGCGTCTTATTTTTCACATGATCAACATCTGCCAGGCTCCAAAATCATCTTCTTGGGACCAGATGTCATCAAAGTGGCAACAGGTACTTTACTCAATTCTGGAATCCCAACACCTAAATTTTTCACAAATCTTATTTTCAGAATTAACTGAACATGCTGCTAAAACTGTTTCCTCTAGATGGCTCTTTACCCACGTTTTATCATGGCCATCTTAGAAAAACAGTTAAAACAAAACGGCCTTGTTGGTCAGGGAATCTCTGCTCCAGCAGTTCTGCTAGAGGTATATTCCCGACACAACACTAACCTCACACTCAAAGAGGCTGCCCGAAAGCTAAAACCCAAGCATAGGGAACCCACAGTCTCAACTTCCAAATCCAAATCCAAAGTCCCCACCAAGTCACATACCAAAAAGCCCAAAAAGGCTGCTCAGGGAAATGAGTCCCCTGAGTCTGCCCATGCCTCACCAAGGCATGACATGGCCACTGGCAGTAGTCAGCCAGTGGTACACCAGACTCCACCAGCTGACACCGCCCAAGATTCCTCTCAACAGGAACTTGGTGCAACTATTGAAGGGGTAGACACACATCTAGATCCTCTTTCATTTGAAAAGGTTTCTATTGAACAGCACCATTCTCCCCGGGTGCACTCTGCTTCACAGCCTATTACTACTGAAACCACCCAACAAAGCCCCACATTTGTGATTGAACAAATCCTGGATCAGCTTAACACTCCAATCCCTACCCAGACACCTATTACCACTGGGATTAACTCCAACATTGAGGGGGAGGATCAAAGTGTTTCTGATAACCCACAGGATTTTGACTACCATATCAGATCTCCTAGTGTGGACAGAGAGATTCTGACATCTGACAGGGCTGCTACTTCATCACCTCCATCATTTGGAGTCATTGATAGGAGTAACATATCTAAGACCCTGCCAGAGGCAATAACTGATGAAGGGTTTATCCCTGAGGTTGGAAGTCCCCAGTACTAAGACAAAGGGGCACCTGAACATGTTGAGCCACACTCAACTCAGGTACATCCTGATACTATCAGGAGGTCAGATGATTTAGCCAAGGCTAATGATGACCAAAGGACCCTATCTGATGTTCTACACCAGAACAAACTTCTTGAGGCTGAGGTCTGCAGGCTCAATGAGCTGCTCACCAAGATGTCCAAGGACAAAAGTCCATCTATCCTTATTACCCCACAGATGGCACCCTCAAATCTTGAAGGTCCCCCAAACACTTCCACATCTATTCCACAACAAAATAAACCACCAGCCTCTGTTTCAGGCACTAATCCCTTGGGTTCAAGCCCCCCCAGAGGCATTAGTTGCTGCCTTTATCACAGTCCTACCGCTCATCACTCCCTTGCTCAAGAATATCATAACCCAAGCCCTTGATGAGAGGCTTCCCTCCCAAACTCAAATTCAGAACCTGATTAATGATGCAGTAGCTGCCAAACTTTCCACACTTCAAACTACTTCTTCCCCTGCAGCCAAAAAGGGGGAGTTAGGAAAAGATTCAGGTGTTGAAATCAAAAGGTCAAGAAATGAAGAAAAAGAATGTGCTTCTGAAAAGTCTCCAGTCATACAAGTCACTTACAAGAGACAGAAGAAGACAAAGTCTGTTGATGTTGCTATTAATGTTGAGGAGGAGACTGAGAAAGAGGTTGAGGTGGAGGTTGAGGAAGAGACTGAAGAAGAGGTTACAACCTTTGTATCTGAAATGAAATCTGCAAATCAAGAGGTTGAAACAGAGGAAGATCAAGCAAAGGAATGTCAAGATCATATGGTTGGGGTTGAGAAGGAGAAAGAACCTGATGTAACTGATGTTCAAAAGCAACAAGTTGATCCTTCTACCAAATCAGCTCAACTTATTGATGATGATGCACCTCCCAAGAAAAGGAGATTTTTGAGGATTCAAGAAGAAGAAGAGACTGATGAAGAAGACAGGCTTCCCATTTCTACTGTGATGAAAACAAAAGTTCACAAGCCTGAGTCTTCAAAAACTGATTCAGAATTAGTGGTTCAGAAAAAGGTAGTAAAATTACCAGCAAACTATGTGCCAGAAAAACCTTTGATGTTTGGACAGAATCCAAAAATATCACCAGAATCTCAGAGGTTAGCAATAAAAGTCAAACTTGAAGAGGAAGAGATCCAGAAGAAACATGATGAGAACATTCTGAGATTGGTTGACAAGGAATACCCTCAGACATCAACCATCATAGCAATGAAGAAAGAAGCACAAAGATTGTATGCTCTGAGGTTTACATATCAGTATAGGAAAGAACAAATCAGGATGTGGCCTGATCCAAGAATGATAGACAGGATCCACAGGAGAGATGCTCCAGCTGCTTATGCAAGAAGAATTAAAAAGGTAATAAGTGTTGATATTATGTTGGGATCCGTGCTTGATCCTTGGGAAATCATAGGAGATTTTAAAAGTGTTTATAACTCTGGTTTAAAAGCCCCCAAGTTTCTAGAGAATAAGATGATCAAGAAAGGGTTGGTATACAGAAAACTGGAAGGGGTAAAACAGAATGAATTACCATTATTTCTGGAAGGGAAGCATCCAGATGAGTTTGTGTACAGAGAGATAACAAGGGTGGAGCTACATGATGGGACAACGGCCAGGTACTTATCAAAGTACTATGGACCTGAGTCATTTTTTGAAGGTGAACCAGAAAGGCTGACTCCTGAAGAAAAGGTGATTTTGCTGAAAGCCTATGTCAGGGAGTCCTTCAGACTTATCTATGATCAATAGCTTCAATGAGAGGGGTAAATGCTCATAGTCCATTTCACCAATGGAGTTCCCTCTCATACTTTGACAGTCAGATTTTCAGAAGCTGTTGATTACCAGGCCTGCACTTAAATTGGTCATTTTGAAGCTGATCTCAAAGAAAAAGACAGATCTTTCAGCCTGGGATACCAAATAAGTGAGACAGTCAATAATTAGAGGTTTTTGGCTGCATTGGTTCATGGGGAGTTTGTTGGACTAAAAGAACCAATGAGCCTGATCAGAAAAACCTCTAAGTCTCACAATACACACAACAACTGAAGAAGAACACAACAGCTGATATTCACTTTGAAGAGTTACAAGATCTGAAGTTATTCACAACAGCTGAAGTGTTAGTCTTCAGATGTTGTGATGTTAATTTTTGTCTTCAGTAGTTTTCTTTCAATACTTGTAAAAGTCTGATGAGTATTTTACTCATCAGATGTTGAAGTTTAATTTCAGTAGTTTTAGTTCTTCAGTAGTTGTAAGAGGTTGTCTTCAGTAGTTGTAAACATCCTCAGTAGTTTTGGTTATTTCAGTTGTTATCTTTTGTCTGTTAGGTGTCAACATCATGTGACATCATCAGACGTCACTGTTTCTATATAAGGGCAGTTGACATATTGTATCTGTAACGAAGTTAGTGCGAATTGAATGAGATTATTCCTTTTGCAGAATTCTCTTTCTATAACAACTTGTGCTTTACTGTTCTATTAGATTAACTTTGTTCTTGCTAATTTTGAGCTAATTCATCGTTGAATTCCGCTGCTATAACCTAATATTGATCAAATGAGAACATCTGATCCTACATACAGACTCTCTTAAGTTAGTAGAATAATAACCCTATGGTTTTAAGATCGATTGAAATCGAATCGTGGTTCAAATCGAGGTTAAAGGGTTCGGTTGGGGAAGAATAGGGGAACCAGGAGAGTTGGGTTTAAAAGAATTAAATCCCATGTTATGTCAATAGAAACTGATCAGATTAGATGGTAGGGAGGGTGTGTTTGAAGTTGGAGGTCGCGGGTTCGAACCCGGCCCCCAACAGTTTTTAGGTTTTGACATTTGTTTTAGTATTTTGATCATATCTTCTTCATTGTAACTCCGATTCGACCCGTTTCAGTTTCGTTAGAACCAGAATTTCATCCCGAACATATTTGAATAATAAAATTCAAATTTTTGATCGAAAACGTAATCGCGTATAATTACGTTTATTTAAATAAAATCGTATATGATTTTATTTAAACGATTTTAAAGACACGCGTATAAACGTATGCGTATTTCTAACACTCTAATATACGTGTGTTGACACGTATGTGTTTTCAAGCAAAACGACTATCTGAATAACACTAAGTTATTGTTTAAACACAGATTCTTAGTAGAGGATTTTCTACGTGAATTCACGAGTGTTTGATCATTCTGCAAAACTCAAAGGTGCGTACACGACCCCTTTCTTATTTTAACTGTTTTGGGGGAGAAAACATGTGCAACAAACATTTTTAGATACATATCACTTGCATGAGTTAGCTGTTTACATTATGTGACAACATAGCATTTAAAAGTCCTTACACACTTCGAACCGTTTAGTTTGCCGTAGCGCAAAGCGTGGTAGTTGGAAATAGATCTATTAGGTTTGACTAACCTAACTTGGTAGATGGGATCTACGCAGGTGTTTGACTGACCAAACATTCATTACTATTGTTTGTGCTAGACAATAGTGGCAAGGCAAAAACATGCTATAGCATGGCAATCGTCAGCTTCGGTGTCGACCACTTATGTAAATAGTATAAATGACTAGCTATCATGACTATGCATGTGTGATTATGTTATCTGCAAACTTGATATTCAAACTGTTGTTTTGAACATTGTGAATACTTAAAAACCTGTGTTATGCACCAACCTTTGTGTTGACTTGATTTACATGTTTTCTCAGGACGCTAAGGCGCGCAATAAAGCTGGCATGGACTAGGAGATAGAGTCGCATGCATGTTTTACATTTATATTGTTTAAGTTACACATTTGGGATTTTTGAATTTGTAATTCAACTTTTACAACTGTTACTTTGGTTATTGTTTTAAAACGCTTCCGCAAGCTTTGAAAACTTTGATGTTACGGTTTTAAGACCAAAGGATGTTTTGAAAATCATATAGAGGTCTTCGTTATGTCTAATGATCTGAGATCCGGGTTTGTCACGTTCCCAAACGGTATGATTCCGTTAGTTGAAAATTGGGGGTGTGACAGATTGGTATCAGAGCCATTGGTTATAGCGAACTAGGTTTGCATTTGTAGACTTAGACTATGACTGTTAGACATTAGACACATATGCTTACACATATTACTTAGAAATTACATATGGCATTATGTAATTGACTTGCTTACACATTCCATGGCACTGCACTTACATATGGTATTATGTAACAGGCATGGCATCGTCATCGTCAGCACCGTATATCTATATTGATGATTCTGAGGATGAGGAACCGACAGTTCCAGCACCACCGTCATCACCAGCACCACCTATCCCATCTCCTCCACCATATGAGAGGGATGATTCAGATCCGGATGAGGATCCGGAGGAGGATCCAGACGAGGACCCGGAGGAGGATCCGGAGGAGGATCCAGCTGAGGACCCAGAGGAGGATCCGGAGGAGGATCCGAAGGAGGATCTGGATGAGGATCCGGAGGAGGAGCCAGTGGAGGGCACTCAGGAGATCCCTGCTGAGGGACCTTCTACCCATCCACCACCGGTATTGGATGTTCCTGAGCCTAAGAGGCAAAGGACTGATGCTGAGGAGATAACCAAACTGCGCGAGGATTTGTACTGGGCGAATGACAGGATCGAGTATAATGTTCGGGAATTATGGAATGCTAATGAAAGACAAGATAATCTTGCCCATCTGGTCAATGATATGCGGGATGAGATGATTAATTTGATTGGTCGTCTTGAAGCATCAGAGAACCGAGCGGAGATTCTGGAAGGCAGACTGGAAGCCTTGGAAGATTTGGTGGCCTCGGAGAATGAGGAAGAGGATGAAGAGGAGGAAGGGGAAGAACCAGCACCAGTTGTTGATTCTGATCCTGAATCCACTGTCGAGGATGATTGATTTGTTTTGTTTAAACTTATTAGGAACGGGTTGTGTTCCTACACTAGATGTTTGGAAAACTTATGTTTGATTTCAAAAGTATTGTACTCAAATCAAATTTCTATCTATTGAAAAACTATTATTTATTGCCAACAGTTGTGTTGATTTATACATTACAAGTTGTGTTTGTTGTTTAGTTTACACATGTCACATTGGATCTTGATAACGCTTTAACATTTCTTTTAACTAGGAAGATAATGGCCAACGAGAACGTTCACATGACAGTTGCTGAGCTCAACGAGCTAATCAATAACAGGGTCGCGGAGGCTATCGCGAACTACGCTCGGACACACAATACAGGGCCACAGGGTCCAGCTGGGGGACTGGTTAACCCACATGCATGCACGTTCAAGATGTTCTTGGACTGTAAGCCACACAATTTCAAAGGATCGGAAGGAGCCATTGGACTCCTACGATGGATTGAGAAGGCTGAATCTGTGTTTGAGATGTGCAATTGTCCTGATGAAAGCAAGGTGAAGTATGCTACAGGAATATTGGAGGGTCCAGCATTAACTTGGTGGAACTCGAATGTTCAGACCTTGGGATTGGGTGAGGCTAATGCCTTGACCTGGAATGGATTCAAAACTTTAATGCAGGAGGAGTACTGTCCTCGTAGTGAGATGCAAAAAATAGAGGAAGAATACTGGCACCTCAAGATGGAGGGATCAAACATCGAGGAGTACACTACTCGATCTCATGAATTAGCCAGACTTCTACCCCATATGGCCACTCCAGCAAGCAAGTGGATAGAGAGGTACATCGGGGGATTGGTGCCTCAGATCCAGGGATTGGTTACTTCTACAAATCCCACGACCATCCAACAAGCTGTTCGGTTAGCGCATCAATTGACTGATCAG
Source organism: Mikania micrantha (assembly GCA_009363875.1). NCBI lineage: Eukaryota > Viridiplantae > Streptophyta > Magnoliopsida > Asterales > Asteraceae > Mikania > Mikania micrantha. The sequence continues at coordinate 51,921,572 of CM018698.1, forward strand.
GCAGTGCTACAGGGGACTCAGCCTAAAAGAACATCGGCTACTAAGGTGGGATACCATAAAAGGAAGTGGGAAGGTAACAACTCCAAGGGTCACAACCAACAGTCGTATCAGCAGAATCGGAAGCAGGATTCCAACAAGTCTTACCATAATTCGAATAGCGGTCAGCAATCCTCATCATCAGGGGGATATATTGGTAAACACCCAAAGTGCAACAGGTGTGGGTTTCATCATACAGGTAATCAGTGTGATAGAGCTAAGTGTCAAAGGTGCGGTAAGATTGGGCATGCGGCTAAGGATTGTCGCGGGGAGCTACAAAACAACCACAATAATCACAATAACAATCAGAACAACTCACAGAAGGGTTGTTTTGAATGTGGCAAGATGGGGCACTTTAAGAAGGATTGCCCACAACTCAAGAAAGGCGGGGATAATAATGCAAATGGCAACGGCAACGGCAACGGTAACGGCAATGGCACCAATAACAACAACAATAACAACAACAATGGTGCTAGGGGCAGGGCGTTTGTGATTGGAGGACGTCAAGCACGGGAGGATCCCAACATTGTTACGGGTACGTTCCTCTTAAATAATCACTATGCCTCTATGTTATTTGACACTGGTGCCGATCGGAGTTTTGTATCTAGTTCACTTGCTAAGTTGCTAAATGTTAGTCCCTGCTTTAGATAGTCCATACACTGTAGAACTAGCTGATGGTAAGCTAATTGTAGTTGAACAAATCATTAAGGGATGTATACTTGATTTGATGGGTCAGACATTGGAAATTGACCTTATGCCTATTGCTTTAGGTAGTTTTGATGTAGTCATTGGCATGGACTGGTTGTCCAAACACCAGGCTGAAATCGTATGCCATGAAAAGATTGTTCGCATACCTCTTCCGCATTGAGAGACGTTGTATGTACAAGGTGAGAAGAGCAGTACGCCACTGCGTCTCATATCTTGTATGAAAGCACATAAATGTCTGCGTAAAGGTCATACGACAGTTATAGCACTGGTAACTGAAAAGCCAGTAGCTGAGAAGAAGATTGAAGATATTCCAATAGTTTGTGAATTTCCGGAGGTATTTCCAGAAGACTTGCCGGGATTACCGCCTATCAGGCAGGTGGAATTCCGAATCGACCTTACACCAGATGCAGCACCGATAGCTAGGGCGCCTTATCGACTTGCACCGTCAGAGATGCAAGAGTTATCCACACAATTGCAAGAGTTGTTGGATAAGGGTTTCATACGACCTAGTTTTTCACCGTGGGGAGCTCCAGTTTTGTTTGTCAAGAAAAAGGACGGGACTTTCCGTATGTGTATCGATTACCGAGAACTTAACAAGGTTACTATCAAGAACCGGTATCCGTTACCCAGAATTGACGATCTGTTCGATCAGTTGCAAGGTTCGAGTTACTACTCGAAGATCGATCTCAGATCGGGTTATCATCAATTAAGAGTTCAAGAGGAGGATATTCCAAAGACAGCATTCAGGACGCGCTATGGCCATTATGAGTTCTTGGTCATGCCATTTGGGTTGACAAACGCTCCAGCTGTATTCATGGATCTCATGAATCGTGTTTGTAAACCTTATCTTGATAAGTTTGTCATTGTTTTCATTGATGACATTCTCATCTATTCTCAGACCGAAGAAGAGCACGCTGAACATCTTCGACTACTACTAGAATTACTGAAACAGGAACAATTGTACGCTAAGTTCTCGAAATGTGATTTCTGGATGCGAGAAGTACAATTCCTGGGTCATATAGTCAACGAAAAGGGCATACATGTTGATCCAGGAATGATTGAAGCGATTAAGAATTGGGAAGCACCAAAGACCCCTACCGAGGTACGACAATTCCTTGGTTTGGCGGGTTATTATCGACGATTCATTGAAGGTTTCTCAAAGATCGCTCAACCACTTACAGCTCTTACACACAAGGGAACGAAATATAACTGGACGGATAAACAGGAAGCTGCATTCCAGTTATTGAAACAGAAACTCTGCAGCGCACCGATTCTGTCCTTACCGGAAGGGACAGAAGACTTTGTGGTATATTGTGACGCATCTGCACAGGGCTTGGGATGTGTGTTGATGCAACGTGATAAAGTGATTGCTTATGCTTCAAGGCAACTATGACCACACGAAAAGAATTACACTACTCATGACTTGGAGTTAGGAGCAGTGGTTTTTGCTTTGAAAATTTGGAGGCATTATCTATATGGAACTAAGTGTACCATTTACACTGATCATAAGAGTTTGCAACATATCTTTGATCAGAAGGAGCTTAATATGAGACAACGACGATGGGTTGAGTTGTTGAACGATTACGAATGCACGATTAAGTATCACCCGGGAAAAGCTAATGTGGTAGCTGACGCTTTAAGCAGAAAAGATACTTCAACAAGACGGGTTCGTGCACTTATGATGACGATACATACTGACTTACCTGACAAGGTACGCAGTGCTCAGATCGAGGCTTTGAAAAAGGAAAACTTGGTACAGGAATCCTTACGAGGAATGGAAGAACAACTGGATGTTAAGTCTGATGGAATTCGTTATTTCATTAATAGACTGTGGATACCTTTGTATGGACATTTAAGGGAACTCGTGATGGATGAAGCACACAAGTCCAGGTATTCAGTCCACCCGGGATCAGACAAGATGTATCATGATTTGAAGACACTGTACTGGTGGCCTCACATGAAAGCTGACATTGCTAAGTACGTTAGTAAATGTTTGACTTGTTCGAAAGTCAAAGTTGAATATCAGAAACCATCTGGTTTACTGCAACAACCAGAGATACCGATGTGGAAATGGGAACAGATTTCGATGGACTTCATTACTAAGTTACCCCGTACACCGAGTGGTTGTGATACGATGTGGGTAATTGTTGATCGATTAACGAAATCTGCACACTTCTTAGCAATCAAGGAAACCGACAAGATGGAGAAACTGACTCGTATTTACATTAAGGAAGTGGTAGCACGGCATGGCGTGCCAATCTCTATCTTATCAGATCGGGATGCCCAATTTACTTCCAACTTTTGGAAATCACTTCATAAGTCATTGGGGACTCGTTTAGATATGAGTACCGCCTATCATCCACAGACCGACGGTCAAAGTGAACGTACGATTCAAACGCTCGAGGATATGTTACGAGCTTGTGTAATTGACTTTGGTGATAGCTGGGAGAATCATTTACCGTTAGTGGAATTCTCTTACAATAATAGTTATCATACAAGTATTCAAGCAGCACCGTTTGAAGCTTTGTATGGTCGCAAATGTCGTTCACCAGTTTGTTGGGCTGAAATTGGTGACAGTCAGATAACAGGTCCTGAACTAGTACACGAAACGACTGAGAAGATTGTACAAATCCGGAACCGTATGGCAGCGGCCCGGGATCGACAAAAGAGCTATGCTGACAAGCGTCGTAAACCGTTGGAATTTCAAGTAGGAGACCGAGTTCTTCTAAAGGTATCACCTTGGAAAGGTGTGATACGATTCGGCAAGCGCGGAAAGCTTAGTCCACGTTACGTAGGACCTTTTGAGATCCTGAAAAGGATTGGTCCGGTTGCGTATCAACTCAAATTACCGGATGAACTCAGTGGGGTTCATGATGTCTTTCACGTATCGAACTTAAAGAAATGTCTTTCTGATGAGACATTAATTGTACCGTTGGAAGAAATACAAGTAGATGAACAGTTGCGATTCATTGAAGAACCAGCAGAAATCATGGACCGGGAGGTCAAACAACTTAAGCAAAGTAAGATTCCAATAGTCAAAGTCCGATGGAATTCAAGACGTGGTCCTGAATTCACATGGGAAAGGGAAGACCAAATGATGAAGAAGTATCCTCATCTGTTCAAAACAGCAACTACAAACACTGAGAGCGCACGTTAAATTTCGGGACGAAATTTCCTTCAACAAGGGGATGACGTGATGCTTCACACATCAAACACTGCAAGTTTAAAACAGTAAGCACAAACACTTTATTCAATTGGTTTTGTTATAAACATTTGTGCTACATTACATTTTATACATTTTATGTGCTACATTTCATATGTTACATGTTATGATGTTACATGTTATGGTAGTACATACATGATTAGTTACACACATTTTGCTATATGCGGGGTTGCATAGTACAAACAGTTACAGACACTCACTATGTGTGAGGTTACACAGCATAGTATGATCAAACACAAACAGTCACAGTTAGGTGAACTAACTAGTGTACACACAAACAGTCACATTGAACGATCACATTTAGTTGTGATGTTGCAAGCATTAGATTTTGTGTGTGAGTACACACAAGCACACAGAATGATCAAACCACACTAACACGTACGATTTAAACTCGTAAGTAGTTTCCTAACTACTCCTAACATTTACTAATTTTCGGGACGAAAATTCCTTCAACAAGGGGATGATGTGACAATCCGACTTTTCGGATTAACCTAGTTAACTGAAAATAATGAGATCACAGGCCCAACAAGATAAGAGTAGGTTCAATAAGGCCCAAGTAGGCCCAATAAGGCCAAGTTAGGCCCAATGAAAACAAGGAAGGCCCACTGAGGCCCAAGTAGGCCAAATAAGGCCAAAGTAGGCCCAAGGTAAACCCAATGAGTCCAGGACAGGCCCAGTCGTATTTAAGAGGCCCAATTGGGTTAATCAAGCCCAACAATGTTCTAAGAAGCCCGATTTGTGACAATTTGGGATTTTCGGTTCAACTTTGTTAACCGAAATGTTATGTAATTGAGCTAAACCAAACCTAAGGGATTGGAATTAGTAGAAATCAGTCCCAATACACTTAAATTACAAAGTTTAGACTTGTAATTGAATTAAAGGTCCAATTTTGACTTTAGAAGTCAAAATTCGCGTGGGATTATCAATTAAATTCGTAATTGGAGTCATTAAACTGAAATTGATTGAATAAACCTTTCAATCAACATATATTTATGATCTGTAATAGCAATCATACGTTATTAGACTGTTAATGATCGAATTTAAATCAATTGGGGGTTTAAGAGTTGTAACCGTCAAGGTGGAGGACAAATAGTTCGAATTGGTGTATAATCGATCACAACTGATCAAAACTCACATACACACACACTATTCGGCACCTTTAGTATCTGCAACAGCCACCAATTCGAAGTAACAAGTTCGGGATTGAAGGAGGCGATTGAGACTTGGCCGAAACTCCACCACAAGTCGAATTACTACAATTCGGTATCAAACAAGGTAAGAAACCACTCCTATACCTTCTGAAACCTCCGACTAACAATATCCCTAACCTAATTTCATCTAAGGACATCGAATTATAACATTTCGATTTCTAGGGCTCATAGTAGAAACTGATTTGGGGATTTCTTGATTAAACAATCTAATGATTGAATTAAATCACATAGATACTTCCAGAGGATGTCGACTAAGAAACATCATGTATCAATTGGGTGTTTTAGTAACGAATTGAACGAGTTCGATTACTAGGGTTTTAGAACAAATCGGTTTTGGGGGTTTTGATCCTAAAGAGTTTAAAAATAAAATTTAAGTATGTAGGTAGTTTCAGAGAGGGCCGATTAAGGTTAATCCCAAATCAATTTCTGGTAATAACATCGAATTGATGAATCTTGAGTTCTAGGGTTCATAGGGCAAAGCGGTTTGGGGGTTTGGATTAAAACGTGTTCGATATTCAAATTAAATAGCATGGGTAGATTCAGAGGATTCCGATTGAGGTTAATGCTATGTCAATTTCATCATGGAACTACGAATTATTACGTTTTGAGTTTTAGGTTTCTTGAACAAAAAGAGTTTAGGGATTTTGATATGAATGGATTTAGTTTTCGAATCAAATGACTCAGACATGTTCGAAATAGCATGCACAATGAAAACCCTATGAATTCAGACATTGTGGTTCATCAATTTGATTGATTTGAATGGGGGTTTGATGAATTCGAATTCGGACCTGTGTACATCAAAATAAACGGGTTAGAGTGATTGGTTTTCGAATTCAAACCATCTACAGACTCTCTTAAGTTAGTAGAATAATAACCCTATGGTTTTAAGATCGATTGAAATCGAATCGTGGTTCAAATCGAGGTTAAAGGGTTCGGTTGGGGAAGAATAGGGGAACCAGGAGAGTTGGGTTTAAAAGAATTAAATCCCATGTTATGTCAATAGAAACTGATCAGATTAGATGGTAGGGAGGGTGTGTTTGAAGTTGGAGGTCGCGGGTTCGAACCCGGCCCCCAACAGTTATTAGGTTTTGACATTTGTTTTAGTATTTTGATCATATCTTCTTCATTGTAACTCCGATTCGACCCGTTTTAGTTTCGTTAGAACCAGAATTTCAATCCGAACATATTTGAATAATAAAATTCAAAATTTTGATCGAAAACGTAATCGCGTATAATTACGTTTATTTAAATAAAATCGTATATGAATTTATTTAAACGATTTTAAAGACACGCGTATAAACGTATGCGTATTTCTAACACTCTAATATACGTGTGTTGACACGTATGTGTTTTCAAGCAAAACGACTATCTGAATAACACTAAGTTATTGTTTAAACACAGATTCTTAGTAGAGGATTTTCTACGTGAATTCACGAGTGTTTGATCATTCTGCAAAACTCAAAGGTGCGTACACGGCCCCTTTCTTATTTTAACTGTTTTGGGGGAGAAAACATGTGCAACAAACATTTTTAGATACATATCACTTGCATGAGTTAGCTGTTTACATTATGTGACAACATAGCATTTAAAAGTCCTTACACACTTCGAACAGTTTAGTTTGCCGTAGCGCAAAGCGTGGTAGTTGGAAATAGATCTATTAGGTTTGACAAACCTCACTTGGTAGATGGGATCTACGCAGGTGTTTGACTGACCAAACATTCATTACTATTGTTTGTGCTAGACAATAGTGGCAAGGCAAAAACATGCTATAGCATGGCAATCGTCAGCTTCGGTGTCGACCACTTATGTAAATAGTATAAATGACTAGCTATCATGACTATGCATGTGTGATTATGTTATCTGCAAACTTGATATTCAAACTGTTTTTTTGAACATTGTGAATACTTAAAAACCTGTGTTATGCACCAACCTTTGTGTTGACTTGATTTACATGTTTTCTCACGACGCTAAGGCGCGCAATAAAGCTGGCATGGACTAGGAGATAGAGTCGCATGCATGTTTTACATTTATATTGTTTAAGTTACACATTTGGGATTTTTGAATTTGTAATTCAACTTTTACAACTGTTACTTTGGTTATTGTTTTAAAACGCTTCCGCAAGCTTTGAAAACTTTGATGTTACGGTTTTAAGACCAAAGGATGTTTTGAAAATCATATAGAGGTCTTCGTTATGTCTAATGATCTGAGATCCTGGTTTGTCACGTTTCCAAACGGTATGATTCCTTTAGTTGAAAATTGGGGGTGTGACATACTATTAGGAAAGTCAATGATGGTTGTTTTAGCAGGATTTTATCATAGCGCCTTTGGCTAGATACCATGTTAGTAGTAGTTTGCATAACATATAATGGTGTTGCAGCTCTGGAAACTTATGACAACGATGGCTTTGTTTATTTATACCTTTCCAAAGAATATCATGGGGTCCGAAAAGAATTTATGGTGATAATTGGAGATTATAACTCCACGGCTAATTTTATTTGTATGGGAACTGAGTTGCTTCATGACACAAAAATTTTAGTTTCCAAGTTGTTGGATATGCACCTGATGACGCGTATTGTCATTGCAGATATAAACAAACACTCGTGTTTCCAAATGGATGACCCGCATTCCCACGGCAGTAACTCTCATGTGTTTGTCTTAATCGTGAAGTTAAAACCACAATTGTTAACAACTTAAGTTTTGTTTGCACTTGATGAGAGAAAAGGAGGCATCAACAGAGATGACAGATGTATGCTTATTCATATCAGACCAATACCTGTTATTCATGCTCATTTTGGTGTACCTTCTTCAGTTCAAAAGTATAACATGAACACGATTAGGACAACGGTATTCCAACTGACATTTGCCCTTTGGACAGTATGTTGTTTTTTCCTTCTATTTTCGCAGCCAAAGGGAATTCTTTTTCATCATTCCACTACTCATCCAATTGAATTATCACCCAATTACACTTTGGTAATGATCCTCCACCTCAATTGCTTACATCTCAACAACCGTGTAATCATGCAATTGGCTCTTAATATAATATCATTTGAGGCTTTTATGGCCATAAGCCACTTGAAATTTCTTGTTCTCTCCATGACGAGCCTGCAATTTTAGAAGGCCAAAATTTTGAATGGGCTAATGCTCTATTCCTAATCCAAATGAGTGTAACACTGGTTATTGATTGGCACACCAGTATCAATTTCTTTTTACAACCTTTCACCTTAAGGGCAAGGTGAATTTGAAAGGGGGGAGTAATGTTATGAGTCAAGCCCATGCCTAACTAGCCCAATTAAGACGGCCCAACTAGCAATTTACAAGTAATTAGAAACGTCGTATGATATAATGAAGTGGAGAAGAGAAACTAGGGATCTTACTTCTCTGTAATATCTAAGCTTCTCATCCCCTTCTAGAGTATTTGTCCTATATTACTTTCAGTTCTAAATTGTAAATTTGTAATCACTCAGGGAATCAATAGAAACTTATCACATTATATACCTAATTACAGTATTTGTTAAGTTATGAAATAACCATTCACAACAAGATGTGTTAAGAAATATAGCTAGAGAAAAAAAGTCTATAAATAAAAATTAAGAAAGGAATTTGCGCTTAGTTTGAAATGAACCTTTGTTAAGTTGAGAGAGAATCATAAGAAGTACGTGCCATTGCCATTATACCAAGGCCTCTACGGTGTAAACTTCTCTAAGCAAAACACGTATAAAATCTCGTTTCGTATAATCTTAGAAAATATAGCTTTAGCATCTTGTATTCTTGGTTTTATTGATGGTATATTACTATTCATAATTAATTTTGCAATAATAATAACACTAATAACAAAGTTAAATGTAGAGATGGTTTACATGGTGAGGTTGTTATGAATCAAGCCCAAACCCAACCAGCCCAATTATGGCGGCCCAAAATTGAAGGAAATTAGAACTGTCACATGATATAATGAAGCTGAAAGGAGAAATAAGGGCATGACGAATATGATCAATGTGTGTGTTTTTTTCCCATCTTACTTCTCTGTAATTTCTAAGCTTCTCATCCCCTTCTATAGTATTTGTCTTTGATTACTTTCAATTGTTATTAGTAATCATTTAGAAAATCAATAGAAACATATCATATTCTATGCCTAATTATAGTATTTGTTAAGTTGTGAAATAACCATTCACAACGTTGGTTCTTTCGTTGATCCTTAGCATAGACGGCTATAGATGAAGCCCTGTAATTGATTCTTGAGTCTCAGACATTGTGGAGTTCTAATAGTTTGGCATTGTTAGAAAATCCAATGGATCGACATGCTATACTTGAGGAAATCTACACTAAATTGGCTTTTCAATTTCCGATTCCAGCACCAATCGAGCTTTATGACTTACCTGACGATTTGTCCGTACCTTCCGAATTAGGTATGCATGATGTCGCACCTACACCCTTGCCCTGATTCACTGGTGTGCATCCAGCTAAATGGATTTCTTACGCAGAAAGGGTTTTCAATTCTTATGCTATTTTTGATTATGATCGCTTTCCTTATGTCACATATTCTTTCGATGAGGCGGCAGTCACCTAGTTTAATTTGATGCAGTATCGATTTATAGTACATGGTTGATCCGCGTTCACATCAGCCCTCATGGACCAAATCGGTTCTTTGGACTACGTTGCTTCACGTACAGTAACACAACGTGACAATCAATTTACAGTTGAGTCTAGTAGTATAATGTCCACTCAAACAGTATGTATCACACCATTAGATTCATTAGCATCTTTTTCCAAATCCACATATTTGGATTCATTAGTATTTAACCAATTGCAAATTGAGGAAGTTAAATTCCTCGTGATTGATGAGGATGCACAACAATAGTTAATGTTTTGGATTCCCTATTTCTTAGTGTTATCTGATTTGCAACAGCAAAATCAGATAGCGATTTGGAACAAACCTCTTTGGCATTATTTTGAAATCAAATGTATGAGAACATGGAAATTCGATAGCGATTTGCTTGTTAAAACTTTTGAATGGAAATATGTTTGGCATTGTGGTTGGATTGAAGATCCAACTCCTAGATCTCCTGACTTTCTAGTTGATATCCCATGGGGTTCTAATCACAAAATTTGCAAAAAAATGTTCTTATGATATAAACTACAAGCACCTTGGCTTGCATGGTTACTTGGAAATTTGAAATTCCATCAACAAGTAATAGGCATGTGGGTTGGAATGGGTTCCTCGTAACTCGTCTACCATTCATTGAGATGTAAATGGATACCACTTGTTATACTACCACATTGTTGCTTCAGTTCCCGATTGGGGATGACAACCTTCGTTGGAAAGGTGGCACACCGGATTGGGCAGCATATCGTGCATCGAATCAAGTAGATCTTCGTTCAAAGTTTAAAGAAACTTGAGGATGTATTGCTCTCACTAGGAACACATATGCAACACCATGAAGAAATATTAAAAATTTGAAGACGGATAGAAGTAGTTTAGATGTTTAGATTACAAAATTGCAAGTTACGTTTGTATGCCAACTAAAGTCTAATGACACTTCTGCTAATTCATTTTACACCTCGGATTCTCGGCGGCCCGGTGATTGATGTGTCGTAGGTCAATCAAAAACAATTTATAATTAAGAACTTAGCTACCTTTGACTACAGCAAGGAAAGTAAGGTCGTCTCCACATGGAATTAGTGGAAAGTGCTAATCATCACTACAAACTAATTAACCTAAGAAAAATGAAAACTTTGGAATGAATTGAATTAAGAGAATCGTTTAAAACAACAAACTTTAACTTTTGATTTGAAAACAATTAATGAAAAAGGTAATCACTTCCGGTTTTTAGGTTACAAGATCCACAATGAATGTAAGTTAAACCTAGATTGGAATCATATAAAATTGATGTTGTCAATCAATTCCATTAAAGTGATAAAGATGGACCGAACGTTTAAGACTTGCTCATTCACAAAATTACCAATAGACATATGCAACACATCACACGACTACCAATGAGTAAACGATGCAAGAAAACCGAATCACTGATGGTAACGCAACAATACGAAAACATAAATCTACGGTTTAAATCAACCAAAAAGAAATCGTATCAAGTTTACACTCAAAAACCTAGATTCAACATTCAAACATTGTTTCATTTACAACCCTAATCAACCGAAAGCGATTACGAAGAAAGTAGCCTTGCCTCATCGCGATTTGATCCTCGATTGTCAATTCCATTGATGAATTCTTGGATTGAATCTTGATTTGGAGGGTTGGATCCACGCAAAAACTGTCAAAAATTGTCCCCAAATGGCCCCAAAAACCTTCACTTTCGACTTCCATGGAATATGGCTTGAAAATAGGCAAAATAGGGTTAAAAACCCGTTTTCTGCGTTTTGGGCGTAGCCTACGCCCACCCTGGGCGTAGCCTACGCTGGGCCCATCTGAACGGTGAAGAATTTATGCCAACGCTGAATTTTTGGGTGTAGCCTACGGTGACTTGGGCATAGCCTACGCCTAGTCTGACTTCACCTACAGCTTCGTCTCGTCGAGAAACTCAGTTTTCATATATTATGGATTCCGTAACTCTTCTTCTAGCTTCCGAAGAAACTCAGTTTTCATATATATTCACTTCCGAAGTTCTGAGCTTTCCTCGACTGTTTCTGATCCATGTGTGCATCTTTTCACCTTGTTAACACCCCCGGGCATCCATCTAACATGTTTTTACCTGCAATTCACAATTGTATCTCAAAGTATCATCATTTCACATAAAATGCACATAAAAACGCAACTTTAAACTGTTAAAGCACCTGAAAATCAAAGACACATCACATCCCCACACTTATGTTTTGCTTGTCCCAAACAAAGTGCTCTACGCACGACAACAAATAATTCAACAAGGATCATCGCTTAAACATCTCATTACCGGTTTATAGCTAAACTTCAAAACCACACCTAATTCCCAAGACTTACAACATGAAATAGATTTACATCCCAACAAGCAATATTACATATTCGACAAGAAAATCTCTAATCAAGGACATTTAGCTTCAAATGGTTCACATGCAAACATTCACACCTCTCACAATGAACACTCCTCTCGGCTTTGTATCTGAACTAGCAATGATGCACTAGTATTTCTGAACTCTCAATCCACTAATGATGCATCATTATCATAAGCTTGCAAAGCAATCAAATCTCCACCATTATGCACAAAGTATACACAAATCAAGAGATCTTTCAAGGTTGTAATGTTGGCTAAAGCTAAGGTAGGGAAAAGGACTGTAAGTGGCTAAAACAGGCGAAATCCAAGTTAAGTTCACACAAACAACTACTACGCATAATCACTAGGGTAAGTATGTACCCTTATTGGATTACTTTTTTTTTTCCTAAACACTACTAACATCACTATATGAACAATTTTTCTACCTTCTCTTTTTTTTTCTTTTTTCTTTTTTTTTTTGAACAAGACATTAACACTACTTAACTCGGATTCACCACATGGGTCTAAACTAAAATGGCTATGAAGGCTGATTTTGGCTAATGGACTGGGTTTGGTTTAACAAAGGAATGGGTAATTGGCTCAAAAAGGGCGACTAGGGAATTTTGTCAAGGGTTGGTGAAACAAAAACACAAGGCTAGAACAAGGGGTTATCCTAATGCCTCTATCACTTTTGTGCACACCTTGGCTCATGGTCTTAACATGTATTAACTATGTAAGTTCTGAAATGACAACAACATTATGGTAATCACACATCAAAAGAAAATGAACATTCAATTGTACATCTATTTCATGCTCCATATAGGCTCAAATGCTCACAAAAACGGTGGTAACGGGTTTCGGATGTAAAGCATGCATGTTTATTCACTATCTAGCCTTGTATCCTTACTTGAGACTTACCTACCAAATTTTCATACAACTTGCTAAGAAAAATTTATTCCGCAACTTAAAGAACTAGGCATAATTAGGAAGTTACACATATACGTCGGTTAAAGACGTATTCACGATTTTCTTTGAGAAAAAATTTGTTTTTCGTGCACAAAGAGACCTCTTTCGGAACAATTTTTAGAATTTTTCAAAGTTTCCCCTCATCCCCACACTTAAACTTTACATTGTCCCCAATGTAAATTTATACTAAGTACGAGTGTCGAATGAGGATAATGGGGTGATCCAACAGAATCCATATTGCAAAACCAACATTAACTCATCAATCAAATCATAATAAAAACGAGTAAGAAAAAACACATGGACCTGATAAGTTATGCAAACATGATTGGCACCCTTGGATTTTAGTGCTTCGCCCCGAGGCACATGATGAATATATCAACCTAAAAGTCCATTGCTCTTCCCCACACTTGGGTGTTTGAACAGGGTAGTTAAACTTACAAAATAAATAAAACAAGAAAAATGATACAACACAAACAAAACATAACTCACTTTCGTAGGAATCACGATTGCATTTAACATATGCAACAAGCCTTTTAAACCCCTCGGTAGCCCGAGTGGACGAGTGAAGTCTCGTGAGGGTTTCTAGTGAACACACCCACAAAGTTCATCAGGTTGCCTCCCAGATAGCGCTAAGTTTTATGTCTTCAGCCAGACCGTACCTCATTTATTACTTACGGTGGTCAAATTGAACATTTTCCTCCCGAGTTACTATCATAGGCTCGATGATTAATACCTCGTGTCCATACTTTTTTCTAATGATTAAAGTGTATGTCACATAACCACAGATGGCATAAATGCACATTTTCTTGCTGAGTTTCCATTGAATGCTCGGTAATTGACATGCCATGTCCATATTTCTTTTCTCATAATTGACATGACTGTTGAATCAATAGGAGTCTGCTTCTGAATATTTGTGACCCGTGTCCTCCCTTCTTACATTTCTCTTCTTTGAACCTAAACCATCCTCCCTTACTATGTTGATTAAAATATTAGCTAGAGGAGAGCGGTTTTAATGAACTGGGAGCGTCTTATTCAGTGGGTTCTCACGAGGTGTTATGTAAACTATTTGATGTACCCCTCCCCTATATTGCTCGGAAATGCTAGTAATATTTTCTACTTTATCATCAACTATGAGCAATGTCAGTGGCACTTCTTCAACAACTGGGGGAATGTTGGTGGTATTATTATCAACAATCATTTCTAATGCTTTTATTCGTGCCAATTCCTCAACTAGATGGCCAACCTTTTTCAACAACGCACCAATGGTTTTATCTCTGATCTCATTCTCTTTTTTCATGTCTTTTAATGCATCCATGATAGAATTGCGTTGGAGATTTCCCAATTTAACATCAGAGGACCCACTTTCTTGATTACTAGGATTATGATGTTGAATTTGTTGATGGTTACTTCTTGAACAACATTGTTGTTGTCTTTGTGGGTAACCATTTTGATTGTAATAACCCCTATGATAATTACCATGATCGTAATCTTGAGTACCCTTATATGCCAAATGAGGGTAGTCGTAGTCATATTCCTCATTGTAACTTAAGCTTGGTTCAATATCCGGTTCATAATTGTTGTATTCCCAATCTTGCCTTAAGTTGTAACTCTTGGTTTCCACCTCGGATTGATACTTATGTTGATAAGAATATCCTTGGTAACCATCATTTGACTGGTAGTATGATTGAGGGGAAGGTGAATGTGGTTCATAGTTCAGATAAGATGAGAACGAATCAACTTCATTCTCATAATTTTCCATCATGTATCCTTGCCTTCTAATGCTATCACTTTCACAATCCTGATATGCTTCATATCTTCTTAAGAACACAGGACAATCTTCTATCCAATGGAATTTACTCCAATTCACGATGATGTTAAAATTCTGGAGATTCTACAATGCTTGCAAAAATTACCTGCATACCACAAACAAAAAATTACCTCGTGCAATTCTGAACAACAAACAAAAGAAAGTAAAAGAAATGAAAGAAAAATCAAATCTTTTTGTATTTTTATGCTTTTGAAAAGCAAATGCAAACAAAAATTGTACTTGACTAAAACTAAACTAAACTAGCACTTTGCGCGTTGATTCTCCGGCAACGGCGCCATTTTGATCGATATGTCGTAGGTCAATCAAAAACAATTTATAATTAAGAACTTAGCTATCTTTGACTATAGCAAGGGAAGTAAGGTCGTCTCCACAGGAAATAAGTGGAAAGTGCTAATCATCACTACAAACTAATTAACCTAAGAAAAATGAAAACTTTGGATTGAATTGAATTAAGAGAATCGTTTAAAAGAACAAACTTTAACTTTTGATTTGAAAAAAATTAATGAAAAAGGTAATCACTTCCGGTTTTTAGGTTGCAAGATCCACAATGAATGTAAGTTAAACCTAGATTGGAATCATATAAAATTGATGTTGTCAATCAATTCGATTAAAGCGATAAAGATGGAACGAACGCTTAAGACTTGCTCATTCACAAAATTACCAATAGACATATGCAACACATCACACGACTACCAACGAGTAAACGATGCAAGAAAACCGAATCACTGATGGTAACGCAACAATACGAAAACATAAATCCATTGTTTAAATCAACCAAAAAGAAATCGTATCATGTTTACAATCAAAAACCTAGATTCAACATTCAAATATTGTTTCACTTACAACCCTAATCAACCGGAAGCGATTACGAAGAAACTAGCCTTGCCTCATCGCGATTTGATCTTCGATTGACGATTCCATTGATGAATTCTTGGATTGAATCTTGATTTGGAGGGTTGGATCCACACAAAAACTGTCAAAAATCGTCCCCAAATGGCTCCAAAAACCTTCACTTTCGACTTCCATGGAATATGGATTGAAAATAGGCAAAATAAGGTTAAAAACCCCGTCTGACTTCATCTACAGCTTCGTCTCGTCGAGAAACTCAGTTTTCATATATTATGGATTCCGTAACTCTTCTTCTAGCTCAAGATATGCGCTTCCAAAGTTCTGAGCTTTCCTCGACTGTTTCTGATCCATGTGTGCATCTTTTCACCTTGTTAACACCCCCGGGCATCCATCTAACGTGTTTTTACCTGCAATTCACAATTGTATCTCAAAGTATCATTGTTCCACATAAAATGCACATAAAAACGCAACTTTAAACTGTTAAAGCACCTGAAAATCAAACACACATCACCCGGGCGCTGCGACCCGATTGGTTTCATGAATATGTCTCGGTTAGAGTTTATTATTATTTTATTTTTTTAAGCGGAAGCATTGTGTCATGAATTTCATAAATAATTCACATTCATAGATGTGAAAGTCGTTTTTCATAATTTACAAATAATCCGTACGCATAGGTATGAAAAACCACATTTTCATCATTTGTAAATAACTTTTCAGGGTTTAATAAAATTTCATATGCAAAGATATGAACATATCATTTTATTTCAATTTAAACCGGGTTTTTACAAACATATATTTACATATCCTGGTTTACGTCGGACTTGGAGGTATAATTCCAATCGCTCGTCGGTTTCGCCACAAGATCTTTATTTAAAGCGTCATAGGCCCTAAACCTCTAATCTTGCTTTTGATTTGTCATTTATTATTACCTGAAAAGTTTTTGAAAATAAAACATCAATGTAATGTTGGTGGATACAAATAACAGACTCGATATGTAAGCATAGTACGTTCGGTCCTTTAACCATAAGTAACATTGGCAATACTACACATTTAGCAGGTTTATTTGACTGATCGATACAAATACTGCATACACTGATTTATAACTATCACTGGTTAGGAACTACAACGCAACGCGTTTTACGTTTTGTTCCCTCCAGCCCACAGCTGGTCACTGGTTAGGTTTCCTGCGAAGTGCGTCTTACGTTTAACTTTCCAGCCTACATGTACCAGCCACGTAAGGAAATTTTACCCATATGCGGATACAATTTGCAAATCGTACGTATACTAATAGCTTAAATGCTTGTCACGTAGTATCCCTTTATGCGTCAAACTTTAAACATACAACGCTCAAAAAATGCCTTTATATTTATAAACAAGTTAAATGTAGTCACCTGGATTTTTGGTTGGCTGGTAACAGTTTAGAACTTCTTCCTATAATTTGGCAACGATCTGCTTAATTTATCTTATGACTATTTGCAAGGATAATTCCTGATGCGTTTATTTTCTGTTCCTAAAATGAACCATAATTTCAATGCATTATTTATATACATATGTTCGGATCTTAACTCTTATCCTATAAATTAATATATTATAAAATTTTAAATTTATGAGTAAAACTAAGAATTCAAATAATATACCTACACAAACCAGCTCTTTAATTTTGACTTTGTATTTTGATCAGCGTGTCCTACCATCCAGATCTTCTAATTTTACTCTTAAATGTGTGTGCGTGAATTATGTATGGTATTTCAAAAGAAAGTAATTTATATGAGTATTTATAGGCCATCAAAACTTGTTGTCCGAGAATTTGATAATTGTATGTTTTATATGTGTTTATAATCGATCAATTGAATCCTCGTAATAATTTTAATTGCGCAAAACTCCTCCACGTCAACTTTAAATTGAATTCAATTAAATGAAGTTATATATTATTTTATTATTATAATTAATTTAGCTCATATTTTGTTTTTCTTATATAACTTTTAAAATATAATGTTTTATAAAATTCTAAAAATATTGCCAGGACTGCCTCATTTTTCTCTACGTTTCGACCTAAGTTTCGTTAATAACGGAGAACGTTTAATTATAATATATTTTATTAATTGTACACGATCTCCTATAATATTAACCAACCGAATAGGTATGTCAAAAATTTTTAATAATCATTTTACTCCTTATTTACTAGTATGTAAGTGTCACATATGTGTATATAACAACCAGATATTTAAAATTATAATATTGAACAATATATTTTATAAAAATAAATATGCATGTGGTACAATTCACACTGCTCTCATAGTGATTTCCTAGGTGTTGTTTCTAGTGACAGATGTATGCTTGTTCATATTAGACCAATACTTGTTCTTCATGTTCATTTTGTTGGACCTTATTCAGTTCAAAATTACAACATGAAAATGATTGGGACATACAACAAACAGGATACACTTGGAACCACTAACATCAAGCATATGAAAACAAGTCAAAGACAAAAGAGGAAATCACCACAAAACCGTCTGCTGAGAACAATACTTGAAAATCTGACTTCCGGACGTTATTAGACAAAATTCATCGTTGCATAAGCTCCTATGTTTGAGGCGAACCAGCTGCCAAAAACTCAGAATGATCCATTGGTTGAAACTCTGGGAAACTATCTGAGAACGAGACTGGTTCTGCAAGTGATGAGAAACTAGGTTTTTCTCGCCCCCTTGTCTTCTTTTTGCTTTCAGCACTTATAAAACCATTCACCTATTTTTCTTTTTAAACCCTCCATAGACCACTGTTGTTTTAAATAAAAAAATGGGCTATGGGCTTTCTCATGAGCCAAACAAATAAACCTAACAAATCTCCCCTTTGACCTATGAGGTAGCGTACGCCATCCCGGCGATCGAGCAACATATCTTCAACTTATCTTTTGCTAAAGCTTTAGTCAACACACCGTAACAATTATCATCGGTATGAACCTTATCAAGCTCAAATAGCTTGCCTTTAAGAGTATCTCTAATCCAATGATACCTCACATCAATATGGTTTGTTATTTTATGAAAAGTAGAGTTCTTAGCAAGGTGGATAGCACTTTGATTGTCACAAAACACCATATAGCACTTTTGCATAAAGCCAAGCTATTGCAAAAATATTTTTAACTACAATAGTTATTTGCATGCTTCTGTTGTTGCCAAATACTCGGCCTCTGTAGTAGACAAAGCAACACACTTTTGCAATCTAGATTTTCATGACACAGCTCCCCTGCATAACTCATCAAATAACCAGAAGTGGATTTCATGTTGTCATTATTTCTTGATATATCATAATCCATATAACCAACAAGCCTCGACTCCTCATCCCTAAATAATAAACCTAATTTGGAGGTACCACGTAGATATTTAAGAATCCACTTAACTCCTTCTCAATGCTTCTTACCCAGATTTGACACAAGCCTGCTAACAACACCAACTGCGTGTGCAATGTCAACCCTGGTACATACCACTTATCCAAGTCACCATGAAGGAATGCGGTCTTGACATCCATTTACTTAACCTCAAGATCCAGGCTAGCAGCCAAACCAGGAATAACCCGAATGGAACTCATCTTCATGACTAGAGAGAAAATCTCATCAAAATCAATAGATTTTCTTTGACGGAACTCTTTGTGTGACATTCTAACATTTCAGGTTAACCCCTTTAACCAAAACTAACAGAATTGCACGAAATAGCACAATATCAAACCAGAGGGATTGAATTGAACAAAATGAACTAACAAACACCCAAACCACATGGACTAAGTGTGTAATTTGATCAAACTATATATTTAGACTTTGAGAAGTCAAAATTTGGCCTATACCAATGTTGAAACTGAAATCCAATGTTTATACAGAGTTACAAACAAATTAAACTGTTAGTAATCATCACATTGATGATTCGTATCATCAATCCAGTGTTAATTGCAATCATAATGTCGAATTAAGCCAAATGATAACCCAAAAAGTCAAAACCGAAGTCGTTTGAACTAGAACTTGTATAATACGAAGTTATTCAGTCGAATTGAATATCCAAAACTCTTAATCGTCACCTAGGGAGCCTTCTGCACACAACAGTTCAAACCAAGAAGCATCGGGAAGAAGATTCATTCAATCATCGGCCGAAAGTTACCTTCTAGTCGAACTGACTCAATTTGACATCCATCCGGGTAATTATCAACACCTACATCATCTACACGTTCTGTCTAATGAAAGACCTATGTTAATTTCACATGAAAACAACGAATTGAATGAATCCGAATGCTAGGGTTCATCACATGAACCGATTTGGGGGATTCGGTTCAAATGCATTGCAGTATCAAATCAAATTATACCATCAGTTTTTCAATACTCAACCTAACAAAAACCTTATGCTAATCTCGTTACACCACATCAATTTGAGTAGGAACCGATTATGGGATTTCAAGAAAAATCGAATTGGGGGTTTTGATCCAAATGGATATGAAATTCAAATTAATCAACCTAGATAGTTTCAAAATTCTACGTTTAGTAAAACCCTATGAATCCATGGCTTCACATTAACGAATTTCACCTATGAATCAGGGGTTTAGAACTAGGGTTCGAACTCGGTTATATCAATTACAACCCTGTGATCTTGACAAGTTATCAAATTAAAACCATCCTCGAACTCGCCTAAGCCTATACAACAATAACCCTATGTTTTTGCATTCGATTACAGTCGAATCGGGGGTCAATTAGAACCAAATGGGTTCAGATGGGAGATCAAAGGAAACCCGGTTAGACAATGGTTAAAACCATTAAGGAACCAAATCTATTGCAGAAGTTGGGTAGAGACGACTCGTTTGGGGCGTGGGGTATTGTTTGGGATGTCGTGCCTATGCTATATTTTTATTAATGTAATCCTCGAGTCTTTTATGAATTTGTAATCGTGTTCTAACTATAATAAAATAAAGTTTTTGAGAAATTCGTTGAAACATTTGACATATTCAAATTTTAGTGTGTGTATATATATACTTGTGTAATATTAAAAAAATTCAAAAGAAATCATTACGATATATATATATATATATATATTTATATACATACATATAAAACCTATATAATTCAATTAATTATACATAGACATACAAGTATACAAACAACAACAACAACAACAACAACAACAACAACAATAATAATACATTTATAAATGTAAATAAAATAAATAAAATAAAAAGGTACTCATAAATTTCTTATGTAAATAATACAAGGATCAAGTAAAAAGTTTTATAAATTTTTAGAACTACAATTTATTGATTAAACTCTTAAAAGGAATTTCAAAAACTTTAAGAATAGGTTAAAGGGCTGAAACTGTAACTTTTCTAAACTTTAAATGTGTGTAAAGGAGAATAAAAGAGTAAAATAATGAAATTAGTAAGTTGAGGGTAGAAACTGCAATTATCAGATTCTTTTCCCCCTTTTCTTTTTCATCTCCTTCGCCCGATTACACCAAACCCGACCCAACCGCTCCTTTTTGCGACCTGGGAGCTTAACAGCTCATTCACGTGGATTCAATACAATTTAGGCATAGATTCGTGAAGGATTTACATACAAGATTCGTATTAAACCTGAAATTAAATGAAATCAAATCAAATCGTGGAGATTTGATCTCCATAAAACCGAAACTTCCACCAAAAATAGAATTCATCTCTCACAAGTATAAAAACCCAATTCCTACACCCATTTCGTTTGCTCAACCCTTTCCAACCTTTCTGCATCATCTAAACGAAAGGACAAACCCACTGAAGCTGGATTCGAAGCCACGACCGACCGGAGCCTTCATCAACTCGAACTCCTTCGATTCCTAATCAATCCAGGTAGGTTTTAGTCTCATTGTACTCGGTTTTATCAGTAGATCGAAAGCCCTATGTTTCCAAACTCAAAGGATTTCAATATCAGTCGAATTTGTTGGAATCCCAAACTAAGGTTCATACGAATTAGGAACAAATCTAGACATCTGTATATTATTCGTTCGATTCCAATAATTTCAAAAACCCTCACCCAGCCCAGCGGTTGAAGCGCTTGGGCTAGGAAGAGGGCACGCAGATTCGAACCCCACCGCCAACATCTAAACCGGTTTTTGGGTTTTGAACCATTTCCAACCTTTTTAAAAAAAAAATCCTAAAAATTATAAAAAATCAATAACTAATAATATGTAATAAATAAATTATTTCAGAAATTATTTTAAATTGTTTTCTACAAAAACTAGTTATTTGTACTTCATAATTCATAAACCTAAATAAACTAAAAACTACATTTCATTTATAATTACTCTTTTATTATTTTTAATACTAAACCAATTTTATAAAATACATGAATGTGTATATTTTATTAAGTTCATTCATAACTTTTTCTTTTATTATTTGCAAAATGATTTATAAAATACACATATATGTAGATTTTTTTAATAGCTAGTTTTCTATTATAAACCATTTATTAATATCATATAAATCATTTATTTTTCAAACAAATTAATTATTTAAAATTTGTTGTTTTCAAAAGATAAAATTTATTTGAAACTAAGAAACTATTTTAAACTATTAAACAAAATAAAACAATAATATTTTAAAAACAAAACTTTTATGAGCAAAAGCAAGAAATTATTTTTAACATAAATCAATTAAACATTTCAATAAAAAGCTAAAGGTTTTTCATTTATGACTTTGAAACAAGTATACAACTTTTAAGACAAAGATTTAAATTTAAATCATTTAAATTTTAAAAATGATTTTAAATCAAATTCTTAAATCTTAAACAATGCAACAAAAGGTTGGGAATTAGGTAAATTCAAACATCATATGATATTCATCAATTAGGATATTTATTTATTTGGTTATTCAAAAATCAAATAAATAAATGATTATTCTAAATCAATTAAGATATTTATTTATTTGATTATTCGAAATCAAATAAATAAATGATTATTCAAAATCAATTAAGATATTAACTTATTTGATTATTTAAAATCAAATAAATAAATAATCATTCAAAATCAATTAGGATATTTATTTATTTAGTTAAATAAATAATCCTAAATGAAAACCATTCAAACTTAGACATATCAATTAGGACTTTCATAGTATGCCATAGAAACTAGGATGCCAAAACTTGAACTCTAAGTACATAGACTAAGAAATTCTATTGCCTTTAGGTTAAGGTGTGCAAGCACAACTTCTTAAAATCCTAAGCAACGATTCAAGTGATAAAGCTAGGACATCATGTGAGTAATTATATACTCCCTCTTTACATTTTTGTACTTTTGAGATGTTACATATGCTAGTATTCAAAAACTAAGTTATTCTAGAGTCAAATACTATAGATGCAATGCTTTTAGTCTATTTGGCTTGAATTCGTGCTATATGATTCTATTTGCTTTGTGATGCTATGCTATACTATGTTATTCGATACCGAGTAGCCTAAGGTGTGTTAGATACCACCTTCGCTTTGACTTAGGTCAAATGTGCAAAAAGGGCGAAAAGTACAACTATGGGTAGACTTGTGAAAATACTTAGCCTTTTGCTTTGTATTAATTGGAACGATTTTGGTGACGATATAAAGTATTGCAAACTTGTAGATATACTAAGCTTTTTAGCTAAGTATTGGTACAAGTTCGGAGACGAGATATGTAACATCAGTGTCGGAAGCGTTACCGGAACAGTGATCTCCACAGTAACTTGCACGGTATCTCAGGTACAAACTACGTGAACTATGTATATGCTATTGACATTTGATGCTTGACACTAAACTATTTTGCAATTGTGCTGAAATCTGATTTAACCCTCACGGTTTAACAGTTAGAAATACATCAGACAACACTGAACAGATGCACAAATGTTTGAATTAATGCTATTATGTATAAACGTATGCGAGGTTAAACTAAACAAAACCATAACGGTTGTTGTTACAGAATGCTAAATCGACGAGTTATTCGTATAGGTGACGATCTGTACGAATAAATCCGAAAGTTTAACGTTCTGAAACGATGACCGAATAGTAGAAAACAAGAATCAGAAAGTGAAACCAACGTAGTGTTCGTTCGGGTAACGATTTGAACGAATACGCGCGAAGGTGACACGTTTTGACGAAACGATAACGAACGATGAAACGAACGATAATAATTTAAGAAAGTTGAATATTAAATATTTATTAGGAATCACAATCTTTTAGAAATTTTGAAAATAAATTCATTTTAATTGAATTACATAGAATACGCGCAATGAGCACGAGTTAACGAAACGCGTAAAATAAACGATTTCGATAAATAATTCAAGAAAAATAATTATAAAACATTTACTAGGAATAACCACCTGTAAAAATAATTCAAATAAACTCTTTTTATTTCAATTTACAAAACACGTGCGTAGCATGCCGGAAACACGACGAAAACGAGAACTGAGCTACGAAATCGAACCCGAACGTGCACGGAGTATAAAAGGCTTGAATGAAGCCTTTTCCTTCATTTATTTCATCTCCTCTATCTCTCTAGCTCTCAAAACCGTCTCCTCTCTCTCTCTAAAAGTTCATGACTTCAAATCATCATAACTCCTTCAATTCTTGGTGAAATCTTGTGTTTTTGGTGTCCACACGAAGCTCTCAACACTCTCTACATAGAAGTACAACCGATCGGAGCATCTAGCCGCTGAAAATCAAGGTATGGAGCCAAGAACATCACAAATAGTAGGGTTATTGTCACCCCTTGCTCGACCTGAACCCTAACCCGGCTTAGGACCTTATACACACACACCCTACACCTTCGGGGCCTACATTCGCGCCTCAACACTATAGGAACAACCACGCAACAGATCAGGAGGTGGATGATGATGATGAGATACAGGTTCGTGAGGAGCCACCATGGCCGAACCTTTAAGAAGCGGCCGAACCTTCCTGCCCAACGAACCTGTATGCATCATCAACGAACCAAGCCAGCCGAACCCTGATGTTTTCTCTACAACCGAGAACCTTGCTGTTGCCGATCATCTTCACCGAACCCACGACATGGGTTAGCCGAACCTTGCACCAACTGAAAGCCTTAGGTTCGCCAATCATCATCAGCCGAACCTGCCAGTACCTTAGCCGAACCTTGCTGCTGCAAACCTCCATGATCAATGAACTTTGCTGTCAACGAACCTACACTCTATTGGATCGCATGCATGGCCGAACCCTGGGCTCACGAACTATTTGGCCGAGGCTACTAATCATGAACCATAGCCGAACCTTACCCTTCGCGAACCACTCTGACTGCCGAACCTAGGACTTGGACTGTAACAACAGTGCCGGACGCGTGCCGGAACAGTGATCGCAACAGTAAACTTGAACAGTAACTCAGGTACACTTTACGTGAAAACTATATTATGCTATTGATACATTTTGATTTAACATGAAACTACTAAACGATTGTCTGAATCTGACTGAAACCTTAGGGTTTAACAGTTAGAAAATAAGTCAGACAACACAGTGTTGAAACATAAAGACTTGATTTGATTCCATGGTGTATAAACGTATGTGAGGTTAAACAAAATGAAACTATAATGGTTATTATTATGGAATGCTAAACGGACGAATTATTCGTATAGGTGACGATCTGTACGAATGATTCTGATAGTTTAATGTTCTGGAATAATGACTTAACAGTAGAAAACAAGAATCAGAAAGCCAAACCATCGACGTGTTCATTCGAATGACGATTCGAACGAATACGCACGATGGCGATGCGATCTAACGAAAACGAAAACGAATAACGATACGAACGATCATAAATTTAAGGAAATAAAGTATTTCCTATTTTACAATTTTGAAACTCATCATAAATAAAAATAAAACTAAGCCATTTTATTAAATCGCGAATGAATTAACGAAACGCGTAAAAATAATTTAATTTGAAAAATAAATAAACACAACGATATTTAAAATAATTTCTAATAATATTCGTATTCTTAATATCCTAAAATGATTCTTTTTATTTTATTTACGAAAAACGCGCGTAACGATCCGGATACGCGACGGAATTTCGAACCGAGCAACCGAAACAAACCCAAACACCCCGGAGTATATAAACAACCAATGAGGTCATTTATTTCATTTTTCACCAACCATCTCTCTCTCTAACTCCACAATTCCGGCCACCACATATATCCACCATTTTCAACCTTTGAAAGCCCATATCTCACTCGTTTCTTAACGAAATCGGGTGATCCTTGCGCCCACGCGAAGATCTTGAAGCCCTCTACAAGAAAGTACAACTCATCTAAGCTTTAGTCTGGCCAAATTTGAGGTAATATCGTTTGAACAACCTGATATATTAGGGTTTTCGCAACCCTATGCATTTTACTTGGTCACCACCGGTTAACCGCCCCTTTCCTTGAACCACACAACCTCGAAATCTAGACCTAGAATAACATCACCATGGACGTTGCTTGGTCACAGCTCAAATCAGCACGAGGAAGAACAAATTCGTGAGGAACGAACCTGTTAATACAATCGCCATAGCCGAACGCTCAAGAGGCTACGAACCATCCTCTTGTTGCGAACCTTGGGGTTGTCACGAACCATGGTGCCGAACCTTCAATCACTCGCTGGAACCGAACCTTCCCAGTGCAGCGAACCTCTCTGGTGCAGCGAACCTTTCTCCTGTTGGCAAACCTACGTACACCAGACGAACCCTACATGATGATTCACGAACCTTTGACTCGACCACCACCACCGAACCTTCGGGCCATGACCGACGAACCCTTGCATGGTGCGAACCTTGCTTGTGTTTTGGCCGAACATATACATTTGCTGAGCTGCGAACCTTCTTTTGATCTAGAGCCGAACCCAGCCACTTTGCATGTACCAGGCGAACCTAACCCCACTGAACACAAGGGTTCGCTGCCATTGTGTTTCATTCGGTCGATTTCATGCAGTCACCACGATTTTAAGGCCCAGCCGCACCATATTCGGCCCAATTCTTTACTCTGGGCCCACACACATGTTAATGGCTTACGAAGTCCTAGCCCAAGCCCACGAGACATCATCGGCCAAAGGACTCACTTAATTCGGCCCATACTTGATTTAAATACACGATACGAGGCCATGACACTTGATCAGTCACTTAACATATCTAATCCAAGAAACCGGCCCAATCTAGGCCCAACACTTTTGCTTTCGGCCCAATACACATAATTGACCCCCACCCATCATTGTAGGCCCAATGGTATCATAATTAGCCCAATAGGTTATCAGGCCCAATGGACTTTGAATAAGTGATAAACGTTTGAATAAACAATGGTAACGATAACAATAAAGGATAAAGGTAATTATGGAATATCATATGGTTGGTCGTAAGGTAATGACAAGTTTTAAGCAAACTACATAAGGGCTTAAAAGTCTTATATGAAGATGATAACTTGAAATTAATGGGCCGGATGACAAACAAGACTCGCAAGTGATAGCCAACTTTAGGGCTAACACTAACATTTACACGCGCACTAATCATTACAAACAAATACTCATGAACTACAAACACTATGAAATCAATACAGGAACGTGAACATCATATCAAGTGCAAACAAAGAGAGCGTGTATTCTTATTCTACTTAGTCAAACACTACGTACATAAGGTGAGTTCATTTGTCCCTTTTCATACTTATTTGTTTTACTTCGGGACTGAGAAGCATGTTAAACATTTTCATAAACTATTGAAATGTTATTTGATGCTTTTAAACATAAACTTGACGCTTATATTGATGTTTATGTTTGGAACTTAGAATACTTTGAAAGCAAGAGACTTGAACTTATACATTAAACTTGTGGCTTGAAATCATATGATAGATGCTTATGAGACTTGATGCTTATACTTGTGAAACTTTATACTTTAAACATGAGACTTGATGCCAACTTATGGGATTCATGATGAAACAATGTGTGAACACTTGAAACTATATGCTTGAAACTACTACTTGCGCATGAAACATTGTACATGTATCTAATCATAGGCTACGTAATTGCTAAACGACTGCTAGTGCAGAGCTTGTACCTATGGATTGAGATACATGTATAACATAAACGTAACGAGGCTAAGCTACTACCTATATAAGAGACATGTAATTGCTAAACGACTGGTAGTCCAGAGCTTTTGTCTGCTTATATGAGGTAAGTAATTGCTAAACATAAACGTAACGAGACTAAGCTATTATCTATATAAGAGATGTAATTGCTAAACGACTGGTAGACCAGAGCTTTTGTCTGCTTATATGAGATATGTAATTGCTGGATTACTTGTGTATGCATGGCTTGTGTCTATGTATGAGATACGTAATTGCTAAACGACTGCTAGTGCAGAGCTTGTATCTTGTATAGGAGACACGTAATTGCTAGACTAAGCTTAACTAATCTGTGAGTTACGTAATCGCTAAACGACTGCTAGTGCAGAGCTTGTACTCATATATGAGATTAGGGACAGCTAAACTATGTGCGTGTGAAACTATGATGCTTGATAAACATACTTCGAAACTAACAATTGTAAACATTATAGACTTGTAAACTTTGAAACAGGATACAAAAGCTTTGATGAGGAATGGGTTTATTGATAGGTAAAATGCTTAATTATTATTAACAACAGTGTCATATCCGGATTAGTATGTGGTGGGATGTTGGCTGGGCGGGCGGTAAGTTCGACCCTACATATGCCCTATATATAAGCATACCGATTTGGATATTACATGTGGAGTTAATGAGGTTAAGGTTTTACCGAAGGAGGTTTGTGAAACTATTTAAAACTTATAAACTTTATGAACTCACCAACCATTGTGTTGACCTTGTTTTCTTACATGCATTCTCAGGTGAAGAACAGGTATAAGCTAAGCCTTTAGGATTTGCATACTAGGCTGCACAGATAGTGTGACAGTTGAATACGAGAATTACGTTATCAATGATGTGAGTACATTTGATCGTTCTAGAAATCCACGTTAAGTTAATGATTGTAATTGTTCCAGATCGATAGTATGCGAGAAATGATGAACGTGGGCGAAAACCGTGCACAAAACGGAGTCCTGGATTGTCCGAAATCGTAAAACGAAGAAAAATTTCTAAGTATTGGTCAAATGGGCTCGTCGCGGTACGCGATGGAGGGGTTGAGAATCCTCCGCGGTACGCGATGATTGCAAAATATCTAAGATTCCTCCGGATTTCTCCGCGGTACGCGAATCCTTTTTGGGCTTCTGGTCGCGGTACGCGACGGATGTGGCGGTGGAGAAATCTGATCTACTTCATCAGATTTCATGCAAGTTGATTTTTCTTTACATCTCTCGCACCAGAACACCACAAAAACAACTGTTCCTGATCCACCACAACAAGGATGTACATATAAGTACTTTGCTTCCTGTAACCCTCCTACTTTCACTGGCAAGGAAGGAGCGGCTGGGTTGTTAAGGTGGATCGAGGAGATGGAAACCAAACTCAAAATCAGTCAGTGTTTGGAGGAGCATAAGGTGTCTTATGCTGCCTGCTCTTTGAAAGACTCAGCTTCGACTTGGTGGAATACCCAGGCCAAGACTTTGGGTTCAGCCACAGTTGACTCGATGGACTGGAATGATTTCAAAACTCTGATTAGATCAGAGTACTGTCCCATCACTGAAATTCAAAAACTCCAGGAGGAATTCTGGAATCACTCCATGATCGGTGCTGATTGTCTAGCATATACCGATCGTTTTCATGAACTCACTTGTTTACTTCCCGATATGTTTCCTACGGAAGCAGCCTTAATCGAGAAGTACATTAAAGGTTTGATTCCCCAGATTCGGGGAATGGTAACTGCAGCTGAACCTACAACTCTGAAACATGCAATTTTGTTAACCATTAAGCTTACCAATGAGGCGGTAAGGAGTGGTACTTTGTCATTGAAAGCCCCGATGGCTTACAGCCGTAGTGATATCGGTACCTCGAATGTTTCAAAAGGTACTAAACGAAAGTGGTTTGGCAAAGCCAAGGAGAAAGCTCCGACTGAGATCACCCAGAGCAAGCCAACCGTGAAAAACTATGGTGCTGCTATTCCTGAAAGGAGAGCTTATACTGGGCAGACGCCCAAATGCAACAAATGTCCATTCCATCACACAGGACCGTATCCTGTTTGTGCCAACTGTAACCGAGTTGGACATTATGCTAAATATTGCAACTTTCCTGCTCAAACACCAAACCAAGCACCACAACAAACCACTCAAAACAATCGATCATGCTACAAATGTGGGAACCCTAATCATTTCATGAAAAATTGTCCAAACAACAACAACACCAATCAAGGGAGTGAAGCTAGGGGAGAGCTTTTCAAATTGGTGCTACTGAAGCAAGACATGATGCGAACATTGTCACTGGTATGTTTCTTCTTAATAATCTATACGCATCAGTTCTGTTTGACACAGGAGCAGATAAGAGCTTTATCTCTCCTGAATTTGCATCATTAATTTCATTGCCTACGGTAGATCTAGAAACTCCTTATGTCATTGAACTTGCTAATGGCAAGTTAATCAAAACTAACAGTGTCATTCAAGGATGTTTCTTGAATCTGAATGATCATCTTTTCAATATCAATTTACTTCCTATTGAGCTTGGGAGCTTTGATGTAGTTGTCGGTATGGACTGGCTTTCTGATAACCAAGCGAAAGTTGTGTGTCAAAACAAGATGATCCGTATTCCATTACCTAACGGTAATACACTGATAGTTCAAGGAGAACGAGCCGGTAGGAAACTTGGTATCATATCTTGTATGCGAGCTCAGAAATTCTTAAGGAAAGGCTGTTATGCTTTCCTGGCACATGTGACTGAGCACAATTATCCACCCAAACATATCACAGACATTCCAGTAGTCAAGGATTTTCCTGAAGTATTTCCTGAGGACATATCAGGATTACCCCCAGTGAGTCAGGTTGAATTTCGTGTTGACTTGATCCCAGGCGCTGCACCAGTTGCCAAAGCCCCGTATCGACTTGCACCATCAGAAATGCAAGAACTTTCAGGTCAATTGCAAGAACTTTTAGACAAAGGTTTTATTAGACCTAGTTTCTCACCATGGGGAGCACCAATTATTTTTTGTGAAAAAGAAAGATGGGTCATTCAGGATGTGTATTGACTATCGGGAACTCAATAAACTGACAATCAAGAACTGTTATCCACCACCTCGTATCGATGACCTGTTTGATTAGTTACAAGGTGCCACTTACTTCTCAAAAATTGATTTGAGATCCGGATACCATCAGTTGCGAATCCATGATGATGATGTTCCTAAAACTGCTTTCAGAACTCGATACGGACATTACGAATTTCTAGTAATGCCGTTTGGTTTAACCAATGCACCAGCAGTTTTCATGGATCTGATGAATCGAGTATGTAGACCTTATTTGGATAAATTTGTGATTATGTTTATTGATGATATTCTCATTTATTCTCGAAACCAACAAGAACATGCTCAACACTTGAAATTAATCCTAGAACTTTTGGCACATGAGAAATTATATGCCAAATTCTCCAAGTGTGATTTTTGGTTACGAAAAGTTCAATTTCTCGGGCATGTTGTAAACGAAAACGGTATTCAAGTGGATCCCGGTAAGATTCAAGCGGTGAAACAGTGGGAGACACCACGAACCCCGACTGAAATACGCCAATTCTTGGGGTTGGCAGGTTATTATCGCCGGTTTATCAAGAACTTTTCAAAGATAGCCTTGCCACTCACCACATTGACCCAAAAGAATCAACCTTTTATATGGGATTCCCAACAGGAGGAGGCATTCCAACTGTTGAAACACAAACTCTTCAACGCACCTATCTTGGCATTACCGGAAGGTACTGATAATTTCACAGTGTACTGTGATGCTTCTCGTCAAGGTCTTGGGTGTGTTCTAATGCAGAATGACAAGGTAATTGCGTGCGCTTCTCGACAACTGAAAATACACGAGAAGAACTATACCACACATGACCTAGAACTTGGTGCAGTAGTGTTTGCACTCAAGATTTGGAGACATTATCTATACGGAACCAAGTGTATTATATACACTGATCACAAAAGTCTCCAGCACATTCTAGATCAGAAAATGTTGAACATGCAACAGAGACGATGGGTTGAACTTCTAAACGACTACGACTGTGAAATTCGTTATCACCCAGGTAAAGCGAATGTCGTAGCCGATGCTTTGAGTCGCAAGGAACGAGTCAAACCTTTACGTGTGAAAGCATTAGGTATGACTATTCAAACCAGTCTGATTCCTCAGATCAAAGAAGCTCAGCAACAAGCTTTACAAGCAACAAACTATTCTGCTGAAGGACTGAGGGGATTAGACAAAAAACTTGACACCAAAAATGATGGACTGTTGTATTTCAAAGACCGAATGTGGATTTCTTTATTCGGTAACTCTAGAACAATCATCTTGGATGAGGCGCACAAATCCAGGTATTCTATTCATCCAGGTGCTGATAAAATGTATAAAGATCTTAAGGATTTTTACTGGTGGCCTGGAATGAAAAAACAAATAGCCGAATACGTGGATCGATGTTTAACATGTCTCAGGGTCAAGGCTGAACATCAACGACCTTCTGGGTTATTACAACAACCTGAGATTCCCATGTGGAAATGGGATCAGATCTCTATGGATTTCATCACTAAATTACCCAGAACCTCACGTAATTATGACTCTATATGGGTTATTGATCGCCTTACAAAATCTGCACATTTCTTACCCATCCGAGAAGATTATTCTATGGATCGACTTGCTAATGTTAATGAGATTGTATCTCGACACGGAGTACCCATCTCTATCATCTCTGAAAGAGATAGTCGATTTATGTCACGATTTTGGCAAACTCTTCGGAAAGCTCTGGGTACACAAATCAATATGAGCACTGCCTATCATCCACAAACCGACGGGCAGACTGAACGAACGAATCAAACTCTTGAAGACATGCTTAGAAGCTGTGTGATTGATTTTGGAGGTAGCTGGGATATTCATCTTCCACTTGTTGAATTCTCGTACAATAACAGCTACCATACCAGTATTCAATGCGCTCCATTCGAAGCACTCTATGGACGCAAGTGTAGATCACCTATCTGTTGGTCAGAGGTAGTGAGAATCAAATCATAGGCCCGGAATTTATTCAAGAAACAACTGATAAAATCGCACTCATTCAGGAACGAATTAAATCTGCTCGTGATCGTCAAAAGAGTTATGCTGATAATCGCCGTAGACCACTTGAATTCCAAGTAGGTGATCGGGTAATGTTGAAAGTGTCACCTTGGAAAGGCATTTTCAGAATTGGGAAAAGAGGTAAACTTTCACCAAGATTTGTAGGGCCATTCAAGATCCTTGAAAGGATTGGATCCGTGGCCTACAGACTTGAGTTACCTCCTGAACTTACTAATATTCACGATGTTTTTCATGTATCTAATCTGAAGAAGTGCCTAACTGATGAATCATTGATCGTACCTCTAGAAGAGATTCATATTGATGAAAAACTTCAGTTCAGTGAAGAACCGGTAGAGATAATAGATCGAGAAATGAAAGTACTGAAACGTAGTCGCATACCAATCGTTAAAGTACGATGGAACTCGCAACGTGGACCCGAATATACTTGGGAACGTGAAGATCAAATGAAATCAAAGTACCCACATCTATTCTCATAAACGATTGTTGTAATGTAAGTCTCCACTAAATTTCGGGACGAAATTTCTCTAACAGGAGGAGACTGTGACAGTTGAATACGAGAATTACGTTATTAATGATGTGAGTACATTTGATCGTTCTAGAAATCCACGTTGAGTTAATGATTGTAATTCTTCCAGATCGATAGTATGCAAGAAATGATGAACGTGGGCGAAAACTGTGCACAAAACGGAGTCCTGGATTGTCCGAAATCGTAAAACGAAGAAAAATTTCTAAGTATTGGTCGAATGGGCTCGTCGCGGTACGTGATGGAGGGGTTGAGAATCCTTCGCGGTACGCGATGATTGCAAAATATCTAAGATTCCTCCGGATTTCTCCGCGGTACGCGAAGCCTTTTTGGGCTTCGGGTCGCGGTACGCGACGGATGTGGCGGTGGAGAAATCTGATCTACTTCATCAGCTTTCATGCAAGTTGATTTTTCTTTACATCTCTCGCACCAGAACACCACCACAGGCGAAGAACATCATTTTTGAGCATCCAATATCAGTTTTGAAGACATCTGATCGTGTGGTTGAAGCTAGGGAACTTATCTGCAAGTACCGATCGTTGTTTTGAAGTCAGAAATCCGTCAGAATTAGGTAATGATTCGTTTTAACCTTCTAGTTTGTTATTGATTGACAAGATCTTGATTTTGAACGTAATGACATAGTTAGGATTGTTGATTATTGCCAAGATGATGGCTAGGATTGATTATAAACAAAGAACACGAAGTTTTAACGGTTAAATTCTTGTTTTGATCCGTTGTAACGCCCGATTTGCATGAAACCATACCCATGATTATAATGGTTTAATCCATTTAATTATAACAATGTAGGTGATTAGTTGGATTAATCCTTGAAATGCAAGGTTAAATCCAAGTGTTTCAAACTAATCACAATCATTAACATACTCATTGGAACAATTATCTGATGTTTATGATAACAGTCAGATTAGTATGTTAAACTTGGTTATTACACCTATTATGATGCTACATTGTGATATTTCATGATAATTGGGTAATCAATAACAAGGATTGATCATTCCTAAGCCATTAAATTATCTGGAAACTGTTACAGTATCATAATCAACAGCATTAACTATTTGGTTAATCCGAAGTTATTCTGATTAATCAAGAGGGTCATCAACCTTGTATTGGGAACCCAATGCAATGTATGTTCTTACATTATTATACATTGTATGATATAACATTAAACTAACTAATTACATAACTAATATCAGTTTGATGACTTTTAAAGCAATGTCTTTGACATTGAACGTTCAGAAAGATCTAATCAGTAAACTAGAACATAAACAACTCATTAAATATAAATAAATGCAGAATCACTTCTCTATTATCATTTTGGAGATATTCTGCTACATCTATATCATCAGGTGAGTTTCGTACAACCCCTTTTATTTTTAATCTTTTATAAACATCGGGGAACACTGTTGAACTTTTATTGAACATATGATATGTATCACTGTTATCTGTGTGATTTCATGTGAGTGTTGAGAACTTGTCGATTTCATGGGATTTTGCCCGGAGAACAGAACACTATCATAGAACTTAAGTCCTCATTTCTGAACTGTATCTAGTGAACCCATGTGTGGCCGAACGGGGAAACAATGATAGTACTATCGGGTGATCACCCATTTGCTGGGAGCTGCAACTCCCCTTGTGTGAAGGTTTGTTTCCTGTTTCCAGAATTTCTTAATGTTGTGATAGATATTAAGATAATGAGGCATTAAGATGTTACCGACAGGTAGTATCTTGCAGAACAATATCGTCAGAAAGGAACTAGATAAGGGTCCCATGGTTATATTGAACTGAACATTTTGAGAACTTATATTACATATCATATCATATCATATTGTGAAACTTGAACTGTATAAACTCACCAGCTTTGTGCTGACGTTTTCAAATCAAACCGTTTTGCAGGTAGACCGTGACTCCGGGGAGAATGAACCTCACAAACTTGTAATTAAATAGGTTAATATTGTAATGTAAATTGTAATAACGAAACCCTGTAATGTATTTATTTTAAGTTAATCTGTGTGCTTGTGATATCGGATCAAGCAAGTCACCCCTCACCTCAGAGACATCACCACTATGCTTCCACGACAGTTTCGGTGACATCATACATGAGGTGACGAGGGGTGGGGGTGTGACAGATAGAGGACCTAGTAGACTTTTGGGAAGCACATCTTTTGTTGACGATACATATTACTTTTGATATCTTGTACATATACAAGATATAAACATTTGATTGTTTTGTTAGGTTTACTTAGTTAAATTGCTGAACTTTGATATTGTAATTTAACTTTGTAATCCTAGTTATCATTTGATTGTGCTTTAGTTATTCTTAAACATTGATGCTATGTAAACAATCTGATCATCTTGATTATCACCCACGATATCACGCCCCGGGAACCTTCCGCCCGACGGGGACTCCGATCCAACCCCGCCGGCTCGGGGTGTGACAGATTGGTATCAGAGCTCAAGGTTATAGAGAATAATAGGTCATGTACTTAAACGGTTTGGCCTAGACTATAACTTAGGGACCCTCATGTAGAGAACTTAGGATTATGTTTGCATTATGTTTTCTGCATTTGATCACTGCACTAACCAAATTCTTTTGGTTAGGATCAGAATGCCGCCAAGAAAACAACCGACCTCACAAGCCTCTGCACTGCACCACACTCATCTACTCCTACACCACCAGATTCACCACCACCACCGCCACCGCCTCCTCCTCCACAAGACCCTCCTCTAAACCCGAATGCACCACCAGCTCTTGACCCTGCTACTGTCGCTTTAGCAACTCTTCTGAGCAGTCAACTGACAAGTCATTTGAAGGATGTCATCCCTGAGATGATCAACAGGATACAAGGCCACGGCAACACCTCTGGCCATACTACTGGGGAAGCTAGTGGAAACACTGGCCATACTTCTGACTGCTCCTACAAATCCTTTGTAGGATGCAAACCACCAAGTTTTACTGGTGTCGAGGGAGCTGTTGCACTGATCCAATGGCTGGAGAAGATGGAGAACACTTTGGATATAAGCAGTTGTCCGGAACACCATAAAGTTCGCTATGCAGCTGGTTCATTTAGCAAGCGAGCATTGACATGGTGGAATGCTCAGATCAGGGCAAAAGGAAGAGATGAAACGATGGCAATGCCTTGGGCGGAATTCAAACTTCTTCTGAGGAACGAATTCTGTCCGAAACATGAACTGCAGCAACTAGAGGTTGAGCTCTCAAACCATGTGATGTAGGGAGCCGATCATATGACCTATACCAACCGCTATCATGAACTGGTAGCCCTGGTGCCAGAGATGGTGCCAACCTTGGAGAAGCTAATTGATCGATATGTAGCAGGATTACCTTCATGTATACAAAGCATTGTACTGGCTTCATATCCTGCTACTTTGGAGTCAGCCATTTCCCTCTCTGCTAAGCTTACCAAGGTAATGGTAAAGTCTGTAGTCTTAAAAGATGATGCTGGAAAAGCCAAGGAAACAACATCAAAGAAACCCGAGTACCACCAGAAGAAGAAACAAAAGGTCGTTAAAAACTATGCGGTAGTCACCCCTCTGTGACAAGCACCTGCAGCGCCTGTCAATACTGCTACTAGGGGCTATGGGGGTGAACATCCCCAGTGCACTCACTGCAAATATCATCATCCTCCTGCTGCTCAATGCAGGAAGTGCACTAATTGTGGTCGGTTTGGCCACTGGGTTAGCAAATGCCGTGTTGCTGTGAATCAGGCTACCAACACTGCAGCAAGAGCACTACCTCCACCACCACCACAGAATCTAGGCAACAACAACAACAACAGAGGATGCTACACCTGCGAGGAAACGGGTCATTTCTCCCGCGACTGTCCTAAGAGAGTGCAACCAAGAGCACAAGCACCTCGCGGACGAGCTTTTGTCGTTGGAGCCAATGCTGCACGCCAAGACCCTAATGTGGTCACTGGTACATTTCTTTTACATGAATCTTATGCATCTATACTATTTGATACTGGTGCAGACCAGAGTTTTATTTCATCTGATTTTGCACAACAACTTAGTCTTACTGAGGAAACTTTAGACTCTCTTACATTATCGAAGTAGCGAATGGGAAACAAGTTGCAGTTAGCACTATACTTAGGAACTGCCCACTTACACTCGTAAATCAGACATTTACCATCGACTTGTTGCCGATGGAGTTGGGCAGTTTCGACATCATCGTGGGGATGGATTGGCTATCACTCAATAGAGTTGAAGTCATCTGTTCAGAAAAGCTACTTCGGATACCAATAACGAATGATCGTGTATTGGAAGTTCGTGGGGATCAAGCAAAACGAAACGTAAAAATCATATCATGCATAAAAGCGCGTAAGTGTCTGCAAAAGAAGTGCATGGCTTTCTTGGCTCACGTGGTGGGAAAAGAGAAACACAAGAAAACGATACAAGACGTACCGATAGTGAAGGAATATCCTGAAGTGTTTCCTGAGGATCTACCTGGTTTGCCTCCTGTGCGACCGGTAGAGTTCCGTATTGATCTGATTCCTGGAGCAACACCTGTTGCTAAATCTCCTTACAGGTTGGCACCATCGGAGATGCAGAAATTATCCAACCAACTATAGGAGCTACTTGATAAAGGTTTCATCCGACCGAGCTACTCACCTTGGGGAGCCCCGGTTTTGTTCGTAAAGAAGAAGGATGGATCTTTTCGTATGTGCATAGACTACCGGGAATTAAACAAGCTAACCATCAAGAATCGGTACCCATTACCGAGGATTGATGATTTGTTTGATCAGTTGCAAGGAGCTCAATACTTTTCCAAGATCGATCTGCGTTCTGGATATCATCAGCTCAGAGTACAAGATGAAGACATACCGAAGACGGCGTTTCGTACCAGATACGGACATTACGAGTTCATGGTGATGCCTTTTGGTTTGACAAATGCACCCGCGGTTTTCATGGATCTCATGAACCGTGTGTGTAAGCCGTATTTGGATCAATTTGTTATTGTTTTCATTGATGACATCTTGATCTATTCTAAAAGCAAAGCAGAACACGAACAACATCTTAGAACGATCTTGGAACTGTTAAAGGAAGAGAAGCTCTATGCCAAATTCTCTAAGTGTGAGTTTTGGTTAAAAGAGGTTCAATTCCTAGGCCACGTTGTTAACAGTGAGGGAATACACGTTGATCCTGCCAAGATCGAGGCAATAAAAGATTGGGACACTCCGAAGACACCTACGGAGATACGTTCTTTTCTAGGCTTAGCAGGCTATTATAGAAGGTTCATCTCGAACTTTTCTAAAATAGCTCTGCCACTCACGAAGCTAACACAGAAAAGCGAGCCGTTTGTTTGGGAACAGAAGCAAGAAGAAGCCTTTCAGACTTTGAAGCAAAAGCTATGTGATGCTCCGATCTTATCCCTCCCAGATGGTTGTGATGACTTTGTTGTGTATTGTGATGCATCCCATCAGGGACTTGGCTGTGTACTTATGCAGCAGGACAAAGTTATTGCGTATGCTTCAAGACAACTCAAGATTCATGAGAAGAAGTACACTACTCATGATCTAGAACTGGGAGCTGTGATATTTGCCTTGAAGATCTGGAGACATTACCTATATGGCACCAAGTGTACCATATTTACAGATCACAAAAGTCTGCAACACATATTTGATCAGAAGGAACTCAACATGCGACAGCGACATTGGGTTGAGCTTCTGAATGATTACAACTGTGTAATCAAGTACCATCCGGGCAAGGCAAACGTGGTAGCTGATGCCTTGAGCCGAAAGGAACGAGTCAAACCCTTGCGAGTCAGAGCAATGGGAATGACTGTGTAGACAAGCTTACACGACAACATCATACAAGCACAACAAGAGGTTATTGAACGTGAAAACTTGAAGAAAGAACTTGATTGCGGTATGGAGAAACATTTGGAAACAAAACCTGATGGACTTGTTTACTTCAAGGATCGTATCTGGATTCCTGCAGTAGATGAGTTAAGAAAACTTATTTTTGATGAAGCACACAAAACCAAGTACTCGGTGCATCCCGTTGCTGATAAGATGTATCAAGACTTACGGGCGTTTTATTAGTGGCCGGGTATGAAGAAAGACATAGCAGAGTATGTTGGTCGATGCCTTACGTGTGCTAAAGTAAAGGCAGAACACCAGAAACCATCTGGTTTGCTGGAACAGCCCGAAATTCCACTTTGGAAGTGGGAACAAATAGCTATGGATTTTTTTACCAACTACCCCGCACTTCCAGTGGACACGACACTATTTGGGTTATCGTTGATCGATTAACCAAGTCTGCTCATTTCTTGCCGATGCGAGAAACTTACTCGATGGATAAACTCTCGAAACTTTACATCAATGAGATAGTGGTACGCCATGGTCTGCCATTGTCTATCATATCGGATCGTGATAGCAGATTTACATCAAGGTTCTGGCAATCGTTGCAGAAATCTCTGGGGACACAATTAAATTTGAGTACAGCTTATCATCCACAAACGGATGGTCAAAGCGAACGTACTATTCAGACCCTGGAGGACATGTTGAGAACTTGTGTTCTAGACTTTGGTGGTAATTGGGACTCTCACTTGCCACTAATCGAGTTCTCCTACAACAAAAGTTATCACAGCAGCATTGGTTGTGCCCCATTCGAGGCCCTTTATGGTCGAAAATGTCGGTCACCGATCTGTTGGTCAGAGGTGGGAGACAATCATATCACGGGACCAGAACTTATTCAAGAAACTACATACAAGATTGCTCAGATACAACAAAGACTACAAGCAACACGAAGCAGACAAAAGAGCTATGCCGATAAGCGGCGCAAGCCGTTGGAATTCGAAGTGGGAGACCGTGTCATGTTGAAGGTTTCTCCATGGAAGGGTGTAGTTCGTTTTGCAAAGAAAGGCAAACTAACACCACGATATGTCGGACCGTTCGAGATCATCGAACGCATTGGTCCTGTGGCGTACAGATTGAGCTTACCGGATGAACTTAGTGGTGTACATGACGTGTTTCACGTCTTAAACTTGAAGAAATGCCTTGTGGATGAAACTATTATCATTCCAGTTGAAGAAATTCAATTGGATGAACACTTACGTTTTGTGGAAGAACCTTCAGAGATTATGGATCGCAAAATTAAGAAACTGAGGCGACGCCGTATTCCTATCGTTAAAGTTCGTTGGAACTCAAGGCGCGGACCCGAGTTTACTTGGGAACGTGAAGATCACATGAAGAACAAGTATCCCCAACTCTTTACAGAGGAAGCCGTACCGAATAACAAGTCTTAAATTTCGGGACGAAATTTCTCTTAACAAGGAGAGACTGTAACAACAGTGCCGGACGCGTGCCGGAACAGTGATCGCAACAGTAAACTTGAACAGTAACTCAGGTACACTTTACGTGAAAACTATATTATGCTTTTGATACATTTTGATTTAACATGAAACTACTAAACGGTTGTCTGAATCTGACTGAAACCTTAGGGTTTAACAGTTAGAAAATAAGTCAGACAACACAGTGTTGAAACATAAATACTTGATTTGATTTTATGGTGTATAAACGTATGTGAGGTTAAACAAAATGAAACTATAACGGTTATTATTATGGAATGCTAAACGGACGAATTATTCGTATAGGTGACGATCTGTACGAATGATTCTGATAGTTTAATGTTCAGGAATAATGACTTAACACTAGAAAACAAGAACCAGAAAGCCAAACCATCGACGTGTTCGTTCGA
The DNA here is from genome assembly GCA_009363875.1 of Mikania micrantha. Lineage (NCBI taxonomy): Eukaryota > Viridiplantae > Streptophyta > Magnoliopsida > Asterales > Asteraceae > Mikania > Mikania micrantha. The sequence goes on from CM018698.1 coordinate 51,962,811, forward strand.
ATGACGATTCGAACGAATACGCACGATGGCGATGCGATCTGACGAAACGAAAACGAAAACGAATAACGATACGAACGATCATAAATTTAAGGAAATAAAATATTTCCTATTTTACAATTTTGAAACTCATCATAAATAAAAATAAAACTAAGCCATTTTATTAAATCGCGAATCAATTAACGAAACGCGTAAAAATAATTTAATTTGAAAAATAAATAAACGCAACAATATTCAAAATAATTTCTAATAATATTCGTATTCTAAATATCCTAAAATGATTCTTTTTATGTTATTTACGAAAAACGCGCGTAACGATTCGGATACGCGACGAAATTTCGAACCGAGCAACCGAAACAAACCCAAACACCCCGGAGTATATAAACAACCAATGAGGTCATTTATTTCATTTTTCACCAACCATCTCTCTCTCTAACTCCACAATTCTGGCCACCACATATATCCACCATTTTCAACCTTTGAAAGCCCATATCTCACTCGTTTCTTAACGAAATCGGGTGATCCTTGCGCCTACGTGAAGATCTTGAAGCCCTCTACAAGAAAGTACAACTCATCTAAGCTTTAGTCCGGCCAAATTTGAGGTAATCTCGTTTGAACAACCTGATATATTAGGGTTTTCGCAACCCTATTCATTTTACTTGGTCACCACCGGTTAACCGCCCCTTTCCTTGAACCACACAACCTCGAAATCTAGACCTAGAATAACATCACCATGGATGTTGCTTGGTCACAGCTCAAATCAGCACGAGGAAGAACAGATTCGTGAGGAACGAACCTGTTAACACAATCGCCATAGCCGAACCCTCAAGAGGCTACGAACCTTCCTCTTGTTGCGAACCTTGGGGTTGTCACAAACCATGGTGCCGAAACTTCAATCACTCGTTGGAACCGAACCTTCCCAGTGCAGCGAACCTCTCTGGTGCAGCGAACCTTTCTCCTGTTGGCAAACCTACGTACACCAGACGAACCCTACATGATGATTCACGAACCTTTGACTCGACCACCACCACCGAACCTTCGGGCCATGACCAACGAACCCTTGCATGGTGCGAACCTTGCTTGTGTTTTGGCCGAACCTATACATTTGCTGAGCTGCGAACCTTCTTTTAATCTAGAGCCGAACCTAGCAACTTTGCATGTACCAGGCGAACCTAACCCCAATGAACAAAAGGGTTCGCTGCCATTGTGTTTCATTCGGTGGATTTCATGCAGTCACCACGATTTTAAGGCCCAGCCGCACCATATTCGGCCCAATTCTTTACTCTAGGCCCACACACATGTTAATGGCTCACGAAGTCCTAGCCCAAGCCCACGAGACATCATCGGCCAAAGGACTCACTTAATTCGGCCCATACTTGATTTAAATATACGATACGAGGCCATGACACTTGATCAAGTCACTTAACATATCTAATCCAAGAAACCGGCCCAATCTAGGCCCAACACTTTTGCTTTCGGCCCAATACACATAATTGACCCCCACCCATCATTGTAGGCCCAATGGTATCATAATTAGCCCAATAGGTTATCCGGCCCAATGGACTTTGAATAAGTGATAAACGTTTGAATAAACAATGGTAACGATAACAATAAAGGATAAAGGTAATTATGGAATATCATATGGTTGGTCGTAAGGTAATGACAAGTTTTAAGCAAACTACATAAGGGCTTAAAAGTCTTATATGAAGATGATAACTTGAAATTAATGGGCCGGATGACAAACAAGACTCGCAAGTGATAGCCAACTTTAGGGCTAACACTAACATTTACACACGCACTAATCATTACAAACAAATACTCATGAACTACAAACACTATGAAATCAATACAGGAACGTGAACATCATATCAAGTGCAAATAAAGAGAGCGTGTATTCTTATTCTACTTAGTCAAACACTACGGACATAAGGTGAGTTCATTTGTCCCTTTTCATACTTATTTGTTTTACTTCGGGACTGAGAAGCATGTTAAACATTTTCATAAACTATTGAAATGTTATTTGATGCTTTTAAACATAAACTTGACGCTTATATTGATGTTTATGTTTGGAACTTAGAATACTTTGAAAGCAAGAGACTTGAACTTATACATTAAACTTGTGGCTTGAAATCATATGATAGATGCTTATGAGACTTGATGCTTATACTTGTGAAACTTTATACTTTAAACATGAGACTTGATGCCAACTTATGGGATTCATGATGAAACAATGTGTGAACACTTGAAACTATATGCTTGAAACTACTACTTGCGCATGAAACATTGTACATGTATCTAATCATAGGCTACGTAATTGCTAAACGACTGCTAGTGCAGAGCTTGTACCTATGGATTGAGATACATGTAAAACATAAACGTAACGAGGCTAAGCTACTACCTATATAAGAGACATGTAATTGCTAAACGACTGGTAGTCCAGAGCTTTTGTCTGCTTATATGAGGTATGTAATTGCTAAACATAAACGTAACGAGACTAAGCTATTATCTATATAAGAGACATGTAATTGGTAAACGACTGGTAGACCAGAGCTTTTGTCTGCTTATATGAGATATGTAATTGCTGGATTACTTGTGTATGCATGGCTTGTGTCTATGTATGAGATACGTAATTGCTAAACGACTGCTAGTGCAGAGCTTGTATCTTGTATAGGAGACACGTAATTGCTAGACTAAGCTTAACTAATCTGTGAGTTACGTAATCGCTAAACGACTGCTAGTGCAGAGCTTGTACTCATATATGAGATTAGGGACAACTAAACTATGTGCGTGTGAAACTATGATGCTTGATAAACATACTTTGAAACTAACACTTGTAAACATTATAGACTTGTAAACTTTGAAATAGAAAACAAAAGCTTTGATGAGGAATGGGTTGATTGATAGGTAAAATGCTTAATTATTATTAACAACAGTGTCATATCCGGATTAGTATGTGGTGGGATATTGGCTGGACGGGCGGTAAGTTCGACCCTACATATGCCCTATATATAAGCATACCGATTTGGATATTACATGTGGAGTTAATGAGGTTAAGGTTTTACCGAAGGAGGTTTGTGAAACTATTTTAAACTTGTAAACTTTATGAACTCACCAACCATTGTGTTGACCTTGTTTTCTTACATGCATTCTCAGGTGAAGAACAGGTATAAGCTAAGGCTTCAGGATTTGCATACTAGGCTGCGCAGATAGAGGACCTAGTAGACTTTTGGGAAGCACATCTTTTGTTGATGATACATATTACTTTTGATATCTTGTACATATACTAGATATAAACATTTGATTCTTTTGTTAGGTTTACTTAGTTAAATTGCTGAACTTTGATATTGTAATTTAACTTTGTAATCATAGTTATCATTTGATTGTGCTTTAGTTATTCTTAAACATTGATGCTATGTAAACAATCTGATCATCTTGATTATCACCCACGATATCACTCCTCGGGAACCTTCTGCCCGACGGGGACTCCGATCCAACCCCGCCGGCTCGGGGTGTGACATGGACCAACGAACCAGGGGGCCCAACCCTAAGGTTCGTTGAGCATGAGACTATGTACAAAATCCCATAGGTTCACTGGAAACACGTGGACCAAATCCATTCGGACCAAACTAGCAGGCCCAAACCCTTAATGTCTGGCCTATACATCTACGCGGCCCAAATTCTTCGGTTGGTTAAGCCCATACAACTGTTTCGGCCCATATATGCAATGTTAGGCCCAACCCATCATTCGGCCCATACACTAACACTTTACATAAATGATTTGAATAACATGCAAGGAATTTATGGTAATTAACTAATTACTACAAAGATGGTGAAAGAAATTTGGAACAAGGATGAAACAAATTAAGCTAATAACCACATGTTAAGTTAGAGTATAAATCTAAGTGTTGTACTTAGAAAATGATTGAAACTCTAACTTCTACAATTATGAAGCAACAAACTATTACGAGTCTAATGATGAAAACAAGTACTCTAAACATACGATATGAAAATATGTCATATTAGCATAAGTAATAACAAGTAAATTAGGGTCGAATGAAGACCGCAACTCACAAGTGTTAGCCAACCTTGGGGCTAATACTAACACTTACATGCAAACAAATCACTACAACATATACTTATGAGATACAACAACATGAAATCAATACAGGATTGTGAACCTAACAACAAATACTACTACGAGCGTGTGCATTCTAGTTTAAGCTAGGTCAGCCACTTCAAACACAAGGTGAGTTCATTTGTCCCTTTTTCAACATATTTGTTTTATCCTGGGACTGAGAAGCATGTTATACATTTTAAACAAGTATTGAAATGTTTATTAAATGCTTTTACACTTATCCATGATGTCATACAAATGCTTAAACTTGTAACTCTTATTCTGGAAGCTAGAGACTAGGACTTAAACTTCAATGCTAATGCTATAAAATCTATGCTTAAACTATATGCTCAATGCTAATGCTATAAACTCTATGCTTAAACTATATGCTCAATGCTAAGGCTATAAACTCTATGCTTAAACTATATGCTCAATGCTAATGCTATAAACTCGATGCTTAAACTATATACACAATGCTAATGCTACAGACTGTATGCTCAAACTATATGTTAATACTAGATGCTAAATGCTAAAAGCTATGATTATGTGCTGAATGCTAAGCTGGTATCTATGCATGAGATGCGTGAAAGCTAAACTATACGAATACTAAGCTTTTATCTATATATGAGATACGTAAATGCCAAACTATGCTAGAGCAAGGCTTGTATCTGCATATATGAGATATGTAAATGCTAAACTATGTGTGTGCACAGCTTGTGTCTATATATGAGATACGTAAATGCCAAACTATGCTAGAGCAAGGCTTGTATCTGCATATATGAGATACGTAAACGCTAAACTATTCGGATGCTAAGCTAAAACCAATTCATGAGATACGTAATGGCTAAACTATGCTAGAGCAAAGCTTGTATCTGGTCGTGGGCTACGTAAATGTTAAACTATGCTAGAGCAAAGCTTGTACCCATGCATGAGATTGGTGAAAGCTAAACTATGGGTTGTGAAACTATTATCCTTGTACAACATACTTTAAAAGCTAATATATGTGAATGTTATAAACTGGTAAACTTTTAACAGTATGCAAAAGCTATGATGAAGACAGGAATGGGTTGTAGGTAAAATGCTTAATTTTCATTAACAACAATGTCATATGTGGATTAGTATGTGGTGGGATGGCGTCTGGGCGGGTTGTAGGCTCGACCCTTTCGTATGCCCTATATATAAGCATACCGATTTGAATATTACATGTGGTGTTAATGAGGTTAAGGTTGTTACCGAAAGAGGATTGCTAAAGCTATTTTTCAACTATTAAACTATATGAACTCACCAACCGTTGTGTTGACTTTGTTTTCTTACATGCTTTCTCAGGTGACGTACAAGAGTAAGCTAAGGTTCAGGATTGCATGCTAGGATGCCCAGTTAGAGGACCTAGTAGACTTTTGGAAAGCACATATTTTGTTATTGATGCGAGTCACTTTTGATATCTTGTACAGATACAAGATAGAAACAACTAATTCTTTTGATAGGTTTACTTGGTTAAATTATTAAACATTGATATTGTAATTTAACTTTGTAATCCTAGTGTAATGCTTTATTGTGCTTTAGTTATTCTCAATGTTGATGCTATGTAAACAATCTGATCATCCCAATTATCACTCACGATATCGCGCCCCGAGAACATTCCGCCCGACGGGAAAGTCGATCCGTCCCGCCGGCTTGGGGTGTGACAAGATATTCTATACACTTAATTGCAAACAAGTAGGATTTACATGCTAGAGTTTAAACTTATAGTCTAATTGAATTGCATCATTTTCTTACGTATACTATAAACTGTATGGGTTACTCACCAACTATGCAAATAGTTGACAAAAATATTTGTTTTGCATATGTAACAGGTTAGGTGGATGCTCTCAAGGAAGACTTAAGATAGGTTTATGTTAGTAGACCTAGATTTAAATTTTAAAAACAATGTTAGACTATTTCCTTTATGTATTTTGGTTTTGAACTATGTAATGACTGGTTGCTTTGATTTAATGCATTTATGTTTGAATTATTTAAATACAATTGTTTAATTATTGCAACTTACACATAGCACCATGAGTAATGAACAATCTAACTCGCGCCCCAACGTATTCCGCCATTGGTTGGGGTGTGACAATTAAAACCAAATTTCACAATTTTTAATTATAATAAATTCATTTTTAATCTTTTTTAACCCGTTCTAGTTTCGTTGGAACCGAAATAGAATTCCGAACAAAATGAAAATATTAAATTTAATATTTTGACCAAAAACACGATCACGTATATTTACGTGTATATAATTGTAATCGTATATACGTATATGATTTAAATAAACGAACGCAAATATACATGTACATTTATATGTACGTTTTGAACAATCCAATTATTCGGGGCTTGACACGTATATGAATATTTCATGATTGACATTTCTAATAATATAGTGTTATCGTAATAACATAGATTTCTCGTAGACGGTTGTCTATACGATTGCACGAACATTTAACTTTCAATTCACGTTATCAGGTATGTACATGGCCTCTTTTTATCTTTGGTCCCTTAGGGGGGAGGACATGTGAAAACAAACAATTTTAGATACGTATTTCACTTGCATGAGTTAGCTATTTTCTAAGAGTGCGAACATAACACAAAAGTCCTTGCATATCGAACTGTTTAGTTTGTTGTGATGCAAAGCGTGGTAGTTGAATATAGATCTATTGGGTTTGACAAACCTCACTTGGTAGACTGTAGGTCTACGTGAGTGTTTAGCTAACCAATCAAATATTGCTATTGTTTGTGTTAGACAATAGTGGAAAGGCTATTATCATTAAACTGTCGGCTTCGGTGTCGACCACTCGTAGAAATAGTATACATGACTAGCTATTACTAACTATGCAATTTGTGATTATGTGATCTGCAACATTTTTTACAAACAGTTAGTGCAAGCATTTTATGAGCATTTATACAAACATGTGTACACACCAACCTTGTGTTGACGATGCTTACATGTTTTCTCAGGACGCTAAGACACAAGCACAAGCAAGCGGGGACTAGGATGATTGAGTCTTATGCATTACTATGTTTAATTACTTGAAAGGATTGAATAAGCAAACATTGTAATTTACATTTTCTCAGTTGATATGTTTTTGTCACAAATCTTACAACGCTTTCGCAACGTTATATTTTGAAAGATTTTGGTAATTAATATTAACTAGGATTAAGGACCCGCGCGTTGCGCCGGGTCCGATTTACTGATCCGATATATCTCAATGAAGTTCATGCGTGCTGCATTGAAGAATGTAATGTTAAATGGGTTAAATGAGTTCAGTGTTGCCCAAAATATTAATCAGATGTTTCTAATATCAAAGTGAACTTATTTACACCTCAATATATGAAACCAATGAACTACTTACCCTGCTTGAAAACACTTCTAATAAGAAAGCTTTGTACACTCAAATTGTTGTTGTAGAATTGCTACTGCAGTAGAATACTGACACAAAAGAAACAATACATGTGTTTGTGCATCTCAAACATTTTTGAATCAGCAAATTACACAAAAAAAATGTTCTAAACCTTCCATAAAATTGTTTTCAATAACTTTATTAACTCCTCAAGCCTATAAGCATACCTATGTTCTTAAAATAAGCATTCCTAAACACACCCTTCTTGAAATGTGATTATTTCGAAGTTATTACCCAATAACCCAATATTTACTCACGTCTTCCTTAAGTAAACAAAAAAGGCTAATTAAAATTACAGAGTCATTCATGCAACCAAGGTAATTCAAAGTGTCCAACAATTCAGTAAGACATGGGTTTCGAAGGTAACAGATGTATCAGGTTCATATTCCATTTATAAATATTCAAACATATGCTGTCAATTTCATTTGGGTCTGATTATATCACAAAGTTTTTAATTTTTAAAAAGACTATTGAAAATACATAAGAAATTACTTTGGGCTGAAGATAAAGCCACGTATATAGTCACCAAAATTCATATTAGCTTTTCCACCAATCTTGAAGCTTTCCTATCCATAAATCACTCTCTTGATTTACCAGCTCACAAAAACCCAGTTTAACATAAAACAACAAAAAATAATATTAAAGATTTTGATCACACTAACCTGACCTACCATCTCACATCCAAAATTTCCTATAATTTAGAAAAGAAAATGCATAACAAAAACCCAATTCAACACAAAAAGAAAAGGAAAAAAAGATTAAAAATATTTAGATATATAAAATCTTAAACAACAACTGCAAAATTAATCACAAAAGATGCTTGAAGAACACTACCTTGATCATCAAATCATTAAAAGAAATTATTAGAAGTTACAGTTGTAAACAATATAGAAGCTGTAACCAAAAATATTAAGAATTACACATGATGATGAGAAGCTAAATATACAATTTTATAATAATATGAACTGATCAAGATCCTTAAGCAACTTAAGATTTTGTGTTTAAAGAAATTAATTATTTATATCTTAAGTTGTTTTTTTTACCGTGGTACAAATTCTTCTTCAAACTAAGACATAAAACATAAAGAAAATAAGACATAAAGAATAAAGAAAATGAAGACAGGAATGCAAGTTCATTTTCTTACATGTATTTGAATCCTTCTTCAAATAAAATGAGATGTTGTAATAAGAATAGAGCAATTAACTTCTGCAAATGAGATGTTGTAAGAATAATAGATCAATTAAGGTGCCTTAGTTAGTTGAAGATTCAACCTACTTAAAAGAGGATCCCCATGATTATTATGAAAATTCTGAATAAGAACATTTGAAAGAGCTAAGGTAGTCATGCTGCATTTACCTTCAAAACAAATGACTGTAAATCATCAGATATGACCACCCAACCATCTGCTGCAATGCCCCAATTCAGCTTCACACCTCCATCTGAACCCTACAAGTTGAAATTTTCGTTCAGACATTTAGACGAACACTTGGTAGGCAAAAAAGATAGCATATTTTGAACGATGAACATGAAATATTACCAGTGCAGTGAAGACGGTGCCAGCTTTGCTGTAAAACACAACAAATGCAAAGCTACCTTCAAGATCATTAACCACCTTATCAGCAGGGTACGGCCCACAGTCATGTAACGTCCGGTAAGCTTGGATCACAAACATGGCCTCGTTGGTGTTCTTTGACATACCGTATTGTTTGATTTGGGCACCTTTTGATGACCAAACAATATATACCATCAATCGTAGCTAACAACGTTGTTTGAGACTTGTCGGCCGGATTTCACATAAGCAAGAACGGCAACATCTCCGGCGTAACCACCACGGGTTCCAGCAGCCACCGTCTACTCGCCATCACCTACCTCATCTCCTCTGCCTGTACCCTTCGTTACCTACCTCGTACAACCAGCAACAAAGGAGAAGAAAACCTAGAAGCTAAAGGAAGATAAAGCATGAAGGATGATGTTGTACCATAAGCAAATAAATGAGTAGGAAATGAATAGTAATTTTGTGAGTGAGTAAAGTTTTGGTTTTTAATATATATATATATATATATATATATATATATATATATATATTACCGACTGAATTATGTTTGAAAAGCATATAGAGGTCTTTCGTTATATGACTAAGATCCTGGTATGTCACGCCCCATACGATATGATTCCGTCAGTGGGAAATTGAGGGTGTGACACTTTGACCACCAATCTAGCCTTGTATCGAGTCCGGGAGGTATGTTCTTTAATCTTCAATTTATACACCCATTTTTTTAAACGCTTTCTTACCTTTAGGCAACTTTACCAACTCAAAAGTATTGTTCTCATACAAGGAACTCATCTCATCTTGCATGGCTTCAACCCGCTCTCTTTTGTGTTCATCTTCCATAGCATCTTCATAACACTTGGGCTCTCCCCCATCAGTGCGTAAGACATACACATCAGCGGATGACGTTCTCGGGTAGACCGCCAAAGTGGGACAAATGCAGGCATATCTTGTATTGGTAACTCTTGATTATCAATATCACCATTGGCATGTTGTTCATCTACTTGATTCTCATCTCCACTTTGCGGCTCAGAATGTTTTATATACATATCTAAAACATAACTCATCTCAAGACGTAGATTGTAATGCATTATAATATAACCGACTCTTTTAAAATTTATAAAAGATACGCAAATGTATAAAATTAAAGGTTTGAATGTAGTTGTAGTTGAGTTGAGTTTAATGGGTTGAAAAACGTAATCTTTGTTAGTCATGTGTTTTATTTTATGTATTGTATTATTTTTTCATGTTATTTGTAATAAAAATATGGACCGTCATATATCGTGTTTAGATTTGCATTTTTTTTAAAATAACTAGATATAACATTTCTTTAAGGTGTCTAAACAAGTGGAAATATTGTAATACATGGTATTGATAACATCAATGCGACCTCAAATGAGACTAGAAATGTAATACCTTAGCTGGATAGACGTCAAGGTTGACCTTGGTTATCTGTTCGAATGCACTTAAGCTTCTTCCCGGTTTGTCATTCAACTAGGGCATGAAACTGCTTAAACACATAAAATACTTGATCTTTAGATTTTAAGGAATAAGCCCAAGCCTTCCTTAAATGATCATAAATGAATGTGACAAAGTATGAGCAACCGCCAAGTGATCTAGTCTTCATGGGACCACATACATCGGAATGAACTAAATCAAGTATTCTTTCCTTCCTAGAAGGATGAATGACACTTAAAGGTAACTTTATTTTGCTTACCTTTAAGGAAATGAGAACACTTCTTCAAATGAACATCACCTGTTAAGGCATTTTTTTCAACAATAAAGACATCCCCTTATTGTTCATGTGACCAAGTCTCTTATGCCATAATTCAGTCATATATGTATTCACCAATGAATGAACTGAATCTTTAGAGATCTTTTGATGCGTCATATAGAGCTTTGAAGCTCGCTTACCTCTTCCCACGATCAAACAACGACGAGTGAGTTTCCAATTACCATCACCAAAGATAGTGTGTTAATCATCTTCATCGAGTCTACCTGCAGAGTTCAAATAAGTCTAATATCTGGAACATATTTTACATTGTGTAAAACCAACCGCATTCTAGTTTCAAACTTCAAAAAAATATCTCCAACACCAACGGTCTTAGATGACCCACTTTTTCCCATCATAATACTCCCAAAGTCACCGGGTGTGTAAGATGTATAGAAATCCCTTTATGATGTCACATGATAAGTAGCACCACTGTCAACAACCTAACTCGAACCATCATGTGCAAAGTTCTCCATATCATAATCACAACAAATAAAGAACTTATTGGTAGTAGTAGTAGTAATAGCTTCTGCATTGTCATTACTACCATTATCTTTCTTATGGTTGTTCTTTTGATTGTTGTAATTAGCCTTCTTGTTCTCCCTTTTCAGTTGTCTACAGTACCGAACTGTATGCCCTTTTCTTCCACAATGATAGCACTCAAAAACATCATTTTTTCCTCTGGACTTGCTACGATGCTTCCATTTATTACTCGAACCTATACTTTGACTTCTCCCCTGCTTTCTATGACTAAGACGTCTGAATGTGAAGAGGAACCTTGTGACTTTCTTCTCATCTCTTCATTTAGAATACTGCCCTTAGCCAGTTCCATAGTAATATTACCATTTGTTGCAGAGTTGGACAATGATGCCCTGAAAGTCTCCCAAGAATCCGGTAAAGTACATAGTAGCCATAAACCTTGTATCCCGTCTTCAAACTTGATACCCATTCCTGCAAGTTGATTAATGACTCCTTGAAAAACATTCGAGTGATCAGTAACAAGATTTCCATCACGGTACTTCAAGTTTATCAACTGTTTAATTAAGAACTTATTTTTCCCGGATCTTTCGAGCATACAATTCCTCAAGCTTTTTCCACAAAGTACGAGCATGATTCTCCCCGTTAATATGGTTCAAAACATTATCATCAACCAATTGATGAATATGTCCACAAACCTTTCTATGTCATATGTTACATTCATCATCTGTTTTGTTTTCGGGTTGATCTATACTAAAGACAGGCAAATAATACTTCACATAAAGAAGGTCTTCCATCTTACCTTTCCAAACATGATAATTAGAACCATTCAAATTAATCATTCTACTTGTATTAGCATCCATCATTCAAGTGAGTGTATGTACCCAAAATCAAGAGCCAATGGCTCTAATACCACTCTGATGGAAAGAAACACAAACCGGTCACAACGGTAAACAACACATGCGGAATTATCTTCGTTTAACCAAACTTTCCCAACTCAAATGAACCTATGAGGATGCAAACAAATAGAGAATACTAAACAATAAAGAAACACTAAATTTTAACATGGAAAACCTCTCAAAACGAGAGTAAAACCACGTGATCACTAGAGCCGCTTAAAATTCACTATCACCAAAAATTAGAGCAATACAAAGTCTTCCCTTGGTATACTAGAGGCATACATCAAACATCATACACTTGGAAATACTAACATCAAACATATGGAAACAAATCAAAGACAAAAGAGGAAATCACCACAAAAACGTCTGCTCTAAACATGTGCTCGAAAACCCGACATTCGGGCGTTATGAAACAAAAACCACCTTCGGATAAGCTCCCATGTAGGTGCGAACCAGTTGCCAAAAAATCAGAACGATCCAATGGTTGAAATTCCGAGAAACTTACTGAGAACGAGACTAGTTCTGCAAGTGATGAAAATCTAGGTTTTTCTCCTCCCTTTTTTCTTCTTTCTGCTTCCAACACTTATAAAAACCAATCAGCTATTTTTCTTTTTAAACCACCCATAAACCACTACTGATTTTAAATAAAAAATAGGCTATTATTTTCTCATATGGCAAACAAATAAGACCAACAGTAGCTTCTAGCGACTTTTGCAACCATATATAGAATAAAGAGAGATGAGTGAGAGGCCCCGAGTCCCGGGAGTCCCCTCGGTTGGCAAAGATTAAACCCATAGTCCTTAAACCATATTTACATTACTATAGCAGCGGAATTTAAGGTGATTACTTAAATAAGGCACACCTATTAAACACACATTAAAATATAGCCCACTCTTGATAACAGTTATATAATACAGCCAGTCTATGCCAGGGTAGTCTTCAACGTATGCCATGAGCCCTCCTGGTCTTCTTTCTCAAACTATTCAACCTGATATGTATGTAAAACAAGTCAGCTTTATGCTGGTGAGTTCTAAGTTCATTTCTTAAAAAAAAAATCCTTATTCATTCATGTCATCACATAACATAATTCAAATACATAGCATACCTGTTCTCATATCACAATTACATAACATACATAGCATCATAACATAATTCATACAGTGAAGGAACTTCACCGTCAACTACTGACTTTGAAGTCAAATAGGCTTGTGCAGCACAAGACTCTTAAACTATCAACCCGAAGTCGATAACTTACACATGCATAAGATTTCCTCAACTGGCGACACACAGTCGGCATGCCTATGTTTCCACAGGACTCTTTAACCATCAACCGAAGTTGACGGCTCATACCGGTACAAGACTTCTTTACATACATCATTTATTTCCATAACATGGTTTAAATCATTTAAACCATCATAATCATAATCAATTCCTCGCACCGCAGTGCTCAAGTTCTGCCCAACCGCAGCTGGCAAAAACCACACTTCCTCCTCGACCTTGGCTGAGTGTCTTACAAATAAATCATTTCTTTCTCAACCGCAGTTGAGAGTTAAAACATTCTTTTCTTGAATACATTCCTCAGCTGAGACTCTTAAAATCATTTATTTTACAACATTCTTTATCTGAAAACATACTTTTCCTGAAAACATGCTTTACCTGACCATAATCAAGTTAAAATCACTTTCATACAATAACTTTATAACATACATATCAGCCCAAAATGATAAAACATTTAAAACATGGCTATAAGAACTCACTTGATGTCTCACGATAGCAAGATCACTCGCAAACTGGTACTAATGGTGTAATTCTGCATTAGTTTATGTTTAATAAGTTATTTAGGTTTTAACTTACTGATTAGATCTTTCTGAACATCCAATGTCAAAGACATTGCCTTGATAGTCAGAATAATATAGGATTAATCAAATAGTTATTGTTGTTGATTATAATGCTAAATCAGGTTCCTAAATAGATTAATGGCTTAGATTTGATCAATCCTTATTATTGATTACCCAGATATCATGAAATATCACAATGTAGTATTAGAATAGGTTTATTAACCGTCTTTAACATTCTAATCTGACTGTTATCAAAAACATCAAATAATCGTTCCAATGAGTATGTTAATGATTGTGATTAGTTTGAAACACTTAGATTTAACCTTTGCATTTCAAAGATTAACCAAACTAATCATCTACATTGTCATAATCAAATGGATTAAACCATTATAATCATAGTTGTGATTTCATGCAAACCGAGCATTACAACGGATCAAAACAACGATTTAACCGTTAGAACATCATGTTCTTCATTTATAATCAATCCTAGCCATCATCTAGGCAATAATCAACAATCCTAACTATGTCATTACGTTCAAAATCAAGATCTAATCAATTAAAATCAAACTAGAAGGTTAAAACGAATCATTACCTAATCTGAATGATTTCTGCGGTTAAAACAACGATCAAGACTTGTAAACACGTTCCCTGATGCGATCCACACAATCCAATGATCTTAAAACTGATGTTGGGTGGTGAAAAGTGAGTTTTGGTCGTCTGGAAGGTGAATATGTTCGAGAGATGTAACAAAAATAATTTCTGCATGAAATCTGATGAAGAAGGTCAATCTATTCCACAGCCTCACCCGTCGCGTACCGCGACGAGGAGCCAAATAAGGCTTCGCGTACCGCGAAGAAATCTGGAAGAATCTTAGATATTTTTCAACCATTGCGTACCGCGAAGAATCCTCAACCTCTCCGTCGCGTACTGCGACAAGTCCAGAAGTTCCATACTTTGAAAATTTTCTTCGTTTCGCGATTCCGGACAATCCGTAACTCTGTTTCGCGTACGGTTTTCGCCCACGTTCACCATTTCTCGCGTACTATTATCCTGTAATAATTTCGATTGTCAACTCAACGTGGAT
The DNA here is from genome assembly GCA_009363875.1 of Mikania micrantha. Taxonomy (NCBI): domain Eukaryota; kingdom Viridiplantae; phylum Streptophyta; class Magnoliopsida; order Asterales; family Asteraceae; genus Mikania; species Mikania micrantha. Next base: position 51,977,977 of record CM018698.1, read on the forward strand.
TTCATACACGATCAAATGTGCTAAATCTTTGGTTGTTACAATGAGACAGATGGGAGGAAACATGTGAAAAACCGAAAAAGAGTTACGCATATATATGCGTAGAAGAATCTTCTATTTTCATGAATAAATATGAAAGAACAAAAGCATGACATACATGTCCTTTATTAATTAAGTCCATAACCACAAGGATAACTCACATTCTCTAATTAGTGAAGATGAGGCAATGCTTTAACAAAATAAACACACCTACGTACCACCCTTCGCCTCGTTCACTACATTTCTTCTCTAAATATTGTTATTTGCTATTAATTAGACATGTCAATCTTAACCAAAGTAAGATAAACGGGTTGGCTTGGGTGAACAATTATAGTATTTTTGTTGGAATGGTTAACATCATAACATATAACAGGTTGAGATAAGTAACATCTTAACATAACGCGTGTAAAAGATAGCTAACATAAAAACTATGAGAATAAAATAAATTCAAACGGGTAAAAATTAACAATAATATATTTGATGATAAAAATACTAAAGTGATTATACATATAAACTATTTGTTTAGTTATAAAACATTTTAACTTAAACAAAACTGATGTTTTTATAAAAACGATTATTTTAAACCCCAACTGATTTTGCTTAAATTTCATTCAATCCAACCTGATTTGCTTATTTTGTCAGGGTTTAACAGTTTTTGTTCTTTTTTTTGCTGAAATCATTGGATATTCAAGCTATGTTGATAGAGATGCTCAGTTTTCCTCCCAACTGATTGATCAAATAAAATGGTGAACGCCACCATTAGACGCCTCTCACCGACCGGTCCCACGGTCAACATGAGGGAGGTAAATTGCGTGACCGCGGCCCATGGAAAATTGGGTGGTGCCGGGCTTTGAACCCTAGACCTCCCTTATAGATTCTCACCCCCTTACCACTAGGCCACTATAGCGAGGACAACAACTGATTGATCAGTGTTGATCTATTGCCGAATAATCCCAGCCAATAGTTAGCAATAATTTTTTTATATGATTTAATATATAAGGATTACTCCAAATGAGAATCACTAAGAAATTGTCCTCGTGATGGTAGTCTAGTGGTAAGAGATTGAAAATCTATAATGGAGGCCCAGGGTTCAAAGCCCGACACCATTCAATTTTCCCTAGGTCACGCGATTTACCTCACTCATGTTTGCCGTAAGACTGGTTGATGAGGGGTGCATAACGGTGGCGTTCATCATTTTTTTAAAGCTTAAAATTATTTTCTTCTATTGTAATTCCAAAATAGAGTATTCACTTCCAAAGAAAACAGTTTCTTGACTTTTGGTTGTTATTTAATCCAAACCACATATTTAAATATTTGGGGAAATTTACAAACTTTATGGTTGTGCTATTGAATATTTTTTTCTTTTTAAATTTCTTTTGACAATTACATACACCCCTTTATTTAACCCTTTAAATTACATATATTACATTGTCTAAAATTTTAAATGACATATATATCTTATCTGAAGAAAGACTATTATAACATAAGATAATATGTGTAATTTAACTTTTGACTTATGAAGAATGACTATTATAACTTAAGGAAATATATGTAATTTAACTTTTTACTTAGGGATATATATAATTAGAGTTTTAAATAAGGGAATAGGGGAAGGTTCCATTGTTTAACCTCCCTTATAACGTTAACCGCTTAACCCTAGCGTTTTTTGGCCGAATCTTAGTTTTTTTTCATGGTTTTTATTATACATAAATAGGGGGGTTTCTTTTTTGTGTTTTTGCTAATTCATCACCGTTTGTAAGTTATAGTAAGTGTAAGTTACTTACACTTACTAAGAGATTACTAAGAAAATTATAAATAAACAAAGGTTGCGTGGTTGGATTTTTCACGTGGTGATTTATGCCCGAATGCAGGAAAATATGGGTATATTTTTATAATTGTGTACACTCTTTAAAAACCAATGTTGTTGGTGGTAACCATATGTAACCCATCAATAACAACCTGTATAAACTTGTATTCTATGGTTTCTAAAAGTATTAATCAAAGTTGATGTGTTTGGAATGGCTAGGCTGTTGGTATTTGAAACTTGAGGTCAAGTTTGAAACCTGAAATAATATTTTTTTTGGGTGTTTTTTTATTTAATTGAGTTATTTAATTTGAGTTTTAAAGTATATGTTTTATCTTTTAAATTATATATGATTTGATTTTTGTAAAGAAAATTTTTAATTAATCTATCTATTCTAATAAACAAAAATTTTCATTTGCCACTTGTCACATTGTAAGGCCATAATGCCATTTGTCAATTTTTTATGCACTCATTTAATTATCTCTTATTAAATATATTATATTATCTCTCATATTAAATCAATTATATTATCTATCTTATTAAATAATTATAATAATAATAATAGTAATAATAACTAATTATATTATTTTTATTTTGCAAATTTAAAAATAGTTTTTATATATTTAAATCGAATCATTTTATTATAAAATATATTTTAAAAAGTTTATAACATATATTTTTCTCATGAATATCAATTTTTAAAAAAAGAAGAAATATTTCAATTTGTTACTTTTAGAAAATTATAGTTTTACAAAAAAAATTCTTAAAAAACAATTTATTTCAAAAAAAATAAATATAAGCAGAAAAATACGTAAATGATGATAAAAGTTGCATTTTTTTGTCTTATATGTTTAACAGTTATTTCAAATTAAGTTCTTTAACTTTAATAATTATAAAAATATTACCTTCTCATCTTACTTAAAAATAGTTAGTTTTTGATAGAAAACTAACTAATTAGATTTTTAACTTTAGTTAGTTCAAATATTTCAATTATTACAAATTAAGAATGTTAAAGATATTACTATTGTTATTAAAAATTTTGATTATTGTTTTATTATCTAAAGTAATTATTAATATATAATTTAATCATTTTATATAAAAAATATCATCATTTATTATTTTTAAATTTTTACCATTAATTTTTTAATATTTTATATTTAATCCGTGTGTTCACACGAGTAATAGACTAGTTTAATATATACACACACATATAAGTACGGGTTATATCGATTAATAGTGACGTGCTTTTACAGTGAATAATGAGACCAACACTCACTGAAAAATATCACACTGTTATAAAACTTTTATATATTTTCGTTATTTTTTAACTCACGTTTATAAATTATATATTTTATATCCTATATAATCTAATTTTCTATACAGTTTTGGCTTCTTAACATCAAAAATCATCATCATCGTAATCAGTATATCCAACCATTAGCAAAGCTACGGTTGTGTCTTAGTAGGATAAGATATAGACAGCCTTACCTCTATCTCGTATGAATAGATAGATTGCTTCCAAAGTTCCAATGAGACACCGACTCATGATGACTAGTTGATCGACTAATTAACCCGACATTTTTAACGTTATTTTCATAAAAATTAAGTAAAATAGTGTTAAACTTAGTACAATTTTACTTTTGTCTCTCAAAGACCTAAACATATTGTGGTAAATACAAGCAAATTTCTCCTAAAAGATGATAGCAATCTACATCTTTAATACATGGCCATATTGCATGTGTCTAAAAATCCTTAACCTCAATCATATATCTTCACAAAATTATATTATGGATCATGTTCTCAAAAGATGTGCAATTCGAATAAATCTTGCCTAATATACTTATCACAAGTCGGTTTCTTTCAAGTCTTTACCCCTCCTCTCCATCACACTAGCTCTGTTCTCGAGTTCATTTAAGGAGGAAACGGAAAGGAAATGAATGAGAAATATTTTTGTGTTCCTAAGTTTCATTTAACGAGGGAAAAGAAAGGAAAATAACATAAGGGACCACTACAACCCCCTGTGCACGCGCGCTTTAAATGGGGTTGCTACTTGTCTTAACTTCACAACATGTCTTTACAAGTCTCGTTTCTTATCATATTCTAATCTTGAGAGGCCGCACATTCCATCTTAGCAAATACCCTAATTAAAATAAATCTTTGAAAATATGGGGTTCATGGTAAAGAAAATTAATCGGCATTATAACAAATTCATTTCTCTAATCAAAAGATATTTATTGTATTTAAATGTCTTTTTAGTTAACGTGTAAGTATTTATGTAGACGCACACATTTTTCCCTTATCAGGATCGGATTTATAATCTTTTTATGACAATCTCGTGAGACCAAAACCCATCGGACTCGGAAGTCGTAATCATTCATGCTTTCTATACTATAAATCCATCATGTTTTGTCGTTAATTTATGGAGAAACTATAGGCAATATATCACTTTTGGGCTGAGGTTTTATTTAAAGATACGATAGTTACAAGCACTACACTTTACAACAACATATAGATTGGATGTTTGTGGCTTGAATTAGTTGGAGGCTTAATCATCTATCTAATCTTTAAGGATAATATAAAAAGACAAATTAGCACATGTAAACCTTTTTGGTCAACCCTCTTTACTTTACCATTGGTTAGTTTAGTCCAATCAGTTTAAAGAAAGAAAGTGGTTATCATTTTAGATTAGAAATTAGCAAGCTATCTTTATGATAGGAATGATATATTTACACACAAATATATAGCATTGAGAATAAAATATAATTCACTGTTTTTGTATCAATTCAAATAACCCTGCCAATATCAAGTTAAATTTTGTATTTTTTTCGAACATCGTTTTAACATATTTAGAACACTTTCTTCTTTTATATGTATATGTATATTCATCATCATTTATAAGTTAACATTGTTGTAAGTTTTTGAATATAAACAGTGACAATATTGTAAAACAAAACTTATTATGTTAACTCGTATAACTACGTCAAGATTAATCCAAAATGTTTGTTTTTTTATTTTGAAATCATTATAACACATGTATAAAACTGTGTTCTTTTATGTGTATGTGTAAAGTCATCAGCATATAAGATTTAAAAATAGTGTAAGTTTTATTCACATTATTGAGGTTTAATTTATAACTTTCAGTAGAATGTAACTTAAACTACTTACAAATCTTTAACGGTTATTAGATAAAAGAAGTAAGTATTATTTATGTGTAAGAACTTAAACAAAAATTTTTTTGCAAAAACACATAAAATAACATATTCTTATAATATATAACAAAAAAAAAAAAAACAAGATTCGGGTTAATCTTGTCGGAGTTATTTGGGTTTCCATAAATAAGTGAGTTATTATATGATCCCTTTCATATGTGTGTGTGTGTGTGTAAAAGGGTCCCTTATTACATTTCTAACATTATAATAAAACATTATGAAGAAAAATAAAAAATTATTGGTTAGTATGAATTTTTTTGCTTTTATTTAAAATAATGAGTTTTCTTATAAACATTCATATATATATATATATATATATATATATAGGGAATAGATAATTTAAAAACATTTTCTTAATGCGAAAACTGTGAAAACCACCTTTGTAACCATAGATTTGATGATTGTACGTGTGGTTGAGATTAATCCATAATTTCTTGATTTATTTTATTGTTTGGGTAAATGTTTGAAAAGTACTAAAAGGGTAGATTTGTCATTTACCATTTGTACTTATACCCTATTCTTTCAAGCAAAAAGGACATCATTTTTTCCCCAGACATATCTTGTTTCTGTCAAAAAGTACAGAAGGACAAAAGGTGCAATCATGACCTGTCACATTGGTTAAAAAATTCTAAAAATTTCTTGAAACAGATTTTTTAAATGTAACATATACGTAATATAAGTGTAACTACGACGCATGTCACACATTTTGAACACATTTAAAAAACTTCTAATAACAAAATCAAAAGACAACTTCTATGAAAGCATAAAAAAAGAACACACACCCTAGATATTTTTTTAAACCACATTTAACATTAATAAAAAAACAAAAAGTGTCTGATATTCCCTGCTTTTCGACATTCACGTTAGCGAGATCGAAACCCTTTGCCTTGCAATTACATAAATGATGCCCAATAACCTAATTCTGACATGTACGACAAGTCCTATGTGTAAATCATATATAAATCATATGTAATATAGTTGTTCCTAGTAAAAGCTATCTAAGTTGTTATATGTAAACCTTGTGTAACGAACGTAATTTATCCGTAAAACATATGTAATATAGTTGTTCCTATTAAAACATATGTAATATAGTAAAACAAAGATTGTTGTTAATATGTAACATCTTTGTAACATAGGTGCATTTATGAACAAATGAATTCTAAACTTTGATTGAGATTAACCCATTTCAGTTAATAAATTCATTAAAATTCCGGTAAAATAAAATGACACAAGCATGTTAGTCTACAAAGAACACAAATATGGCACTGATTTTTAAAATAAATGAATTGATTTATTAATAAAAATAAATTAACAAGCATAAACGAACCTAAACGAACAAATATAAACGAACGTAAATGAACGATTAAAAAGGAACGTTCACAAACGTAAATGAACAAATGGGACGTGTGTTTAGGTTCATTCGTTTAGTTAAATGAACAAAAAAATTTTGTTCATGTTCTTTTATTTACTAAATAAACTTTGATGAACGAACTTTTTACTTGAACGTTTGGTTCATTTACATGCCAAAAAAAGTGTAAAATTTAAAAAAACTAAACTGAAAAAGGTAAAAACATTGCTAACATCGTTGTATTTGTTATGATGCGGCCTAGGAGGCTGCCTAGGCGTCCCTCCACTAAAAACTATATGTAAAACATTGGAAAAATCGTTGTATTTGTTATGTGTAATGACCGTAATTTATATATAAAAAACATATGTAATATAGTTGTTCCAAGTAAAACATATGTAACATAATAAAACAAAGATTGATGTTAATATGTAACACCTTTGTAACGTATGTGCGTTAACTATTTAACAATTCACGAACCTGAAAAACATTGCTAACATCGTTACATTTATTATGATGCGACCTAGGCGGCTGCATATGTAACATAGTAAAACAAAGATCGATGTTAATATGTAACACCTTTGTAACGTAGGTGCGTTAACTATTTAACAATTCACGAACCTGAAAAACATTGGTAACATCGTTACATTTGTTATGATGCGGCATAGGCGGCTGCATATATAGGGAACACAAACATTTAAACGATCAGGGTTTTCTTTTTCGTGTTCGTTCGCTAATAAACATAGTGTGACAATCCGACTTTTCGGATTAACTCTGTTAACTGAAAATGATTTGATCACAGGCTCAAGGAAAACAGGGAAGGCCATTAAGAGCCAATGTAGGCCCAATAAGGCTATAGTAGGCCCAATGAGGTTTAGATAGTCCAATAAGCCCAAGGGTGGCCCAGTAAGCTCAAGATAGGCCCAGTGAACTTGATGGAGGCTCAATTGGATTAATTTAGCCCAAAAATGTTTTAATTGGCTTAATTAGTGAAAATCCGGCAATTCGCAGTTAGCTTGGTTAATCAGAAATTAACCGAAATGATGGGAAATCATTTAAAATCAAAATAGAAGGATGGAAATTGTTCAGAATCAGTATTTGAATGATAAAACTTCAAGGATTAGGATTACAATTCAATAAAAGACTCAATTTTGACTTTGAGAGTCAAAATTAGGCCATATGAGTGAATAAATTCGAAATTCTTATTAAATCAGTATAATTGATCGAAATTATCACTCATAACTGTCATGTTAATGATGAATATCAATGATCATCGGTTACTAGATCCATAAATGATCGAATTTAATCGTAGGCAAGCTCAAAAGTTCGTAACCGTCACATGGTTGCATCAAAACCGTGAAATTCGACTTCAATTCTCACAATTGCACATTCCTACATCACAGTCGGCACATTCAGAGTCATTATCATATATCAATTCGATCAGTGAAGCTTCAGTTCGAAGGATTGGATCGCGAGTGGGCCGAATCTAGGGCTTGGAGTGAGCTACATCGATTGGAGATCAAATCAAGTAAGAAATCATTCATACATCTTCTAAAACAACCGACTAAGATAATCCCTATGTAAATCCAGGGTTTCAATATCGAATTGTTCACGAACGATAATTAGGGTTCATCTAAGAATCGGTTTTGGGGGTTTGTAATCAAATGAGCTTTAAAATCGAATTAATTATCATCTTTAGTTTCAGAAGGATTCGCATAAGCTAAACCATGTATCAATTATATTTTGTTATAACGAATTTTAGGAGTTCGATTCTAGGGTTCATGTGTGGATAACGAATTGGGGGTTTTGGTTTAAATAGAAGTTAGGTTCAAATTAAACTACACAGATGAATTCGGTTTAGTCTAGGGATGAAAAACCCTTTGATTTTGAGTACTAACATGTTTGAATTCGATTCAATTGAACCTAAGAGTTAGTTATTCGAATTCGGTATTATTGGGATTAAACTAGTGTGATTAATTGAGCCTTGGGATAAATTGGAAGCTTAGTTATGCTCGGTTGGGTTTCCAGAAATATAGTCCCATGAATTCGGTGTTAATCAAGTTCGAATTTAGGTTCGATTTGAGTTCTTTGCTTCGGCTAGGAATAACAAAGGGGAACCGGCCCATGTAGGTTTAAAACGATTTAATTTCGAATGATAGATGCGATACCCTAGCGGGCGAGATGGTTAGATGCGTGTGTGTTGGAGTTGGGGGTCGCGGGTTCGAGTCCGGGCCCAACCATTTTTTGGGTTTTAATACTAATTTAGTATTTTGACCTTATTTTATTCGTTCTAACTCCGATTCGATCCGTTCAAGTTGCGTTGGAACCGTAACGAGAATACGAACGTATTAGAATAATAAAATTCATATTTTAACCTGAAAAACGAAATCGCGTATAATTACGATTATTTAAATAAAATCAAATATGATTTTATTTAAACGATTTCAAAGGCACGCGTACATACGTATGCACATTCTTAACACTCTAACATATGTGTGTTGACACGTATGTGATTCAAGCACAAAACGACTATTCGAATAACACAGTGTTATTGTTTAAACACAGATCCTTCGTAAGAGGATTATCTACACGATTTCGCGCGTATTGATCATTCTGCAATACTCAAAGGTGCGTACACGGCCCCTTTCTTATTTTAAACTGTTTTGGGGGAGAAAACATGTGCAACAAACTCTTTTTAGATACATATCACTTGCATGAGTTAGCTGTTTACATTATGTGACAACATAGCAACTTGAAAGTCCTTACACACCTCGAACCGTTTAGTTTGCCGTAACGCAAAGCGTGGTAGTTGGAAATAGATCTATTAGGTTTGACAAACCTCACCTGGTAGATGGGATCTACGCAGGTGTTTGACTGACCAAACACATTTTACTATTGTTGTGCTAGACAATAGTGGCAAGGCAAAAACATGCTATAGCATGGCAATTCGTCAGCTTCGGTGTCGACCACTTATGTAAATAGTTTATATTACTAGCTATCATGACTGTGCATGTGTGATTATGTTATCTACAACTTGATATTCAACTGCTGTTTTGAACATTGTGAATACTTAAAACCTGTGTTATGCACCAACCTTTGTGTTGACTTGATTTACATGTTTTCTCAGGACGCTAAGGCGCGCATTAAAGCCGGCATGGACTAGGAGATAGAGTCGCATGCATTTTAAACATTTTGGATATTTGAATTTGAACATTTGGAACTTTGTATTGTATTTTACATTTTTCAACTGTTACTGGTTTTATAACGCTTCCGCAACTTTTTGAAAACTCTGATATTATGTTTTTAAGACTAAAGTATGATTTGAAATTCATATAGAGGTCTTCGTTATGTCTAATGATCTGAGATCCTGGTTTGTCACGTTCCCAAACGGTATGATTCCATTAGTTGGAAATTGGGGGTGTGACAGATTGGTATCAGAGACATTGGTTATAGCGAACTAGGTTTGCATTTGTAGGCTTAGACTATGACTGTTAGACATTAGACACATATGTTTACACACATTGCTTAGAAATTACATATGACATTATGTAATTGACTTGTTTACGCATTCCATGGCACTGCACTTACATATGGTATTATGTAACAGGCATGGCATCATCATCAGTACCGTACATTTATATTGATGACTCGGAGGACGAGGAACCGATAGTTCCAGCACCACCATCATCACCACCACCACCTATTCCATCTCCTCCACCATATGAGATGGATGACTCAGATCCGGAGGAGGATCCGGAGGAGGACCCAGACGAGGATCCCGAGGAGGATCCAGATGAGGACCCGGATGAAGATCCGGAGGAGGAGTCAGATGAGGGCACTCAGCAGATCCCTGCTGAGGGACCTTCTACACATCCACCACCAGTACTAGATGCTCCTGAGCCTAAGAGGCAAAGGACGGACGCTGAGGAGATCGCCAAACTGCGCGAGGATTTGTACGAGGCAGAAGATAGGATCGCACAACACTCTCAGGAACAATGGGATGCTAATGAGAGGCAAGAGGAACTTGCCCATCTGGTTCATGATATGCGGAATGAGATGATTAACTTGATTGATCGTCTCGAAGCTTCAGAGAACCGAGCTGAGTTCTTGGAGGGCAGGATAGAAGCCTTAGAGGATTTAGTGGCCTCTGAGAATGAGGAAGAGGATGAAGAGGAAGAAGGGGGAGGAACCAGCACCAGTTGTTGATTCCGATCCTGAATCCACAGTTGAGGACGATTGATTTTTCTTTTCTTGTTTGTTTAAACTTATTAGGAACGGGTTGTGTTCCTACATTAGTAGTTTGAAAACTTATGTTTTATTTCAAAAGTATTGTACTCAAATCAAAATTTCTATCTATTGAAAAGCTATTAATTATTTCCAGCAGTTGTATTGATTTATATATTATATGTTGTGTTTGTTGTTTTACTTACACATGTTACATTAGACTTTGCAAGCATGCTAACACTTCTTGTAAATAGGAAACTAATGGCTGAGGGAAACGTTCACATGACAGTCGTTGAGCTCAACGAACTAATTAACAACAGAGTCGCAGAGGCAATCGCACAATATGCTCAGACACACAATACAGGGCCACAGGGTCCAGCTGGGGGATTTGTTAACCCACAAGTCTACACGTTCAAGATGTTCTTGGACTGTAAACCACATAATTTCAAAGGGTCGGAGGGGGCCATAGGACTCCTTCGGTGGATTGAAAAGGCGGAGTCTATGTTTGAAATGTGCAACTGCCCTGACGAGAGCAAAGTGAAGTTTGCAACGGGAACATTGGAGGGTCCAACATTAACCTGGTGGAACTCGAATGTTCAGACTCTGGGGTTGGGTGAGGCAAATGCCTTGACATGGAACGACTTCAAAACTTTACTGCAAGAGGAGTACTGTCCTCGCAGTGAAATGCAGAAGTTAGAGGAGGAATATTGGCACCTCAAGATGGAGGGGTCAAATATTGAAGAGTACACAACCAGGTCACACGAGTTGGCCAGACTTCTACCACACATGGCTACTCCAGCCAGCAAGTGGATTGAAAGATACATTGGAGGACTAGTGCCTCAGATTCAGGGGTTGGTTACTTCAGCAAATCCCACCACCATCCAACAAGCTGTTCGTTTAGCGCATCAGCTTACTGATCAGGCAGTGTTACAGGGGACTCTGCCTAAACGAACATCTGCTACCAAGGTGGGAGATCATAAAAGGAAGTGGGAAGGTAACAATTCCAAGGGTAACAACCAACAATCATATCAGCAAAACCGGAAGCAAGACTCAAACAAGTCTTATCATAATTCCAGCAGTGGTCAGCAATCATCATCATCGGGGGGTTATGTTGGTAAACACCCTAAGTGCAACAGGTGTGGGTATCATCATGCAGGTAATCAGTGTGAGAGAGCTAAGTGCCAGAGATGTGGCAAGATTGGACATGCGGCTAAGGATTGTCGCGGGGAGCTACAGAACAACCACAACAACCAGAATAATAACCAGAACAACGCACAGAAGGGTTGTTATGAGTGTGGCAAGATGGGACACTTCAAGAAGGATTGCCCACAACTCAAGAAAAGTGGGGAGAATAATAATGCAACAGGCAACGGCAACGGCAATGGTAATGGTAATGGCACCAACAACAACAATAATAACAACAACAATGGTGCTAGAGGCAGGGCGTTTGTGATTGGAGGACGTCAGGCACGGGAGGATCCCAACATCGTTACGGGTACGTTCCTCTTAAATAATCACTATGCCTCTATGTTATTTGACACTGGTGCCGATCGGAGTTTTGTATCTAGTTCACTTGCTAAGTTGCTAAATGTTAGTCCCACTGCCTTAGATAGTCCATACACTGTGGAATTAGCTGATGGTAAGTTGATTGTAGTGGAAAGTATTTTTAAGGGATGTATCCTTGATTTGATGGGTCAAACATTAGAGATTGATCTTATGCCTATTGCTTTAGGCAGTTTTGATGTGGTTATTGGCATGGACTGGTTGTCCAAAAACCAGGCTGAAATCATATGCCATGAAAAGATTGTTCGCATACCTCTTCCGCAGGGAGAGACATTATATGTACAAGGCGAGAAGAGCAGTACGCCACTGCGTCTCATATCTTGTATGAAAGCACACAAATGTCTGCGTAAAGGTCATACAGCAGTTATAGCACTTATAACTGAAAAGCCGGTGGCTGAAAAGAAGATTGAAGATATACCAGTAGTTTGTGAATTTCCGGAGGTGTTTCCAGAAGATTTGCCGGGATTACCCCCTATCAGACAGGTGGAATTCCGAATCGACCTTACACCAGATGCAGCACCGATAGCTAGGGCGCCTTATCGACTTGCACCGTCAGAGATGCAAGAGTTATCCACACAATTGCAAGAGTTGTTGGATAAGGGTTTTATACGACCTAGTTTTTCACCGTGGGGAGCTCCAGTTTTGTTTGTAAAGAAGAAGGACGGGACTTTCCGTATGTGTATCGATTACCGGGAATTGAACAAGGTCACTATTAAGAACCGGTATCCGTTACCCAGGATTGACGATCTGTTCGATCAATTGCAAGGTTCGAGTTACTACTCGAAGATTGATCTCAGGTCTGGTTATCATCAACTAAGAGTCCAGGAGGAGGATATCCCGAAGACAGCATTCAGGACACGCTATGGCCATTATGAGTTCTTGGTCATGCCATTTGGGTTGACAAACACTCCAGCTGTATTCATGGATCTCATGAATCGTGTTTGTAAACCTTATCTTGATAAGTTTGTCATTGTTTTCATCGATGACATTCTCATCTATTCACAATCTGAGGAGGAGCACGCTGAACATCTTCGACTACTATTGGAATTGTTGAAACAGGAACAATTGTACGCTAAGTTCTCGAAATGTGATTTTTGGATGCGAGAAGTACAATTCTTGGGTCATATAGTCAATGAAAAGGGCATACATGTTGATCCAGCAAAGATTGAAGCGATTAAGAATTGGGAAGCACCAAAGACCCCTACCGAGGTACGACAATTCCTTGGTTTGGCGGGTTACTACCGACGATTCATTGAGGGATTCTCGAAGATCGCTCAACCACTTACAGCTCTTACGCACAAAGGAACGAAGTATAACTGGACGGATAAACAGGAAACTACGTTCCAGTTATTGAAACAGAAACTTTGCAGCGCACCGATTTTGTCCTTACCGGAAGGGACGGAAGACTTTGTGGTGTATTGTGATGCATCTGCACAAGGTTTGGGATGTGTGTTGATGCAACGAGATAAAGTGATTGCTTATGCTTCCAGACAACTACGAAAACACGAAAAGAATTACACTACTCATGACTTGGAGTTAGGAGCAGTGGTTTTTGCTTTGAAGATTTGGAGGCATTATTTGTATGGAACTAAGTGTACTATTTACACTGATCATAAGAGTTTGCAACATATCTTTGATCAGAAGGAGCTTAATATGAGGCAACGACGATGGGTTGAATTGTTGAACGATTATGAGTGTGCGATTAAGTATCACCCGGGAAAAGCTAATGTGGTAGCTGACGCTCTGAGCAGAAAAGACACAACAGGAACAAGACGGGTTCGTGCACTTATGATGACAATACATACTGACTTACCTGACAAGGTACACAGTGCTCAGATCGAGGCCTTGAAAAAGGAAAAGTTAGTACCGGAATCCTTACGAGGAATGGAAGAACAATTGGATGTTAAACCTGATGGAATTCGTTATTTCATTAATCGAATGTGGATACCTTTGTATGGAGGTTTAAGGGAACTCGTGATGGATGAAGCACACAAGTCCAGATATTCAGTCCATCCAGGATCAGACAAGATGTATCATGACTTGAAGGCACTGTATTGGTGGCCTCACATGAAAGCTGATATTGCTAAGTACGTTAGCAAATGTTTGACTTGTTCGAAAGTCAAAGTTGAATATCAGAAGCCATCTGGTTTACTGCAACAACCAGAGATACCGATGTGGAAATGGGAACAGATTTCGATGGATTTCATTACAAAGTTACCTCGTACACCGAGTGGGTGTGATACGATATGGGTAATTGTCGATAGATTAACGAAATCTGCACACTTCTTAGCAATCAAAGAAACTGACAAGATGGAGAAATTGACTCGCATTTACATCAAGGAAGTAGTAGCACGGCATGGCGTGCCAATCTCTATCATATCAGATCGGGATGCCCGATTTACTTCCAACTTTTGGAAATCTCTTCATAAGTCATTGGGGACTCGCTTGGATATGAGTACCGCTTATCATCCACAGACCGACGGTCAAAGTGAACGAACGATTCAAACGCTCGAGGATATGTTACGAGCTTGTGTAATTGATTTTGGTGATAGCTGGAAGAATCATTTACCGTTGGTGGAATTCTCTTACAACAATAGTTATCATACAAGCATTCAAGCAGCACCGTTTGAAGCTTTGTATGGTCGCAAATGTCGTTCACCAGTTTGCTGGGCTGAAATTGGTGACAGTCAGATAACAGGTCCTGAACTGGTGCATGAGACGACAGAGAAAATAGTTCAAATCCGGAACCGTATGGCAGCGGCCCGGGATCGACAGAAGAGTTATGCGGACAAACGTCGTAAGCCGTTGGAATTTCAAGTAGGAGATCGAGTTCTTCTAAAGGTATCACCTTGGAAAGGTGTGATACGATTCGGCAAGCGCGGAAAGCTTAGTCCACGTTATGTAGGACCTTTTGAAATCCTGAAAAGGATTGGTCCGGTTGCGTATCAACTCAAGTTACCGAATGAACTCAGTGGAGTTCATGATGTCTTTCATGTATCGAACTTAAAGAAATGTCTTTCTGATGAGACATTGATTGTACCGTTGGAAGAAATACAAGTAGATGAACAGTTACGATTCATTGAAGAACCAGCAGAAATCATGGACCGGGAGGTCAAACAGCTTAAGCAAAGCAAGATTCCAATAGTCAAAGTTCGATAGAATTCAAGACGTGGTCCTGAATTCACATGGGAACGGGAAGACCAAATGATGAAGAAATATCCTCATCTATTCAAAACAGCTACTGCCAACACTGAGAGCGCACGTTAAATTTCGGGACGAAATTTCCTTCAACAAGGGGATGACGTGATGCTTCACACATCAAACACTGCAAATCTCAAACTGTAAGCACAAACATTTTATTTCTTCAATTGATTTTGTTACAAACATTTGTGCTACATTACATTCTATATATTTTATGTGCTACATTTCATATGTTACATGTTATGGTAGTACATACATGATTGGGTACACACATTTTGCTATGTGCGGGGTTGCATAGTACAAACGGTTACAGAAACTCACTATGTGTGAGGTTAAGGTTACACAACACAGTATGATCAAACACAAACAGTCACAGTTAGGTGAACTAACTAGTGTACACGCAAACAGTTACATTGAACGATCACATTGAGTTGTGATGTTGCAAGCATTAGACTTTGTGTGTGAGTACACACAAGCACACAGAATGATCAAATCACACTAACACGTATGATTTAAACTTGTAAGTAGTTTCCTAACTACTCCTAACACTTACTAATTTTCGGGACGAAAATTCCTTCAACAAGGGGATGATGTGACAATCCAACTTTTCGGATTAACTCTGTTAAATGAAAATGATTTGATCACAGGCTCAAGGAAAACAAGGAAGGCCATTAAGAGCCAATGTAGGCCCAATAAGGCTATAGTAGGCCCAATGAGGTTTAGATAGTCCAATAAGCCCAAGGGTGGCCCAGTAAGCTCAAGATAGGCCCAGTGAACTTGATGGAGGCTCAATTGGATTAATTTAGCCCAAAAATGTTTTAATTGGCTTAATTAGTGAAAATCCGGCAATTCGCAGTTAGCTTGGTTAATCAGAAATTAACCGAAATGATGGGAAATCATTTAAAATCAAAATAGAAGGATGGAAATTGTTCAGAATCAGTATTTGAATGATAAAACTTCAAGGATTAGGATTACAATTCAATAAAAGACTCAATTTTGACTTTGAGAGTCAAAATTAGGCCATATGAGTGAATAAATTCGAAATTCTTATTAAATCAGTATAATTGATCGAAATTATCACTCATAACTGTCATGTTAATGATGAATATCAATGATCATCGGTTACTAGATCCATAAATGATCGAATTTAATCGTAGGCAAGCTCAAAAGTTCGTAACCGTCACATGGTTGCATCAAAACCGTGAAATTCGACTTCAATTCTCACAATTGCACATTCCTACATCACAGTCGGCACATTCAGAGTCATTATCATATATCAATTCGATCAGTGAAGCTTCAGTTCGAAGGATTGGATCGCGAGTGGGCCGAATCTAGGGCTTGGAGTGAGCTACATCGATTGGAGATCAAATCAAGTAAGAAATCATTCATACATCTTCTAAAACAACCGACTAAGATAATCCCTATGTAAATCCAGGGTTTCAATATCGAATTGTTCACGAACGATAATTAGGGTTCATCTAAGAATCGGTTTTGGGGGTTTGTAATCAAATGAGCTTTAAAATCGAATTAATTATCATCTTTAGTTTCAGAAGGATTCGCATAAGCTAAACCATGTATCAATTATATTTTGTTATAACGAATTTTAGGAGTTCGATTCTAGGGTTCATGTGTGGATAACGAATTGGGGGTTTCGGTTTAAATAGAAGTTAGGTTCAAATTAAACTACACAGATGAATTCGGTTTAGTCTAGGGATGAAAAACCCTTTGATTTTGAGTACTAACATGTTTGAATTCGATTCAATTGAACCTAAGAGTTAGTTATTCGAATTCGGTTTTATTGGGATTAAACTAGAGTGATTAATTGAGCCTTGGGATAAATTGGAGGCTTAGTTATGCTCGGTTGGGTTTCCAGAAATATAGTCCCATGAATTCGGTGTTAATCAAGTTCGAATTTAGGTTCGATTTGAGTTCTTTGCTTCGGCTAGGAATAACAAAGGGGAACCGGCCCATGTAGGTTTAAAACGATTTAATTTCGAATGATAGATGCGATACCCTAGCGGGCGAGATGGTTAGATGCGTGTGTGTTGGAGTTGGGGGTCGCGGGTCGAGTCCGGGCCCAACCATTTTTTGGGTTTTAATACTAATTTAGTATTTTGACCATATTTTATTCGTTCTAACTCCGATTCGATCCGTTCAAGTTGCGTTGGAACCGTAACGAGAATACGAACGTATTAGAATAATAAAATTCATATTTTAACCTGAAAAACGAAATCGCGTATAATTACGATTATTTAAATAAAATCAAATATGATTTTATTTAAACGATTTCAAAGGCACGCGTACATACGTATGCACATTCTTAACACTCTAACATATGTGTGTTGACACGTATGTGATTCAAGCACAAAACGACTATTCAAATAACACAGTGTTATTGTTTAAACACAGATCCTTCGTAAGAGGATTATCTACACGATTTCGCGCGTATTGATCATTCTGCAATACTCAAAGGTGCGTACACGGCCCCTTTCTTATTTTAAACTGTTTTGGGGGAGAAAACATGTGCAACAAACTCTTTTTAGATACATATCACTTGCATGAGATAGCTGTTTACATTATGTGACAACATAGCAACTTGAAAGTCCTTACACACCTCGAACTGTTTAGTTTGCTGTAACGCAAAGCGTGGTAGTTGGAAATAGATCTATTAGGTTTGACAAACCTCACCTGGTAGATGGGATCTACGCAGGTGTTTGACTGACCAAACACATTTTACTATTGTTGTGCTAGACAATAGTGGCAAGGCAATAACATGCTATAGCATGGCAATTCGTCAGCTTCGGTGTCGACCACTTATGTAAATAGTTTATATGACTAGCTATCATGACTGTGCATGTGTGATTATGTTATCTACAACTTGATATTCAACTGCTGTTTTGAACATTGTGAATACTTAAAACCTGTGTTATGCACCAACCTTTGTGTTGACTTGATTTACATGTTTTCTCAGGACGCTAAGGCGCGCATTAAAGCCGGCATGGACTAGGAGATAGAGTCGCATGCATTTTAAACATTTTGGATATTTGAATTTGAACATTTGGAACTTTGTATTGTATTTTACATTTTTCAACTGTTACTGGTTTTAATAACGCTTCCGCAACTTTTTGAAAACTCTGATATTATGTTTTTAAGACTAAAGTATGATTTGAAATTCATATAGAGGTCTTCGTTATGTCTAATGATCTGAGATCCTGGTTTGTCACGTTCCCAAACGGTATGATTCCGTTAGTTGGAAATTGGGGGTGTGACACATAGTGTGTTCGTGTTCGTTCATGTTGGTTCGTTAATACTATACATGAATGGTTCACGAACATAAGTAAACGGACATAACTAAACAAACATAAACGAACATGACTAAAGAAACAAAACAATCATTATTGAATACAAATAGTTAAACAAACATGAACGAACAAATGAATTCTAAAGTTGGATTGATATTAACACATTTCAGTAAATAAATAAATTAAAATTATGGTAAAATAAACGAACGTTCACAAACGTAAATGAACAAATGGGATGTTTGTTCATGTTCTTTTATTTACTAAATAAACTTTCAGAAACGAACTTTTTACTTGTTTACTAAACGTTTGGTTCATTTACAGGGGTCAAAAGTGTAAAGAATTAAAAAACTAGACTGGAAAAGGTAAAAACATTGGTAACATCTTTTATTTGTTATGATACGGCCTAGGAGGCTGCCTAGGCGCTAGGCTCCCCTCCACTAAAAACTATATGTAAAACATTGGTAAAATCGTTGTATTGCTATGTTTAATGAACGTAATTTATTTGTAAAACATATGTAATATAGTTGTTAGTTTGTTACACGTAAAACATATGTAACATAGTGTAGCGAAAATTGGTGTTAATATGTAACACATTTGTACCGTAGGTGCATTAACTGTGTAACAATTTATGAACCTGAAAAACATTGGTAACATCATTACATTTTCTATGATGCGGCGTAGACGGTTGCCTGTATAGGGAACACGAACAATTAAATGAACAGGGTTTTCTTGTTCGTGTTTGTTCGTTAAGAAATTTAGTGTGTTCGTGTTCGTTCATGTTCGTTCGTTAATAGCATACATGAATGGTTCACGAACATAGATGAACATAAGTAAACGAACATAAAGAAACAAACATAAACGAACATGACTAAAGAAACAAAACAACCATTATTGAACACAAATAGTTAAACAAGCATGAACGAACAAATGAATTCTAAACTTGGATTGATATTAATTTATTTCAATTAATAAATTCATTAACATTCCGATAAAATAAGAATGGCACAATCATGTTAATTTATAAAGAACACGAATATATCACTGATTTTTAAAATAATTTATTAATAAAAATAAATTAACGAGGATAAACGAACCTAAACGAACAAATATACACAAACGTAAATGAACAAAATGAGATGTGTGTTGTAAAAAACGTAACAACATACACGAGTGACCTTTCAATGTATAGAAATCTCGAATGTTGTAAAAAAAATCTACAAATACTGTAAAAATACATCTTTAACAAAAAACATGTAAAAACTAAAACGTGTGTAACAAAAAACATGTGTAACAAAAAACATGTAAAAACTAAAACGTCGTTTACTTTTTAATGTACAAAACAACAGGAAAAAAAGAGAAAAAAATAACACGACAACGTAACACTGATGTAACAAATTTCTTGATATTCTCTAAATGTCCCATACGTGTGAAAATTTGACATTATAAAAGCTATTGCGTAATATAAAGAAATGCATAAAAGTACATAAGGGTAAAATGACATCTTTGTCATAAATAGATATTAATGAGGTGATGATGTGGCAAAATCTTGGCCACATATAAGGGTTTTCATGGTTTGCTGACTAAGGTGTGCTTTGCAAATTATGTATTCCATATATATATATATATAGGGTAAAAATCCTATAATAACCCTCTCTTATTGCATAACCCGAAATAACCCTGCAAGATGAACCCGAATCTTTGGTTTTTTTTTTTCAAAATCTTAGTTTTACATGTACAAGAATATGTTCTTTTATGTGTTTGAGCAAATACGTTTTCGTTTGTGATCCTACATCAATGTAATTTGCCTTACAGCACTGTAATATTTACATTGATGTAAGGCAAATTACATTGATGTATGATCACAAACGAAAAATAATTTTCTCAAACACATAAAAGAACATATTCTTGTACATGTAAAACTAAGATTTTGAAAAAAAAAACCAAAGATTCGGGTTCATCTTGCAGGGTTATTTCGGGTTATGCAATAAGAGAGGGTTATTATAGGATGCGGATCCTATATATATATATATAGGGCATGGAATTTTACATAACTCATTCTTAAAGCGATAACTCTTAATAACCCGTCAAGATCAAGCCAACTTTTCGAAAAAAAATTTAACATCATTGTAAACACATTTAGAACACTTTCTTATTTTATGAGTTTGCGTAAATTCATCACCGTTTGAGAGTTAACGTCGTTGTAAGTTTTAAAATTTTACACTTACAGCACTGTAAGTTACAAAATTTTAAAAACTTAAAACGACGTCAACTCTTATAGCACTGTAAGTTACAAAATTTTAAAAACTTAGAACGACGTTAACTCTCAAACGGTGATGAATTTACGCAAACTCATAGAATAAAAAGTGTTATAAATGTGTTTACAATGATGTTAAAAAAATTCGAAAATTTGGCTTGATCTTAACGGGTTATTAAGAGCTATCGCTTTAAGAGTGGGTTATGTAAAAAACCTTCCCATATATATATATATATATATATATATATATATAAGCCAGATCAAATACAAAGGGTTATTAACATGAGAAGAATAGGAAGAAATCTGGGCCATTGATCAAATAAATGAATTGTTAAAATTTAGTGATCCCCACATTTTATTTAAAACTTGTGTGAATTAAAGCTGAGAGGGCAAAAACGGAATCGCCTACATTTGTTGACTTTTTTATGGGTAAATCAAATCCCACCATTTTTTTAAAAATTGAATAACTTTTGAGCTCTTAATCATTTTTTTAAAAAAAATGACACCATAAAATAGAGAATTTTATTATCTTTAATTAGAGTATAGTATTGTTATAGTTTTTTTTTTAAAATTCTGCGGTCCGTGATTTTTACGCTTAGTACGTGATTATTTGAATGTGATTATGCAACTGGTCCTTTGATCATGCATGTTAAATGACGGTCCGTAACTTTCATATAACGTGGTTTGTGATTTTGGTATGTGATTATACATTTGATCCTTGATTATGTGTGTTAAATTACGGTCTTTGATTGTTATATAATGCGGTCCGTTATTATTGGTCCGTGATTATCCTGGTGTTCCTTGATTATGTATGTTAAATGTCAGTCTGTAATTTTATAAAGCACGGTCTGTAATTTTATATGGACGATAATGCCCTTTACCCATATGACATATGGCGCGTTCCTGTGGCTTCCTACGCTTAGCATGTTAATTTCATGTGTACGTTAACCCTCCCCTCTCTCTGTCTCTCTCTCTCTCTATATATATATATCTATATATATATATATATGATCGAATATAAAATATAACCCACTATTGGATGATACTCTCATGTTAAAAAAACGTAATGTGCCACGATCTTACACGCATTACTTTTTGTGTTGACCATTGGATAATACTAACGAGTTATTTGATTTTTCTTGGGTTAACAATCATTCCCTGCCCTATATATGAGTGTGTGTATGTATGTCAGTATGTATGTAGGTATGTATATGTGTGTAAACGATTTAAAACCAATTAAAGCTATTTTATACTAGGATAGTTTCATATATATCATCTTTTAACCTTTCATAGTTATATATTTCTTTTAATCATGTTTAGAAAATATTGTACATTATAGATTAAAAACTTTTAGTTGGATGAAAATATGTGAGTTTTCTAGTTTAGAAAAGATATAAAATTCTTCCTATTTATTACTTTTTTTATTAATTATTATAATTATAGTTCACTTTTTACACCTAATTTGTTCTTTGTTCTCAAGGTCTGCTCTATGCTTGGAAAAAAAGGCAACCGCCTTGGCCCTTTGTACTTAAAGGGTCTCAAAAAACTTTATTGTTTTTGTTGTAAAAGCATGTACAATCGTAGCCATTATAGAAAAAAGCACAAAAGAACCAGTAGTGATTTGTAATTTAAATATGATAAAGATATTAGTTTATTCAAGTTCTTTCAATATACACAACATGCATGTATACTAGTAAGAAATACTAGCAATTTCTCATTTTAAGACCAATTGATATTTATAGGTTTGATAAGAAATTGTTATCATTTAATGAGATAAATGGATAATTTGTAGTATTATATACAATTGTGGTGTTTATACCTAAAAAAATTTGGATAGCGACGCGTGTTTTAAGACTTAAAACATACATTATGTGTATCTTGTTGTATTTTACTAGTATGATTTACTTGTAAAAAAGAGTTCATTCCTCGTAATATGTAGTAATCCATACATCCTTTCTTTTTTTCTTTTTTTTTTTTTGTAACAAAGTGTCTCAAATTATTTGATTACACACAAATTTAACAATATTGATTTTGTTTCGCCTAAAGACTCTAAAACGTTTGAGTCGGCTTTGTTTATAGTATCACTCCATCACATAATCTTAAACAGTTTTACAAATAGGCAATTAAATTACCAGGACGGGCTTGATATATTAATGTATTGAAATTTTGAATTTTGTATATGTATTTTATATATAAAATTATTTTAAACAAATATATATAATCTTAAAAGGTAGAAACATCATTTTACTATGTAAGAAATACTATTTTGTTACAATTATTTATTAACCTGTTTTTTTTCAAATCATCATCAATTTATTAATATTTTTAGATTTTAGATGTATAGAGTTTTAATACATACTCAAAATCTCAAAGATGGTCATGTAATAAACAATTATACACTAAACAATATTAATTAATATAAGTTCATGATCATTGTAGTCACTCACACGTAACAATCTTCGGTTAGAAAGATTTTTTTCTTGGTTAACTCTACCCACTACTTCTAATAAATAAGATATTAGTTTCTTCACCCCTAAAATAAAGAGTGGTATTTTAAAAGCACTAAATTTGGATCAATTTCGTATTTATGAATTTATATGTTGGGAAAATTTTATACTCACAAAATGCCAACAAAATGTGATTCAATGTTATTTTTCTGGATATGTTATACTACATAAATTAGCTTAAAAAACAAAAAACGAAAACTTTAGATTACATTACTATAAAAAAGCTAGAATAAAGGTGATCTCGACCTAATTTAGAAAGAGAGATCACTTTAAGATGAGAAGCCTTAATGATTCATTTCACCTTGTAACAAAGAACAACTTATTTTGATGTCTAACTCTTAAAAAGTTTCCAACCCTATGAAAATAATTTCTAGGTTGAAAAGTGTCATTTAAGAAGATTATGCATGTGGCTAGTTTTAGAACAGGGGGTTAAGAAAATTTATATACAAACCCAAACCCTAAATATTCAAAATATCTGAAAACCCGGATGCCTAAAAGTTCACATTTAAATTTAGATACCTATTTTTAAAAAAAATGGATATTTCGGTTATCTGAGCTGTCAGACATAGTTTTTCTATTCGCAAAATTTTTGGATAAATTTTTTGAATATTTCGGATATCTAACATTCAGATCGAATCCGGATATTAATATTCACTATCTAAAATTTTCAAGTATACAAAATTTGGATCTCCCAACTACTGGATATTTGATTTTGAACACCTCTATTAACAACTGTCATATTCTTGAAGTGTTAGGTACAAAAAAGTTAGCCGTTCGTGATATATTAATTATAAACGGCCGAAACTAGAAATCAACGGCATACCTCACACAAATAAAAACTTTTAGCGTCACATTTTTGTCACAATAGATAGGTTTTTGTGACAAATTTTGTGTTGGTTAAATCTATTTCAAGTTTAATATTCACACTACAAATCATGATTGCACAAGTTAGTAGACGCTGCTAGGTCGGTCAACTGGAAAATAGTTAGTGCTCGGTCTAGGCATGGAGTGCTTGAAGACTATTCTTAAGAGTACTTGGGAAGTTTTATTACTATGCTGTAAATAACACCAAATAGTTTCGTCACAAAAATCACATTTGCACATGTCTTGATTTTAGTGAGTTGGAGCAAGCGGACATTCAAATCGTAGAAACAACTTTTTTTTTTGTTTACTTCTTAGGTTATTAAACTAAGAAAAAAAAAGGTAATAAAAAAAAGTTTATGTTTTTAGTGACATCTAAAATTATATAGCATACCATGTAGAAAGAAATGCTAATTCTGACATGTGTATGAGTTTATATGTAGTAAAATTTATTTTCTTAGGGGACGTTTGGTTACATCTGAATCATTAAGTGCTGAATGGTTAAGATGTCTGAATGGTTAAGAGGGTCTAAACCATTAAGTGCTAAATCATTTAAGACTGTTTGGTTAAGCATCTGAACGAATATCCAGAATGACTATTTTACCCTTCTGAATTTTTTTCAATAATAATATATATAATAAAACAAGGTAAAATCCAAACATCCTGATCCTAATCCCAACTCTAATATGATCCCATGTATCATTAGATTTTATTATTTTTACTCAATTTCTCACTCCACTTATCAAACTTATGTATGTAATTTTAGATATGTAATTTTAAATATTTAGGCACAAATATATCCTCTTCTTTCGTATCTCTAATTCCCATCGCATCTTCTTCCGTTTCTCAACTCTTCCTTCGCCGGAACTTTGTGCCAGAATCAAAAGACTCAAGGAGGAGAATCCTTCAATCGCAAGGAGGAGCCACAATAGGAGGAATCGGCAACTGGAGACTAGGTCTGTGCGGCGGCCGAGGTTAGCACATTACAGATGTAAACAAACAGCCACTCAGACTGATATTAATGAAGTTTCGGGATAACATAACTTTGACCGAAGCTTCTTCATACAAATGGTTTATGTTCAATCAATAAACGTCAAAAATGAGTAACAAAACAAGTACATTTCTTATAACGAATAAAACCGATTTTGATTTTTATATAGCCTCATATGCGATGCATACATATAATATGTGTCGGCTCTTTAGGGATAAACGTAAAATTACACTAATTTTAACGTTATTTCACTTAATTTTGTGAAATTAACATTAAAAGCGTTGGGTTGGTCGATTAATCAAACATCATGAGTCGTGACTCTCATTAGAAGTAGCATCTTTATTTATATATGATACAAGTAAGGTTGTCTACATCTTATTCTACTCAGACTTTACCTTAATTTTGCTAATAGTGATGATGGTGATCTTTATATTATTTGTGTGTATATAATCTTATTATTATAATAAACAAAGATGTTCATTTGTCACTTGTCTCAGTTTAAAACCATATTGTCACTTGTCAGATTTTATGCTATAACTTAATTTATCTCTTGTTAAATAATTATACTATCTCTTCTATTAAATAATTATATTAATAATAACTAATGATATTATTTATCTTTTACAAATTAAAAAATAGTTTTCAATAAATTGAAAATCAAGATATTTTATTAAAAAACATACTTTGAAAAGTTTATGGAATATAATTTTTTTTATAAAAATCAAAATTTATCAAAAATAAGAAATATTTCAAATCATTATTGGTAGAACATAGAAGTTTTATATTAAACAATTTTTTTAAAAAAAAATGATATATAAACTAAACGTTATAAAGTTGATAGTAAAAGTTATAATTTTGGTCTTGTATGTTTAACGATATTTTCAAATTATTTTATTACATTTTAATAATTACAAACATATTAAGTTATCTTCTTAATTTCAAATAATTAGTTTTTGACATAAACTTACTTAAGTTTTTGACATCGGTTTGTTTAAATATCTCAATCATTACAAATCAAGAAAGTTAAACGTTATTTCTATTTTTCTTAAAATTTTTAATTATTGTTTTATTATTTAAAGTATCTATTAATACATAATTTAATCATTTATATTAAAATATCGTTTAATAATTCTTATATTTTCATTATTAATTATATAATATTTTACATTTAACTCGTATAATACATGGGGTAATAGTCTAGTAATTATAATAAATCACGACCGAACCTACAACAATCGCAAAGCTCAAATTACCGACGTTAATTAATATAAATCCTTTGTCTAGAATACGAATATCTATAATGGTAAACTCAAACAACTATTATGAGGTAACACAAGTAATTCCTAAATTTTTTACATACCACATTCATATACGAGTTATAATTTTCACATGCCACTTCGGGTCATGCATCTTAATTCTGGTCCGTTCAAAATCCACTCAGACCGACAAGACTTCCAAATTCACATTTAACAATGATAAATTACATACAAGTTTTCAGTCAAAAGTAACCACAAACACCCTAAACTCAAAAACATTACGCATACTTTTGTGGTCCAAATTAAACTCTCAAACTTCTAATTATGCTATGTAGTTTGTTTCAATAAACGATAGATCCATTGGTTTGGGAAGAACTAACCATATGACTTTTCAATATGAGGAATATTTTTTAGTGTACTTGAAACAATATATTCTAGGTGAATCAGAGGTTTTACCACGGTGCGTCTTTAGACAGTAGATGAGTATGGTTCATCATTGTTGTCTATGTTTTGCTGGTATGGATAACCTTTCATCATATATTGGGTTTACATGGTAACAGTGCTTAAAATGTATGTTTGCCATTCAAACCATTTAACTCGTAAGGCAAGTAATCGGATAGATATTGGATAGTACTATTCGGGCTTACATCCCGAGGTTTGGCCAAATCAATTAACACCCTATATAACAACTAGATGAATACACTTCCAAGTCTAATATTTTCTGCACACTATATTGACAAAAGCTTTAAGGCATTTGATCCAAATCAGTTTTTAGGTTTGGCTGTTGAATCATGTTTATTTGTATCATTATAATATTTTCATACACATGATATACTTATTAACAAATTGGTACCAACTATATGTTATTTTATCGAGTCATAACTGCCAAGCTTAATATAATGGACAATTTTTTGCATGTTTTTTAGATCATAAACACTATTTTGCTTGGATTCATACAAGTTACTAGAAGTTAATTTAGTTGAACACTTGCTATTTTTATTTTACGATTTAAAGACAATGTTTTTGAGTGTGTTGTTTGTTTTGTTTGGTTAAGTTGGACATATTTGTAATTGATGTACTTAGATTCAAAACTTTAAAATCATGAATGGTTAGGCATTGTATCAATCAGATGTAATGATGCAGTGATAAAAATAAACCATACTATTTTTACTTGAACAATATGTTGTAACAACGATTATTCTCATGTATTCGCGTTCGTCACATTCTTATGTATTCGCTTTCGTCACATTCTCATGTGTTGTCTCATGTATTCGCTTTCGTCACATTCTCGTGTGTTCACACGATGAAGTGACCTTAGAAAATGTATGAAAATTCTCACTTGAGAAACTGAGACAAGGCATTGAAGTCTAGATATTCCTTCATCCAATAAGATGCACTAGTGAATTGTAAATGATGTGACCATCTACCCAAGTCATGATGTCAACATCCCGACCTACCGATTTTTTTTTAAAAAAATCAAAATTATTTAAATAGATTCATTGGATCCAATTTTTATGTTCTGGCTTCCAATTATTTAATTTGCAAAAACAATTTACTATTTAATTCATTAATTAATCTTTCAAGGTGCCTCATACGTTGTGAAATTTCATATCCGGTAAGTGAACTTAAGGAACCGTTTGAGGTTTGAACACATAATATTTTTAACTTATAAATATAGTGCAGTATTTACTGAAATCTTCTATATTTTTATGTTTGTTTTTTAGCCCTTATGATATTTAAAGGACAGTATGATTATGGTTTATTTGAATAATAGTGGATCTTGAGTTTACAATATATGTTTTAGCTTTTGTTATAATTTATATAGTTTAAACTAGCTAAAATCTCTTGTGATAGGCAAATTTAATATATGAAATATTATATAATTATTAATAAAAAAATTATATCTTCTAAAAATCTGTTTATTATATTAGTTGAATAATCTCGTATATTAAAAATAAAATATAATGTGATATGTTAACATATATGATTATCAAAATATGTCTTTATACAAAGAGTAAATTACACAAAAGGTCCTTTATGTATATATGAAATTTCAAATTTCATCCTTAAACTTTAATAATTACGCCAGACATCCTTTATCTTAGTGTTTTGTAACAATTAAGTCCTTTTCCACTAACTGAAGTTAAATTTTTTGTCAACTTTTTTAAAATGACAATTTTGCCCTTATGACTAAAAGATGAAATATGAAATTATATATATAGTTAAAGGACGTTTTATGTAATTTACCAAATTTATAATTTTTGTTATTTTCTTTTAATTCTTTTCTTTTATTTTTTCTCTTAGATTTTTTTATTTAATATTATATTTTATAAATTAGTAATAATTTTATCATTTTATTATATTATAATTAAAATTTTATTTTTATGTTTTTGTTTATAAATATTTTTTTGCCTGTTTAGTTTATTTATTATTTTTTCTATTTATCATTATACTTCTCACAAATTAATTTAGCAATTTATTATAAAATCTTTTACCTATGATTTATTATCTATAAGTAATAAAAAATGAAAAATTATTTTGTATCATTTCGGTTAACCAATTGACTAAAGATTAGGGTGTTCACGTTCCGGTCTTTACGGTTTTTAGGTGAACCATAAAGTCATAAACCAAGCCATTAATAAAGTTTTTCGTATACTTAAATCTAAATTGAACCGTTAAAAATAAAAACCAAGCCGTTAAAATCTAAACCGAACCGTTAAAAATAAAACCGAATCAAATCGTTATCAGCGGTTTGGTTTTCATTTTTAAAGGTTCGGTTTGTATTTTAGTTATTCAAAAAACATTATTAACGGTTTGTTTATGGTTTCACCTAAAAACCAAAACATGAATATCACTAATATTTAGTCAACTAGTTAACAACTAAAATGATACAAAATAATTTCACATTTTTTATTAGTTATAGATAATAAATCATACGTACCCTTTGTATAATAAATTGATAAATTAATTTGTGATAAGTTTAAAAATATATAGGAAAAAATCAAAAATAAACTAAACAAGCAAAAAAATATTTATAAAAAACAACATAAAAATAAAATTTTGATTATTATATAAATAAACTAATAAATTAATTACTATTTTTAAAAATTTATAAAAATAAAATATTAAATAGAATAAATATAAAAGAAAAAAAAAAAGAAACTAACAAAATTTAAAAAAATTTGCAAATTACAAAAAACGTCCTTTAACTTTATATATAGTTTCATATTCCATCCTTTACTTATAAGGGCAAAATTGTCATTTTAAGAAAATTAATTGAAAAGTTAACTTTGGTTAGTGGAAAAGAACTTGATTGTTACAAAACAGCAAGATAAAGGACGTCTGGCGTAATTATTAAAGTTTAAGGATGAAATTTTAAATTTCATATATACATAAAGGACCTTTTGTGTAATTTACCCTTATACAAATGAACCTTAATATGACAGTTATAATTTTTGTTACATTGATTTTTTTAAAAAGTTTTTTAACTATGTATCAATTTTTTTATGTAATGGATAAATAATAATTAAACTTAATTGTACTTAGTCTTTTAAATGTATTTTTAAATATATCATCTATTTTTTTATCATATTACATATTATGTTTCTATCATTAAAGTTATCTGATCATATTAAATATTTGAAAATTTTAGAAATCGCTCATAAAAACAATTAACATAAATCTTTTTCCTTTTTTTAAACAATTTATCGAATATAATTTGAACTTGGTGATATTTATAGACTTAAATACAATCCTTTAATAAGTTTATTTAGAAATTTCATAATTAACTTCATATTAAATATGTTTGATATATAATGTATTTTTTTAATTTTCTTTATCCATAATCTATTATTCATGATCCATATTCATGATAAATATAATCTACCTAGTGAATAAAAGATTATATTTAAGAGACTCATGCCATATGTCTTTCTATCCTAATAAATATTTATAATTTTTAGTAATTAATAATTTACTAAAATTTAATGAACTATTAGAAAATTTCATTTATATCTTATCTTAAAATACAATTTTATAATTATTAAATATATTTTCTATTTATAAATTTTAGATATTCGTGTTTTTTTCTTATTTCACCAATAATTCATAAATCTAATATATATAAATATTTATATAAATTGTTGTTGATAACATTTTAAATTTATTAAACCATGTAATATATATATATATATATATATATATATAAGTTTCTAATATGCTCCATAATAAATGATAATTAAATAGGAAAGAGATACGAAAAAAGACTACAAATTAGATGGGCTAAAATGATAACAAATGTCAAAAGTTATTTACATTTACTAATGTCAAGATTTAGTACTATAATTTATTGAGTTAAATAAGCGCCAAAGAGTCAAGCTTGCTTTAGCTCGAGTTCAACTTGTTTACAAAATTAAGTGATTTTTTTATTAAATGAGCAAGGAATTTTTTGAACAGCTGTAACTAAAATCTTTATAAGTCCACTACAATTGCCTTTTGCTCCTCATCCTATAAAACGCCTCCATTAGTTATCGGTTCTCCACACATCTTCATCTCAGTTTTTACATCTTCAGGAAATTGTTATAATATTCGGGCAAAAACATGGAAAAAAGTAGCAAGTTAATTCATGAATATGAAGATTTTGCCTCTAGTAATTAAATTATATAATTATATACTAAATTTTTTTTATTTTAATAATTTACTAAAATTTAATGAACTATTAGAAATTTTCATTTATATCTTATCTTAAAATACAATTTTATAATTATTAAATAAATTTTTCTATTTATAAATTTTAGATATTCGTATTTTTTCTTATTTCACCAATAATTCATAAATCTAATATATAAATATTTATATAAATTGTTGTTCATAACATTTTAAATTTATTAAACCATGTAATATATATAAGTTTCTAATATGCTCTATAATAAATGATAATTAAATAGGAAAGAGATACAAAAAAAAACTAATTGTGGGCTAAAATGATAACAAATGTCAAAAGTTATTTACATTTACTAATGTCAAGATTTAGTACTATAATTTATTGAGTTAAACAAGCGCTAGAGAGTCAAGCTTGCTTTAGCTCGGGTTCAACTTGTTTACAAAATTAAGTGATTTTTTTATTAAATGAGCAACGAATTTTTTGAGCAGCTCTAACTAAAATTTTTACCAAGTCCACTACAATTGCCTTTTGCTCCTCGATCAGCCTATAAAACCCCTCCATTAGTTATCGGTTCTCTACACATCTTCATCTCAGTTATTACATCTTCAGGAAATTGTTATAATATTCAGGCAAAAATATGGAAGAAAGTAACAAGTTAATTCATGAATATGAAGATTTTGCCTCTAGCTTCCTTCCAAACTTGACTTCTTATGAATCCAACATGATTTCTTCAGTTATGATAACCGAATTTAACCGAAAACCTCAAGGTCCTGTGGTTAATTACTCTCCATCTTTTATTTCGAACAACTCGAGTACTTCAGATGAAACCGATGAGAGCTCTATGATCATCAATGAGAGAAAGCATAGGAGGATGATATCGAACCGGGAGTCAGCTAGGAGGTCAAGGGTGAGGAAACAAAGGCAGCTTAACGAGCTATTCACCCAAGTTGCACGGCTCACGAACGAGAACCAGGGGCTCATGACTAAATTGAACCGGTTCTTGGAGTTTCATGAAGAAGTTCTTCAAGAAAATGATAAGTTGAAGAACGAAATTTTGGAGCTAAAGAAGTTGCTTAGTGAGGTTCAGCTTGATAACACATATACCACTTTAGGAGATCTGATATTTTTCAGAGGTAGATCTTCATGATGATGATCATCATCATGATGATGATGGTTAAAATTATTATAGTTATCAACTATTGGTTATGGTTATGGTTATGGTTGTAATTGTGTTTCTGTGATCATCTCATAGATCTAACGTTGTGTCTACTACTTTTGGTTCCTCCAATTTGCATTATACCCTGATCATATTGGTTGTTTTTTTAAGATTAGATATTAAGTAAGAATGTTAATTACTTTTTTTTTCAAGAATGCGCGACATGTATTTAGAAACCACCGTATTTTATGTATTTCCTTGTAACTCACTAGCCAATACACAAATCACACGTTTGAAACTTTTTTTTTCCCGAATAATTGCTTAGATGATCCCTATAATTTCATAGTATGTCACTCTTGCTTTGTAGTTTTGGTTTCATAACTACACATATGATCACAAACTTTTAAACAATTGTAACACAGATAGCTCTTAGATCATAATCTATCAAGCATGTGAAGAACTATATATGTTACAAATGTTTAAAAATATAAGATCATACGAGTAATTTATGAGATGTATGGGACAAAAATGATTTAGTAGCAAACCACAAGTACAATCTCGATAATTTACTTTTTTGCAGGGCATTTGAATTGGTGGGGTGAACATATTAATATATTATATTAATAGAATTTCATATGTTTAAATAATATTTTAAAATCCATTGTTAAAGGTTATTGATTCACAAATGTAAACGAATAGGAAGACTTGGTTAAAATAAGAATAAAAGTAAGTAATGGTCGTTGCATAAATTAATTTATTCGAACGCATGCATTGCACCTAGTGGGTTTCCTTTTGTACAAATATATAACATGTACACTGCCTTTTGAGTTCATGATTAAAATACTACCCATTTATAAAAGAAAAATTCATCCAATTGAGCCAACCCTTTTAACAAATGTTCCTAAGCATAGCGTATGAGAGGTGTAAAGGTTGACATGTTGTCATGAATGGGCATTGAAGTCACAAAAAGCGGATGATGTCGCATAATTTTATATACATAGACGGCAGTGAACTCAACTGGCACTAGATAGATTTTCAACCTTTCAAAATCAGCAAGATCAAACCCTGACCCTTCATATTAGATGGTTACCTCGATTTTGGGAGGTTCCCAACGGTTTTCCAGCAGTTGGGCGGTTTTCTGGTGATCATACAAATCATTAACATATGTCACACGTAATCTACACAGTTATCACTCCCTTACCTTAAATCTCTTCGTCTCTATCCGACTATCCCCATCGGCAAGACGCCGCCACCACCACACACTCTGTGTTCCGTTATATCCCTACCCACTGCCACCACACCACCACCAACACACTCACACCGGCCTCCTCCGCCGACGATAAACAGGACTAAGTTTTATACATGTTTGGTGGCTAGGTGCTTTAATGTTTTATTCTCATCACTCTATGAAACTGATATTGAAACAAAAGTATACTCATGTTAACCTTATTTTAATTGTGAATTTTGTTCTTGGCTAGTTTTATACCCATCTATTGACTGGGTGCATTAATATGAGGAAGACACAAGTCTATTCATTACAATGTAACAGAACTATTTTGTGTTTAGACGAAAGTAGTTGTTGTTAACATAATAACACAACAAATTACAAACAACAATAACACAGCAAATTAGAAACAACATTAAACTAGAAACTACAACACCTAGAAAAGAATAAGTGAATATGGTTGATAAAAAAGACTAATTTAAAAAAAAATAATTCATAGTAAATAAGAATGAAGAAACAATTAAAAAACAATTGAGATTATGGAATAATCAACTTGTTGAAGGTAAGATATTGAATTTTTTTGACATATAAATTAAAATCATACCAAAAAAAAAGAATCAAGTGAAATATGAGGAGAACAATATTGTAATTAAGCAAATCACATCAATCCAAAGAAATGAAAGATGGTGCAAGCATCTAAATACGAATGGTACATCACCGTAACCGTTAGATCAAATAATCTAATGGTTAGTAGAAAACCCTAATCTTCTCACTTGATTTATAAAACATTTCTTTGCATTGTATTACTTTCAATATCCGTTTCAACATAGTCCTACTTATCATCGACGGAGGAGGCCGGTGTGAGTGTGTTGGATAGGGTTGTTAGCTTCAAACAACACTTCACAAGTATTTCTTTCTACCAATCTAACAGATGCGGAATTTCTGTTAGAAGGATCTCTCAAAACACTCAAGGCACACGAATAATCTTTGAACAGAAGTAATAACACAAGAGTAAATTTCAAGCTCAAAGATATATTTCTCTCAAAGTAAAAAACCAAGGTTTACAGCTTACAAGCACATGCACACTTATACAAGATACAATGAGAGTTTATATAGCCAAGGCTACAACCGTATTCTCGTAGGAATACATGTTGGGTATACTAGACAATAAACAAAAGAAAGCTTATTCTAGTATCTGATGTGTCTTAACAGGCTAAGACACTTACTTACAATGATTACATTTATAGACATTGACTTTAACAAAAGACTAGCTAAATACAAAAGGAATTTAATATTTTGATCTTCAAAGCTTCAGGAAATCTTTTGCATTTAATGTTGCTGAAGAAAGGTAAGGTGTTGTGTCTGACTCACGGTATTTTTTCTTTGTTTTGATCAGACCAACATGTTCATTGTCAGCACCTTTTGTACCATAAAGTGCAATCAGCAACAGTCTTTGTCAGAGTCTCGGAAGTCTTTGTACAAGAAGATGCTGAGAGGATCTTCGGAAGCTTTTGTTATTCAGAAGCTTCAAGTCTTCGTAAGCTCTAAAGTTGTAAATCTTCTAAGTGCTGAGAAGAGTATCGGAAGCTTAATTCATGTGTAAGCCTTCGGTAGGAAGGAGTTATTCTTCGGAAGCAAAGTTTCTTCCGAAGATTAACTTCTTCCTTCCGAAGGCTGTTAGTCTGTATGAAGTTCAGGTCTTGTGCATATTTACATCAAGACTTAGAAAGTTTTGGAGAGCACCAGCCTTTTTGATCTTACAGTCTCCCCCTAGGCTGATGCTTCCAAAACTTCCTATTTCTCTCCTCTGGGAGCCCTTTCACCCTCAGAACCTGTGCTCTAGCCTTTGCCCATTTATTGGCTATTCTCCTATCAGATCCATTATCAGGATTATGAAGTGGGAGTTTCTCAAGGTCGTATACAAATGGTTCTGCTAAGAGCATCAGTTGAAGAAGATCCAGCACCATTATTCCCCCATTGTTCTTTGTAAGTGTGAACATGTTTTGTTGTGCATTGAAGCTCCACTTCACTATTGGAATATATGCGTGAATGGGCTCTGGATCTCTTCTAGGCTCTGAATCAGACTCAGAGTCAAAGGAGGTAGCAGTTCTCTTTCTTCTTCTAGCCATGGTCTTTCTTCGTTTCATCTTAGGTTTGACTGTGACCATGGCTTGATTCCTCTGATCTCTGGCCTCTTGAGCTTCTTCATTGGAGCCCACTGCTGCATCTGTTCCTGCAGTGGACTCTGGATCTTCATCCTTAGATCCAAAGTGCTTAGTCTTTCTCCTCTCATCTTCCTTTGATTGTTTCTTAGGATCAGGGTCTTTTGATTCTTGTGTCTTAGCAGCCTTTTGATCTCTGTTGATCTTAATCACTGAGGAGATTGGCATGTTATCATAGGAGGGACTTGATGGAGGAAAGACAGGTTCTTCCTTTGGGTTTTGAGGGAACATGTTGGGGAACATGGCCTTTGTAGCCTCTCCACACATCACCTCTTCACCCTCTCTGATCCCCGAACCAGAGATGGGTATCTCGATGGTGGCTCATCCCCCTAATCCTAAGTTCGGCTTGCTTTCTGAGCCTAGATCTGCTCCAAAGAAAGTAACTCACCCCTGGCAACCTTAGCTTTTATATCTCTGACGTGCATATCCATGGTGGAGTTCTTCATGGGGCTGAGCTGCCGAGCATGGAAACCATACTGTAGGAGGATGGCCTTCATTTTGTTTCTGTAGGCGGTCTCTTTTTGTTTCTTTGTGCGGACCACCACAGCTTTGGCTGCAGCAGCCGCCTGTTCCTGCTGCTGCACCCGATCCAGCTCAGCAGCCATTCTGGGTACCGACCAGAGTAAGATTTCATCCACATCATAGCCCTTCTCCTGGAGGAGACCAGAGAGTCTTGTTATCTCTCCATCCAGGGAAGTGTCTGGTCGGCCCTTCTTCTTTACTGGCATCCTCTCCTCCTGAGCAGCTTCTTCATCTGTGGACAGCTTCCTTTTTCCTTTGTCCATTAAGTTCATCCCAGAGGAGATAGATCCTATGGCCTCACCCTCAGGTTCATCGACAAATAACTCTTCTGTGGAAGAATCATCAAGTATGACTAGGCCTTCAGAAGCAACTGCAGCTTCGGAGTTAACATTAGCATTCACTGCTTCTTCCAGTTGACCAACCAACTTGGAAGATTCCTTAGTAGCATCCACAGAGAGTTCAGGAGTGGAGTAGAGGTCTTCATCAGCCATTGTCCCAGAAGGGGACACAGGTTCCATGGAGATGGATGGTTGTTCTTGGATGGGATTCTCCATGGCAACCTGGGCTACAGTCTCAGAAGGAGACTTAGTCCCAGAAGGTGACTGTTGGATCCCAATAGGGGACCTGGGCTCCATAGAGATACTGGTAGTGAGCTCTTGCTCAATCTCTAAGGCAAACCCTGTACCGTCAGAAGAGGAGGAGGAAGAAGGACTAGAGGAATGAAAGTAAGTGCCCAAGAATTCATCCCATTCATTGGTCAAAGTGACTATGAATGGAGTGGAGTCTTGTGCAACTTCCTCCTCTCCTGCTTCTGATCCTGACCCTATAGGTGGTGCCTTCTCCCCCTTTTTGGAAGCATCAGAAGAGAGAAAAGTCACCTCAGAGGGATCATGATGGAATGGTGCACATATGATTGGGGGGTGTTTCTGGAGGTCCAAGATGGTAGCATCTTTGTCTTGAACCTCAAGCCTCAGGGTAGCAACCTCAGCTTCTAGGTGAGTTACCCTGGCCTGTAGAATGAAGATTGTGGTCGTCAATTCCTTAGTTGTTGTGCCCTCATCTACCAGAGTAGAATCACTAGGCGATGGAGTCCTGAGCCCTGCTTCTCCACCTCCACCACCACCACCAGATGTGGTTTCTTGGCACCCTGGATTCCCCTCATTGAGAAGGGCCTCAAAGAAGTCCTCACCAATGTGGGTTGCCGCAGAGGAGGTCCTATTTCCTGTACCACTGTCCTGAAGAACCTGAGAAGGTTCAGCAGTAGTGGCAGCCTCATATGCATTGACCCCTTCTACACTCCTAGGGTCAACCTCTGACATGGTAGGCTCTGGGTCAGGGAACCTTGCTTGTAGCTGTGTCACCACTCTCAATAGTGTTTGGGTAGTGGGAGAGAGGTGGTCATCCAAAGCAACTGCAGAGGTCCCTTGAGCCTGGGTAAATGTATGGGTGGGGGGCATTTCTGGGTGACAATCTCCTGGAGACTTGGGAGACAGTCCCTGACCTAGTGGAGTTGCTTCATCAGAAGCAGACTCAATAATTGGGGTATCCCTTTGGGTATTCTCAGGTGTAACATTTGTGCATATAGTCATGTAGTTGTAAACAGTGTTAGAACAGTGTCTATTCATGGTTCAGTTCATCAATGTGATTCGTATGTTCAAAATGTGTGCTTGTGTGTTACAGGATCTTAGTAATCAGAAAACAAGTATGTATTATTTATTTACAGTCGATTTCACTAAGCAAGAACAGTAACTTGTTATATCGAAACAGTGGTGGGCAGCGAGAGTGAGCCCTATATATATACTGCGTTCGGTGTAACAGGTTAGTGTTAGTGCGTAGTGTCGAGACGAATACTATGACATTTAATTAATTCAACAAAGATCGTAATCTGTAAGCGAGACTGAGTATAGTTATGGGTGACGATCCATAATAATACGAATGTTGAACTTATAATTACGATTAAACGACTTTAAATAATTAATACGATCGGAAAACGTACGCGATTGCGGGTATACACGTAATTGTATGTGTTTAACGATCTGTCAACGCACGAAGAGTTAAAATAATTAAATTAATTATTTTATATTTTTACAATTTTGAAACTCATCATTTTAATGAGTTTAACACTTGTTTTAAATAAAACCGCGTAAAATACGCGTTACGTTCCGGAAACGCGAACCGAGCGACCGAAACGGACCCGAATACCACCCGGGCTATAAAAGCCTTGAAGAAGGCCATTTTCTTCATTTAATTCAGCCAACAACCCCTTTTCTCTCTCAACCTTGCGAACCTATCCTCTCTCTAAAAATCCCAACTTTAAACGTCCGTATCTTCTTCGTTTCTCGACGGAATTCGGTGTTCTTGGTGTCCACGCGAAGCTCTCAACATCCTCTACACGAAAGTACAAGATTTTCACAATTTTATCCGGCCAAAAACAAGGTATGCTCGATTGAAAAACCACGAAATTAGGGTTTTCTATACATGTTGTTCGAAACCTAGGAGGAAACCGGTTCTAGCACTTTATTTCTGATTTCGCACACCTAGCAACCTCCCTTGAAGTTGTACAGGCTTAGATCGTGGTCTAGAATCAAGTAACTTGATGATGAAGACGATGCAGGTAACAGGTTCGCTGGCCGAACCCTTCTGGGCAAACTTGCGTGGGGAAAACGAACCCATGGTTCGTGGGTCATAGCACGCCGAACCATAATGGATCCCACGAGCCCGCAGCGAACCTTCAGCCTGGTCTCCGAACCCTGGACATGTTACGAACCCCCTTTGCAGACCTCACGAGCCTTCACGAACCATTGATGATCGACGAAGTTGCTGCGAACCTTGCATGGTTCGTTAGTCAGTGGCCGAACCAGTGAAAGATCTCACGAACCTAAGAAACACCAACGAGCCTTCATGCAGATGTTAACCTAGACGAACTCTACATGGTTCGTTGCTTGGCTTGACGAACCAAAGTTTCTTGAACGAACCCTGCATGGTTCGTTGAACATGCAAGCCGAACCCTTCTAGGCCTAACCCTGAGCAGACGAACCCTGGAGGCCACGAACCCACTTGAGTTGAATTTTAAATAATCAACGAACCCTTGGTCACCACCATCTTCACGAACCTAGGCTGAAACCAGGAGGGTTCGCTGCCCAAAAGTTGGCAGCTCACGTCTCTTTGGCCCAATTAAATGTTATACGGCCCAACTCAAATAGCAACTTGGCCCATATACTTAAACTAAGCTCAATCGATTATGTAGGCTCGTTTTAACCTCTAGTTGGCCTAATATCGCTTAGAAACTTACATGGTCCAATATCATATTTAAGTGACCCTTGTTATCATAAAAGGCCCATGGACCTTCATTTAAGCCTAGTCTTATAATTATGGGCTTAAGGCCCAAAGTGAGGCCTTCGATTAAGAAGATTGTGAATTTATCATGAATTGGTTAAGCTTGTAACTTAACAATAATTTCGAAGATTAATTCACAATTACAAGACCTTAAAGCAATTGGAACAATCTTTTCATAAGTCATATTAATCAACGGTTATCAAATTCAAGAACAGTGATCATCTTATGCATAAGAATTATGCACAAGGGGAATATCTCGTATTCGTTTCTTGGACCCATGATCAAACAATTGATTCAACGCATAACTTTCAAGTTTGCTTAACAATCATAATCATGAGATCAAGTTATCATGTGATAATCAATTTCAAGAGAACACTAGTCAATCAATGAATCAAAGTCTATACAATTATAAATCCTATATCTTATGTATGATTACAATGTTATAGGAAACAATTAGAAGTCCTGTTTGCTACTTGCTATCTGTTTTAGTTCAGAGTCTACTGCAGACAGGTGAGAACTTTAGCCCCTCTTTTACTGTTTTATAACTGTTTTGGGGTGGAACACGTGATCAAAACCGCTATTTCAATCTTGTTTCATCACACAGTTTATGTGTATTCATAAACATTACAGTTTCATCTTACGAATCCAAGGGATTCATCAACTGTTTAAATAAATTGTCAACCGTTTTAAAGGAATTATTCACTGTTAAAATCTTATTACTAAAAAGGATTTTATAATGACTCTTTGAAATGGTTTATAACAGATTTACTCAAATGTTCTTATAAAGGATAAACACTTTTAAATAAATGATTTTATAAACTCTTTTGTTACAAACCTTGTTGTTACACAAGGTCACTATATCATGATACTCAAAACAAGTGGTTCACAACATGGTATTCAAATCAAGTGGTTCACAACATGGTATTCAAATCAAGTGGTTCAAAACATGGTATTCAAATCAAGTGGTTCAAAACATGGTATCCAAATCAAGTGGTTCAATTCATGGTATTCAAAACAAAGGATTTAATTCGTGGAATTAAATCCAGGTTTTCAATTCATGTTATCAAATAAGGCATTAACACATCCGGTTAAAGTAAGGTTCAGAAAACATGGTGTCCATTGTTGTAAACAAACTTGTAAAAGCATCAAGTATCATATTCATTAGCGTTAGTACTGGGTGATCATAACAAGGGAAAGCGGACACACACATTGGGGCAGGCCGATTGCTGCAGTTAGTTTTTAAATCTGTTTTATAAACTAACTGCAGATTTCAGTTTCATATGGTTTTATCAAAACTGTTGACACATTATCTAACTCCAAACGTGGTTTGGGACTTGATATTATATGTTGACTCTTGTGCAAACAGTGATTGGACTGTTTACACTCATTTTCTTACTTGATGTTAGTTTGGGTTGCAGCTCATCCGTGTGAATCTTATGTAGCTTTAACTTACCTATGCCTTATATCATATAACTCATGTTTACAAATGTTTAAACCTATTGTTCTCACCAACTACGTCTGTAGTTGACAGTTACTTTTCACGTGTTTCAGGTAATCAGGTTTAAGGCATTCTCAGAGACAACTAAGGAGACCATACTAAGATAGAACAAGATGAAGAAACATGCTAGGATGGATTAGAAACACATTAAATCCTAATTGTTTACTTGTCTTGTTTGAAGTCTTATTTTGTAACTATATTTTGGGTCTGTAGTTGTCTTTCTTTTGGTAGATAGCTGTCTGTAACTAAACAACTGTCTTAACATTATGAAACATAGTAATCCGTTGTGGTTGTTCTTATTCAATACTTGTGCATGATTCAACTGTTCATACGTCACCGCGCCGTGGATTCCGCACGCGGCGCAGGGGTGTGACAGGTTGGTATCAGAGCCAAGGTTGTAGAGAACTAGGAAAAACCCAATGTTTAATGACCTAGACTATAACCTAAGCTACCCAATAGGACTAAGTGCTATAGGCTTGAGGATACTTAGGATCTAAGTAACTTAAGTAAGCATTAAGTCTACATTAAGCTTGAAAGATCTTAGGACATTTTACTAAGATTAGATATCGAGTCAAGGAATTTGAATCGGAATTCTATAATTTTAGAAACCGAATTAAATTCTCACACATATGCATTAAGGATTTCAGAGGCAAGGATCTGTATTCTTAGTATCCTTGATCTGAAATTCTCACACAGAGATCATTATAGAAATTCAGAGGCAAAGATCTGTAGTTTCAGTATCTTTGATATGAATTTCTTGTCATATTCATTATGGGATTTAGAGGCAAAGATTGTTATCTTTGATCTAAAGTCCTTGTCATATTCATTATGGGATTTAGAGGCAAAGATTGTTATCTTTGATCTAAAGTCCTTGTCATATTCATTATGGGATTTAGAGGCAAAGATTGTTATCTTTGATCTAAAGTCCTTGTCATATTCATTATGGGATTTAGAGGCAAAGATTGTTATCTTTGATCTGAAGTCCTTGTCACATTCAGTATAGGAATTCAAAGGTCAAGATCTATTAATTTAGATTCTTGATTTGAAATCCTTGTCATATTCACTATAGGAATTCAAAGGTCAAGATCTATTAACTTAGAATCTTAACTTGAAATCCTTGTCATGTTATCATTATCAGGTGTTCATTATCATAGGAACTTTATAACTTAGAATCTGTGTAACAGTATTCTTTAGTTGAAGTTCTCACAAGAGATCATTATACTCGATACTGGAGGTATTGAGAACCTAGGTTAATTAACCTAGGACACATATACAGAAACCTAAGGTTTTAATTTCAAAGTAAATTAAGAACCATGGTTTACATAATCATAATCATAGTCACAGAACAAGAGAAATCATGAAACAATCACAATCAATCAAGAGTTGGAATCTTAGCTTTAAATACAGACGGCGGATTAACGCTGACGTGTTGAGGTAAGTGGTGGGTCGGTGAGAGCTTACCCTATATATAAGCTTATCTTGATAGGTCAGGGGAAATCCGGCGTTCGTATTTGAAGTGAGGATTCGGGATCAACTGGAATCATTGAACATTAGTCAAACATATGGAATACAAAACATTTGGGAAACAATCATTGGTGAATCAAAACATAGTGGAATTCAAACTTGGATGAACCAGACATTATGGTGAATCACTCAAGTTGTGAACATTCCTTCAATGTAAACCTTAAGTGAAATTCTTAAGTGATTACATCATTAGTACTTGCTAACATAGGTTAACGGGAAAGTGTAGAGCACACGTATGATTTAGTTCTACATGTTAACAACAGTTAGAAGGTGCACACATAACATAATCATAGTTCAATCATGGAATCAATCATAGTTCAAGTTGATCAAAGACCATGGGATTCTTAATCAATGGAACACACTTGCAAATCAGTACAAACGTGTTGCCAAATGCTAGCAAGGGCATGATCGTGGTATACCGAAACGGTGGTGGGCAGCGAGAGTGAGCCCTATATATAAGCTATTTTCGATATATCGGGAAAGTGTCAGTGTGTAGATTTCGTGGTGAGATCATGAGACATCGTACATATTCACATGATAAGTATGCAAATAAGTGGACAACTTATACGTGTACTGTATCGCATTACAATTGAATGATAACACTAGTAGTATGGATATATTACTGACTTTATCATGAAAATTCAATTGTATCCTTTCTCATTACTGACCCACTTGTGGCTTCTATTCGTAGAATGCCTCCTCGACGTGACCCTAATGCTGGGGACTCGACAAGTGGTAATGATGATGAGATCAACAAGATTGCTCGAGCTATCGCGGTTCATATGCGGGATGTGATCCCGGGTATGGTCACTGATATTACCCAGAATCTTCGGGGAAGTACCGGTGATTCTGCACACAACTCAAATGCCACTAACACTGGAACTGCTAACTTTACTTTCAAGCAGTTCAACGATGCTAAACCTCCTAAGTACTCTGGTACCGAGGGAGCTACCGGCCTACTGCAATGGCTGGAAAGCATTGAAGACATTCTCGACTTCACTGGATGTCCTGAGAATCTGAAGGTCAAGATGGCCTCAAGCGCTTTCACAAAGGCGCACTCACCTGGTGGAATTCTGAGAAGAACACCAGAGGACGTGAAGTTGCATTAGCCTTACCGTGGGACGGTTTCAAGAACTTACTCGTGGAAAAGTTTTGTCCACGTCATGAACTGAAGAAACTCGAGGTAGAGATGTGGAATCTGGTGCAAGATAGTGGAGAGAACGCAAAGTATACAACTCGATTCCATGAGTTGTGCATTCTGGTACCCCATTTGGTTACTCCTCTATCCCGCAGGATAGAG
Organism: Mikania micrantha; assembly: GCA_009363875.1. NCBI lineage: Eukaryota > Viridiplantae > Streptophyta > Magnoliopsida > Asterales > Asteraceae > Mikania > Mikania micrantha. The sequence continues at coordinate 52,021,976 of CM018698.1, forward strand.
AAGTACATTGAAGGTCTACCCTTAGTAGTTAGGGGAACTGTTATGGGTAATAACCCTACTACTTTGGAGGCAGCCATTCAACTTGGTGCTACTCTTACTGAAGAGTATGTGAAGTCTGGAGTGCTCACCCGAAAGGGGTTTAAGAGAGCTCAGATTGAAGAAGGCAAGAAGCCTGAGCAGCACCATCACAAGAAGAAGAAGCAAAAGACAATCAAGAACTTTGCAGCGTTGACTGCAGCTGCACCTACTCACGCTACACCTATCACTGCTATGCCACAACCAGCAAATGCCAGAAAGCCTTATATTGGCCAGTTTCCACTTTGCACCAAATGCCAGTATCATTATCTGCCCAACACTCCTTGCAAGAAGTGTCTCAAGTGTGGGCGTATGGGACACTTTGCAGCTACTTGTAGATCTACTCATCTTGCTGCTGCAACAACTGCTACCACAACTTCTACTGCTGCAGGTGGAAGAGCTTGTTATAATTGTGGGGCAGAGGGACACTTCAGGAACCAGTGTCCAAAACTCAACAACAATACTGCTGCTGCTCGTGCTTTCGTTATTGGAACTGCTGAAGCACGTGAAGAGCCGGCAGTCATCACGGGTACATTTCTTATCAATGATCATTATGTTCCTATCATATTTGATACTGGGGCCGATAAAAGTTTTATCTCTGCTCATACTGCTTCTTTGCTTAATATGCAACTATCCACACTTACTGCTCCCTATACTGTAGAAGTAGCGAATGGTAAGACCATAGTGGTAGATTCCATAATTCATGCTTGTGAGCTAAGATTAAATGACCATCTCTTTTCCATCGATCTCATCCCTATGACTCTCGGAAGCTTCGAAGTAGTGGTAGGAATGGATTGGTTATCTAAGAATAATGCTGAAATCGTATGCTCGGAGAAACTCATTCGGATTCCCCTACCGTCTGGCGAAACGATGATAGTCTACGGTGAGAAACCCTGCCGCGGTTTGAAGATTGTATCGTGCATCAAGGCGAGGAAGTATCTGAAGAAGAAATATTATGCATTCTTAGCTCACGTGGTGGAAAAGAAACCTGACAAGAAAGCAGTTGGAGATGTACCGGTCATCAAAGATTATCCTGATGTATTTCCAGAAGATTTGCCTGGACTACCACCAGTCCGACATGTGGAGTTTAGAATTGATCTCGTCCCTGGAGCAAACCCAGTGGCGAAATCACCGTATCGATTAGCACCATCTGAGATGCAGGAACTGTCTAGTCAGCTTCAGGAACTTTTAGACAAAGGTTTCATAAGACCGAGTTTCTCTCCATGGGGAGCTCCGGTTCTCTTTGTCAAAAAGAAAGACGGTTCATTTCGTATGTGTATCGATTATCGTGAGTTGAACAAGTTAACAATCAAGAACAGATATCCTCTACCTAGGATCGATGATCTATTTGATCAATTACAGGGAGCAACTTGCTTTTCTAAGATTGATTTACGATCCGGGTATCATCAGTTACGAGTAAATGATGAGGATATACCAAAGACTGCGTTTAGGACTCGATATGGACACTATGAGTTCGTGGTTATGCCATTTGGGCTGACCAATGCACCTGCAGTGTTCATGGACTTGATGAATCGAGTCTGCAGGCCATATTTAGATCAGTTTGTTATTGTCTTTATTGATGATATTCTGATCTATTCAAAGACAGAACAAGAACACGAGAATCATTTGAGGAAAGTCTTAGAGTTACTAAGAGAGAAACAACTTTATGCTAAATTCTCAAAATGTGAATTTTGGCTAAAGGAGGTTCACTTCTTAGGACATGTCATAAACAGGGATGGAATACATGTAGATCCAGCAAAGATTGAGGCGATTAAGAACTGGACTACTCCATCTACTCCAACAGAAATTCGTTCATTTCTGGGTCTGGCAGGTTATTATAGGAGATTTATTGCAAATTTCTCTAAGATTGCCCTGCCACTCACTACACTGACTCAGAAAAGTCAAGCCTTTATATGGGGACAGAAACAAGAAGATGCATTTCAACTTCTTAAACAGAAGTTATGTAATTCCCCTATCCTTAGTCTTCCAGAAGGCAGTGATGATTTCATTGTCTACTGTGATGCTTCAAACCTGGGTCTCGGTTGTGTACTTATGCAACGAGATAAGGTGATTGCGTATGCTTCAAGACAACTTAAGGTTCACGAGAAGAATTACACTACTCATGACCTTGAGTTAGGGGCTGTGGTCTTTGCATTGAAGATTTGGAGACACTACCTGTATGGTACTAAATGTGTCATCTACACTGACCATAAGAGCCTACAACACATTCTCAATCAGAAAGAACTCAACATGAGGCAACGACGTTGGGTTGAGCTTCTCACTGATTACGACTGCGAGATTCGTTACCATCCGGGTAAAGCCAATGTGGTGGCGGATGCTCTTAGTCGTAAGGAACCAGTCAAACCGATTCGTGTAAGAGCCATGGAGATCAACACACAGCCAAACTTGAAAGACTTGATTCGTATTGCACAACAACAAGTAGTAACAGACAATCAACTCAAGACAGACTTGGATTGTGGCATTGAGAAGAAACTAGAACCTCGAGCTGATGGGGTGTTATATCTCAACGGTCGCATTTGGATACCAAAGTCTGAAGAATTGCGCACGCTCATCTGTGATGAGGCACATAAGTCGCGATACTCAGTTCATCCTGGAGCCGACAAGATGTATCAAGACTTGAGGACATCTTACTGGTGGCCGGGGATGAAGAAAGACATAGCTCTGTACGTGGGAAAATGTCTTACATGTTCAAAGGTCAAAGCAGAACATCAAAAGCCTTCGGGACTTCTGCAGCAACCTGAAATTCCTCAATGGAAATGGGAGCAAATTTCCATGGATTTCATAACAAAGTTGCCGAGAACTCCGAGAGGTTTCGATTCGATTTGGGTGACCGTTGATCGACTCACCAAATCTGCTCATTTTCTCCCTATCCGAGAGGATTACAAGATGGAGAAGTTATCCACATTGTACATCAACGAAATCATTGCGCGTCATGGTACTCCAACATCAATCATATCTGATCGTGATAGTCGTTTCACTTCTCGCTTTTGGCAATCATTGCAAAAGGCTTTGGGAACGCGTATTAATCTTAGCACGGCGTATCATCCCCAAACCGACGGCCAAAGCGAGAGGACTATCCAAACACTTGAAGACATGCTCCGTTCTTGTGTCATTGACTTCGGTGGAAGTTGGGACACTCATCTACCACTCATCGAGTTTTCATATAACAATAGCTACCATACAAGCATTCAATGTGCACCATTCGAGGCTTTATATGGTAGAAAGTGCCGATCACCGGTCTGCTGGACCGAGATTGGTGACTCACAGGTCGTAGGACCAGAACTCATTCAGGAAACATCAGACAAAATCACAATCATTCAGTCACGGCTTAAGGCCGCACGAGATCGGCAGAAGAGTTATGCTGATCGTCGTCGGAAACCGCTTGAGTTTCAAGTTGGTGACCGAGTCTTACTCAAAGTTTCTCCCTGGAAAGGCGTTGTCCGATTCGGGAAGAAAGGGAAACTTGCACCAAGGTACGTTGGACCTTTTGAGATCCTGGAACGGATTGGTCCCGTAGCCTACAAACTCAAACTTCCAGTGGAGCTAAGCAATGTTCATGATACTTTTCATGTATCAAATCTTAAGAAATGCTTGGCGGATCATGATGTTCAGATTCCACTGGAAGACATACAGATTCAGAATAACATGCAATTCATAGAACGTCCAGTTGAGATCATGGATCATGGGGTCAAGAAACTTAAACGCAGCCGTATCCCGATCGTGAAAGTGCGATGGGAGGGCAAACGTGGTGCTGAGTTCACCTGGGAACGTGAATACCAGATGAAGCTTAAGTACCCTCATCTTTTTACAGTATCTTCGGCTAGTTAATTTCGGGACGAAATTCCCTTAACTAGGGGAGACTGTAACATTTGTGCATATAGTCATGTAGTTGTAAACAGTGTTAGAACAGTGTCTATTCATGGTTCAGTTCATCAATGTGATTCGTATGTTCAAAATGTGTGCTTGTGTGTTACAGGATCTTAGTAATCAGAAAACAAGTATGTATTATTTATTTACAGTCGATTTCACTAAGCAAGAACAGTAACTTGTTATATCGAAACAGTGGTGGGCAGCGAGAGTGAGCCCTATATATATACTGCGTTCGGTGTAACAGGTTAGTGTTAGTGCGTAGTGTCGAGACGAATACTATGACATTTAATTAATTCAACAAAGATCGTAATCTGTAAGCGAGACTGAGTATAGTTATGGGTGACGATCCATAATAATACGAATGTTGAACTTATAATTACGATTAAACGACTTTAAATAATTAATACGTTCGGAAAACGTACGCGATTGCGGGTATACACGTAATTGTATGTGTTTAACGATCTGTCAACGCACGAAGAGTTAAAATAATTAAATTAATTATTTTATATTTTTACAATTTTGAAACTCATCATTTTAATGAGTTTAACACTTGTTTTAAATAAAACCGCGTAAAATACGCGTTACGTTCCGGAAACGCGAACCGAGCGACCGAAACGGACCCGAATACCACCCGGGCTATAAAAGCCTTGAAGAAGGCCATTTTCTTCATTTAATTCAGCCAACAACCCCTTTTCTCTCTCAACCTCGCGAACCTATCCTCTCTCTAAAAATCCCAACTTTAAACGTTCGTATCTTCTTCGTTTCTCGACGGAATTCGGTGTTCTTGGTGTCCACGCGAAGCTCTCAACATCCTCTACACGAAAGTACAAGATTTTCACGGTTTTATCCGGCCAAAAACAAGGTATGCTCGATTGAAAAACCACGAAATTAGGGTTTTCTATACATGTTGTTCGAAACCTAGGAGGAAACCGGTTCTAGCACTTTATTTCTGATTTCGCACACCTAGCAACCTCCCTTGAAGTTGTACAGGCTTAGATCGTGGTCTAGAATCAAGTAACTTGATGATGAAGACGATGCAGGTAACAGGTTCGCTGGCCGAACCCTTCTGGGCAAAATTGCGTGGGGAAAACGAACCCATGGTTCGTGGGTCATAGCACGCCGAACCATAATGGATCCCACGAGCCCGCAGCGAACCTTCAGCCTGGTCTCCGAACCCTGGACATGTTACGAACCCCCTTTGCAGACCTCACGAGCCTTCACGAACCATTGATGATCGACGAAGTTGCTGCGAACCTTGCATGGTTCGTTAGTCAGTGGCCGAACCAGTGAAAGATCTCACGAACCTAAGAAACACCAACGAGCCTTCATGCAGATGTTAACCTAGACGAACTCTACATGGTTCGTTGCTTGGCTTGACGAACCAAAGTTTCTTGAACGAACCCTGCATGGTTCGTTGAACATGCAAGCCGAACCCTTCTAGGCCTAACCCTGAGCAGACGAACCCTGGAGGCCACGAACCCACTTGAGCTGAATTTTAAATAATCAACGAACCCTTGGTCACCACCATCTTCACGAACCTAGGCTGAAACCAGGAGGGTTCGCTGCCCAAAAGTTGGCAGCTCACGTCTCTTTGGCCCAATTAAATGTTATACGGCCCAACTCAAATAGCAACTTGGCCCATATACTTAAACTAAGCTCAATCGATTATGTAGGCTCGTTTTAACCTCTAGTTGGCCTAATATCGCTTAGAAACTTACATGGTCCAATATCATATTTAAGTGACCCTTGTTATCATAAAAGGCCCATGGACCTTCATTTAAGCCTAGTCTTATAATTATGGGCTTAAGGCCCAAAGTGAGGCCTTCGATTAAGAAGATTGTGAATTTATCATGAATTGGTTAAGTTTGTAACTTAACAATAATTTCGAAGATTAATTCACAATTACAAGACCTTAAAGCAATTGGAACAATCTTTTCATAAGTCATATTAATCAACGGTTATCAAATTCAAGAACAGTGATCATCTTATGCATAAGAATTATGCACAAGGGGAATATCTCGTATTCGTTTCTTGGACCCATGATCAAACAATTGATTCAACGCATAACTTTCAAGTTTGCTTAACAATCATAATCATGAGATCAAGTTATCATGTGATAATCAATTTCAAGAGAACACTAGTCAATCAATGAATCAAAGTCTATACAATTATAAATCCTATATCTTATGTATGATTACAATGTTATAGGAAACAATTAGAAGTCCTGTTTGCTACTTGCTATCTGTTTTAGTTCAGAGTCTACTGCAGACAGGTGAGAACTTTAGCCCCTCTTTTACTGTTTTATAACTGTTTTGGGGTGGAACACGTGATCAAAACCGCTATTTCAATCTTGTTTCATCACACAGTTTATGTGTATTCATAAACATTACAGTTTCATCTTACGAATCCAAGGGATTCATCAACTGTTTAAATAAATTGTCAACCGTTTTAAAGGAATTATTCACTGTTAAACTCTTATTACTAAAAAGGATTTTATAATGACTCTTTGAAATGGTTTATAACAGATTTACTCAAATGTTCTTATAAAGGATAAACACTTTTAAATAAATGATTTTATAAACTCTTTTGTTACAAACCTTGTTGTTACACAAGGTCACTATATCATGATACTCAAAACAAGTGGTTCACAACATGGTATTCAAATCAAGTGGTTCACAACATGGTATTCAAATCAAGTGGTTCAAAACATGGTATTCAAATCAAGTGGTTCAAAACATGGTATCCAAATCAAGTGGTTCAATTCATGGTATTCAAAACAAAGGATTTAATTCGTGGAATTAAATCCAGGTTTTCAATTCATGTTATCAAATAAGGCATTAACACATCCGGTTAAAGTAAGGTTCAGAAAACATGGTGTCCATTGTTGTAAACAAACTTGTAAAAGCATCAAGTATCATATTCATTAGCGTTAGTACTGGGTGATCACAACAAGGGAAAGCGGACACACACATTGGGGCAGGCCGATTGCTGCAGTTAGTTTTTAAATCTGTTTTATAAACTAACTGCAGATTTCGGTTTCATATGGTTTTATCAAAACTGTTGACACATTATCTAACTCCAAACGTGGTTTGGGACTTGATATTATATGTTGACTCTTGTGCAAACAGTGATTGGACTGTTTACACTCATTTTCTTACTTGATGTTAGTTTGGGTTGCAGCTCATCCGTGTGAATCTTATGTAGCTTTAACTTACCTATGCCTTATATCATATAACTCATGTTTACAAATGTTTAAACCTATTGTTCTCACCAACTACGTCTGTAGTTGACAGTTACTTTTCACGTGTTTCAGGTAATCAGGTTTAAGGCATTCTCAGAGACAACTAAGGAGACCATACTAAGATAGAACAAGATGAAGAAACATGCTAGGATGGATTAGAAACACATTAAATCCTAATTGTTTACTTGTCTTGTTTGAAGTCTTATTTTGTAACTATATTTTGGGTCTGTAGTTGTCTTTCTTTTGGTAGATAGCTGTCTGTAACTAAACAACTGTCTTAACATTATGAAACATAGTAATCCGTTGTGGTTGTTCTTATTCAATACTTGTGCATGATTCAACTGTTCATACATCACCGCGCCGTGGATTCCGCACGCGGCGCAGGGGTGTGACATCAGGTATGTATGCTGACATACACAGAGGGATTTCAGGCTGGTGAAGGGCAGCGACTGGTTCCAGAGAAAGAACTGGTGGAGAGACAACAGGTGTGACTTGCACCTTAGGTGGAACTATGCCCCTAGCAGTTCTTTTCACCTTTTTCATTTTGGGTTCAGAAGAAGGGGCCTGAACAGCTATAGAGAGCTGTTCAGGGGTTCGGCGGCATTTGTAGGTGATTTTTATGGGATGTGGAATAGATGGGGAAGGTGTGGGATCAGGAACTGTTGGTTCCACGGTGCTGTCACGTTCAGGAGCATATGCCTCCATAGAAGGAAGAAGAGGGGTGAAAGTTCCACTGAACTAAGCACTTTTCTTCTTCAGCTGAACAAAAACCTTGGCAGATACCAAGGGGATGTTATAAATGTTCCCAGTTAGTGAGAGGGAGGATCCCAACTCACTGTAAAATATTTGTTGTAAGAACCTGGGATACATACAAAACTTCTTTGGCAACGAAAGATTGTCAGCCAAGTTATTGAAAATAAAAGCAGAAAAATTAAACAGTTGGTTCGAGACCAAGCCGTGAATAGTCGAAGCTAAGTCAGAGGGAACTTGATCCCACCCACCTGTCTTGTTAGACAGACAATGTAAAAAAAATGCATGAGATATTGGTAATTATAAGACACTCTACCCTTCAAATAAGTTGTTGAAGGGAGTGGACCTTCGTACCCCATTGACTTGAAAGTCGATGCTATCTCATCCTTTGTGAATGAGACCTTTCCCCCGGCATCACAAAGTTAAAGATGCCGACAGATGGTCTCCACAGTTATAGAAATAGGATGAGCATCAATAGTAGCGACAAGGGATCTACCATCGGAAGATGAAACAACAGAGCAAGAGTGCCAAAACTGTTGGTGATGAGACTCATACACCACAGGTTTGACAGTTAAAGCAAAGTGGTACCTGCTCCTTGTGAGAAAGGAGATGATTGGAGCAAAGTCAGCGTCATTGTCAGATGACAGTTCTGCTGCCAAGTTGTGAGCAGGTCGGAAGGCAAGAGGTTCCATGGAAATCGAGGGATTTTAGGTTTGAATTTGGATGGAAAGGGAAAATTGATTTGAAATGAAAAGGTGAGAGAAAGTGAACGAGCGGGAGACCTTATATACTTTCGGATGTCAGCATTTAATATATAGACACATTAAATTTTGAGATCCGGATGTCAGAAAAAGGTCTTCCGATGACAGTTGTTGGGTAAATGAATGTACAAAATTTGTTAAGGACCAAAGGTGCTTCCGAAGAGGTTGCTTTCGGAAGTAGTTCATGAGACTGAAAATGCTCTTCGGAAGATAATTACTTCCAAGTCATATAAAATATAACATCGGAAGCACATCTTCTAAAGGTTTAGATAAGTTCTTCAGAAAGATTGTTTTTAAGAAGACATCTTCTTTTTGAAGAGTAATTTTAAAAGACTGAGCTTCTGAAGGTATAGATAATATATCGGAAGAGAGGTACTTCAGAAGAGAATTTATCTTCTGAAGTGTGAATGCTTCCAACTCAAGGAATAAAGAATACTTCCGAAGACTTAAACTCTCTTTTGAGGAGTAAATACTTATCAGAAGAGAACTTAAGTTTATCTTCCGAAGAATTGTTCATTCCTTGTAATCAATTCATTTATTCAAAATTAATCATACCAATGGCTGTTATTAAGTACCTGAATCTTCCTTCATCAAATGCCTTGGTGAAGAGATCAGCCAAATTGTGTTCTGTATCAACTTTGACTAGATGAATTAACTTCTTCTCTGCACAATCTCTGATGAAATGATATATGATATCAATGTGCTTGGTCTTTGAGTGCTTGACAGGATTGTTTGTGATGAAGATTGCATTTGAGTTATCAATTTGTATAGGAGTGTTGAACAACCCTACTCCATAATCCTTCATTTGATTCTGAATCCAGATGACTTGTGCACAACAGCTAGAGGCAGCAATGTACTCTGCTTCTGCAGTAGATGTAGAAACACATGATTGCTTCTTGCATTGCTAAGACACAATTTTGGATCCAAGAAATTGGCATCCTCCTAATGTGGATTTCTTGCTAATGTTGCAGCCTCCATAATCACTATCAGTGTAAGCCATGAACTAAAAGTCCTCATTTATAGGATACCATAATCCTAGGCCTGGTGCTCCTTTGAGGTATCTAAAGATTCTCTTCACAGCAAGCATGTGTGAAATCTTGGGATTGGCCTGAAATCTTGCACACACGCCAGTTGCAAACATGATGTCAGGCCTGCTTGTTGTGAGATACATCAAAGAGCATATCATTGCTCTGTATTGGTGTTGGTCAACATCCTCCCCCTCAGGATCAAGGCTCAAGGATGTTGTTTTTGACATTGGAGTACCCAGAGCTTTGCAATCAGTGAACTTGAATCTTTCAAGAATATCCTTGACATATTTTGATTGATTAATAAAAATCCCTGTAGGAGTTTGTTTCACCTGTAGTCCAAGAAAGAAAGTGAGTTCTCCCATTGAACTCATTTCAAACTTGGACTTCATCAGTGATTCAAAATCCTTGTAGAGAGATTCATTAGTAGAACCAAGAATAATATCATCAACATAGATTTGAACTAGCATGATATGCTGATTAGACTTCTTGAAGAAGAGAGTCTTATCGATTGTTCCTCTTTTGAAGTTGTTGGCCAACAGGAAAGAAGATAAAGTTTCACACCATTTTCTGGGAGCTTGATGTAGCCCATATAGAGTTTTATCAAGCTTACAGACATGATCAGGAAAGTTTGGATCTTCAAATCCAGGTGGTTGACATACATACACTTCCTCATCAATCCTTCCATACAAAAAGGCACTTTTCACATCCATTTGAAAAACCTTGAAGTTCTTGGTAGCTGCAAAGGCTAAAAATATTCTGATTGCTTCAATTCTTGCAACTGGAGCAAAAACTTCATCATAGTCTATGCCTTCCTCCTGGGTGTACCTTGAACGACCAACCTTGCCTTGTTCTTGATGACAACACCTTTGTCATCCTTCTTGTTTCTAAACACCCATTTTGTTCCAATGGCATACTTTCCCTTAGGTAAAGGGCAAACCTTCCAAAATCCTTGCCTTTCAAATTGAAGAAGCTCTTCCTGCATGGCTTCTACCCAGCTGCTATCTTTCAGTGCTTCAGCAACTTTCTTTGGTTCTATTTGGGACAGAAAGCTGGAAAACAAACAGATGTTTGCTTCATGCAAAGAACTTCTTGTTCTTATTCCTTCTTTAACATTACCAATAATGCTCTCAACTGGATGGGTGTTATGGATACGAATTCTTGGAATCACATCCAGCTGAGAAGTCAAATCTAGATTGCTTGACTCAAGGTTCGAAAGTATCACCTCAAGTTGAATTTCTGGCAGATCTTGAGGTCTCTGAAATTGGACTGTGTTTGAATGATTTTCTCTGGGAGGAAAAGTTTCCAAAATGGTTGTTTCAGCTGAAGGACTTCCGTCTTTTTCTTGACTCACTGGAACTGAAGTAGAGTCACTTAAGAGAACAGCCTGAGAATTGTTAATTGTCTCAGACTGTGACACAGCATCATGTGTTGAAGTGGATTCTATCAAAATTTGTCTTGAAGCTATTAGCAGTTCAACACGAAAGTCTTCTTCTCTTATGAGCTTGGAGGAATCTACGGTAGGTATCTGAGAATTTGGAACATACTCTTTTACACAATTAAATGCAGATGTAAATCTATCAAGATCAAATAACCAATCAGGGCCTATTCCAAGTTTATTGATAGTATGTTCATTGAACTGAACATTTGCAGACTCTTCAATAATTCTGGAATCTTTGATGTATACTCTATATGCTTTGGCATGTGAAAAGTACCCAACAAAGTAGCCCTCTGCTGATTTCTCAGCAAACTTGGCTAGATGATCTTTAGTGTTCAAGATGGTACATTGACATCCAAATGGTTTGAAAAATCCAATGAATGATTTTCTCTTATGCCAAATTTCATAAGGAGTCATACCATGTGACTTAACTACCAATACTCTGTTTTGAACATAACAGGCAGTGTTGATTGCTTCTGCCCAAAAAGTTGTTGGATGTTTGGCATTAGACAACATGGTCCTTGCAGCCTCAATTAGTGTCATATTCCTTCTCTCAGGAACACCATTTTGTTGTGGAGTCCTAGGAGCACTAAATTGTCTTGTGATACCTTTAGATTCACAAAAAGAATTTAAAATACGGTTCTTGAATTATGTTCCTTGATCTGATCTGATGATTTTTACATGATGGTCACTTTCATTCTCTACCCTAAGAATGAATGATTTTAGGGTCTCAGCAGTTTCATCCTTGGTACTTAAGAAAAATACCCAGGTGTACTAAGAGAAATCATCAGTGACCACCAAGCAATATGACTTTCTACCTAGACTTTTAACACTTGTGGGGCCAAACAAGTCCATGTGAAGTAAATGTAGGACTGTTGTGATTGAATTGATCTCTTTGGCATGATGAGATGTTTTGTGTTGCTTCCCTTTTAAGCATGCAACACATTTATCAACACAGATGAACTCTTTTGTTGGTAAACCAGTTACTAAGTTATTTTTAACAAGTTTATTCATATTTTTAAGGTTTACGTGACAAAGTCTCCTATGCCAAAGAGATGATTCATCAACTGAAGCTTTTGAGACAAAGTAACTTATATTACTGAGTGGTGTAGTTGTGCTCATATCTAGCATGTACATGTTGTTTCTCCTAGGAGCCCTGAGCAGAATTTGATCATTTGGGACAACAAATCCTGGTTTTAGTACAATGCATTCATGCTCAGTAAACAACATGTTGTGCATTTGATCGCACACCTGTGATACACTCAATAAATTGTAATTTAGTTCCTTTACAAAGTGTACATTCTCAAAGCTTACCTCGTTATTTGTGATTGTGCCCCTACCTGTGATATATCCTCCTACCGGATCACTTTCAAATGCAACAGACCCTCCATAGAATGGTTCATATTTGTGCATATGAGTCTTGTTGCCTGTCATGTGCCTGGAACAGCCACTGTCAACAATCCACAAGTTACTCTTTGATTCCTGTTGTCCCTGCACATGACCTGAAGTGAATTAGTTTCTGGTGGGAACCCAAGCCCATGTGGTCTTGGGTTTTCCATTGGCATCATTATAAACAAATTTCTTTGACATCATCCTAGGTGGAACAGATGATAAGTTGGCTTTTGATGGAACAGGTGGTTGAACATTTGGTTCAGTGGTTTCCTTCTTCTTCTATATTTGCTTGACTTTGGAAGTGGTCGGAAAAGCTTTGTGACACCTCGTAAAATCCAGGTCAGCATTTGTTTTAATTAAATGTTTATTTAATTGATAATTGTATACGTGGCACTAGAATTAATTTAATTTAGTGTGACATGTGCCATGATAGAACGAACACTGACACAAACACGATAATTCGGTGAATTATCGCAACACGCACACACGTGTCTAAAAAATACGAACATTGGTGAACGTTTAGCACATCGTGTAACAAAACACAAGAAATCTCATGAAACGCTCAAACATAGAACTTGGAAGTTCAAACGAGGCCGAACGATAGTTCGTAAGCACGAAAACGGCGAAGAACGGATCAAACCAATAGAATTGGGCCTATTGGGCTCTTCCGGGACTCGTCGCGGTACGCTAAGGACCTCGGACAGGCACATGGCGGTACGCGACGAGTGGGCGAAGAGTTTGAACTCCTGAATTTCTTCGCGGTACGCAGAGCATCTTTTTGACCCTCTCGGCGGTACGCAACGAGGCCAAGACGCATAATTTTGTTGAAATGGATGAAAATGGGTTTTTGATGACACTTGCTAATTTTAGTAACTTTTTAGTTACAACTTGTTGATAATGATGAGATCATGAGCATGCATATGAGTAGAATTGTTATTAAAACGATATTATGATGATATTGATTCTTAGAAAGTAATTTAGACTTGATTATGGTCATATTTGGCCTAGTTACTAAATATAGTAACTTTTGTAAACCTATTCTTGATAAACAATGATTTTGACCAAGTGAGCATGATTAAATGATGTTAAAATGGTATTATATGATGTTAAGTGATATAAAATGGCTTAGATATGTTAGGATGATCATTTGGATGAAGATTGTCATGGTTACTATTTTTAGTAATTTTATTTCGTGAAATATCGATTTATGAATGCTAAGTACGTTATATGCTTGCTAAATGATGTAATATGACTCGATATGATGATTGCATGCTAAGTTAGATGGTTCCTGATGATGAGCAAAGCTAGATATGGAAACTTTCCTTTTCAGGAAACCTTTATGTGTAAAAATGACTTGAATGTTTATTTGACCACTTTTGGTAATGTGATATGTGTTAACATGATCACGTAGGACCTAACGAGCATGCTAGAACTTGAAAAATGATATGTGTTATAGAACTTGCTATAAATGGAAACTTACTATAAATAGTAAGTTGTCCTTGAACGCGCTTTGCGCGTTTTGCACACGACGAGCACAACCACGAATGTTACACGAATCACAACCGACACACGGTTCACCAACGAGTCGTTGACTTGACATGGTCAAACACGGTCTAACACGATCAAACACGGTCTAACACGATCAAACACAGACAAGCACGGTCAATGAGGACTGACATGGACTAACATAATAACCGAGGGTTGTTGAGCACAAACATGAGCACAAACACAAACACAGTCATTTACACGAACTAACATAAGCTATACGATATAGGTAGCCGGTGACCGACACAACTACGAAGCAGGAGCTTACGCTATCTCTATCTGATATCACTGTGGTGAGTTTACAGCCCCACTTTTATACTTAACTGTTTTGTTAAACTTTTGGGGTGAGAATATTATGCACCTGTTTTAGATGTATGACTGGTATGTTGTAAAACAACTTTTGAGTGTAACTGTATCGCAACAAAAGTCCTCACACCCTTACCGTTAATTGTGTAACAAACGAGTCTTTATTACGTAGTACTACTGGGGCTAACAAACCCCACTTGGCGCCAATGTTGACTAGAGGTCATAACGAGTGTAATATCGAGCTTTTGCTGGGTACCGCGATAACCCATGGAGGCAAACAACAAGTCTAAGTTTCGGTAAGATGAACATACACACTCGGGATCATGGATCAAACAAAACAAACAACTTAACATACCCAGTATATCTGTTTACTGTTTTCAACTATATAAACCTGTGAACTCACCAACTTTATGTTGACACGTTTTCGCATGTATTTTTAGGTAACTGAACGCAAGATGCTAGGATGCACTTGGAGTAGGACTTTTAAGGAGTCTTGCATGCATTCTAATTTTTATTTTGAACAATTCATGATTTGTATTTTAAGCAATGTAGTATCTGACAGCTTGTTTCCGCTGTATTCTAAACTTATTACTTTTCCGCTGTGCCAACATTTTATTTCCGCTGCAAACTATTATAATTAACTTTTATGACAAACAGTGTATTTTGAAACGCATATAGAGTCGTTCTATATGACCATGAGCTGTGATTCTGGCCACGTCACACCCATGTGGACTGACACCACACGTGAGAATTTGGGGGTGTTACAGACTGGTATCAGAGCCTTGGTTATGGAGAACTAGGTTTGCATGTAGTAAACTTAGACTATAGCCATAGCTCTACACTTAGACACTACACTAGTTTCACATAGCACATTATGTGCATGGACTAGCAATATGCTTGGTGACTTGATCTAACTCTTACGAACATGCCTCTGGCACCATTAGTGGGCATTAACACTCAACTACACATGCGAACTGTGCAAGGGGATTAGCGAAAAGGCGAACTCAAGACCGAAAGGAACTCTTCTATGCTCGGAAGAAGACTCCTCTATCACAATCTGACTCGAATCGAACGCCTTTTCCCCAACCACATTCTTGAGTATAAACCCAGTCAAATGACGCATGTTTGCGGACTGTAACCTTAGTATCGACACTCAGGAAGCAAACTTCGAACCCTAAGCGGTTTAGTAGCTTAAGATTGAATGAACTAGAATGACTGTGTAAGATAAATTGACGATTATGGTGGCCAACGTAATCGTGAATTTATAGGTACATACAAATTCTGGCAAGTTCAAAGGATAAGCTACCACCCACTAGGGAAACTGTGTAGTACACCGCTGTTAATGGAGATTCGAGCTCCACTATTTCCACCAAGTAGTTTATTTCCCTATTGTATTTAGTATTGTTAGAACCTATCGAAGCAAGATGTGCTCATACAAATCATTCTGGTAGCAGTAACTTCATAAAACTTATGATAGTGATTTTGAAAAAAATTATCAGCGAAATGATATCTTAAACTTATTATTCCTGTACATGGTAACACGCAACTAGCTCTAAAAGTAAGTGATACAATATCTATTGTATATAGATACTAGCAAATGGCTGGTAAAGGAACGTATGTGTGTACAAACAACCGACAAATCGATTCTGTGGCTATCGAGGCCATGATAGAACAACGGGTTAACAAAGCCATTGCGGATTACGAGACCGCACGCTTAAACAGTGAAGCAAACAACGGGACTCGCAACAATAACTCAAAAGAATGCTTATTCAAAACCTTCCTCAGCTACCACTCTCATACATTCAAGGGATCAGAAGGAGTAGAGGGACTACTACAATGGATTGAGAGGGTCGAGTCAGTCTTCGTTATGTGCAAGTGTTCCGAATAAAACAAAGTAAAATTTGCTACCAGGACCCTGGAGGGACAGGCCTTCGCTTGGTGGAATTCACAAGTCCAGACACTGAGTCTGGAGACTGCTAACTCAATTCCATGGGAAAACTTCGTCAGGATGTTAAAGGAAGTATACTATGCCCAGAACGAGATCGAGAAACTAGAGGGATTCTGGATTCACAAGATGGAGGGATCCGAAATCAAACAATACATCACTCGATTCCACGAATTGTGTAAACAGTGCCAGAAATGGTGAGCTCGGAATACAAAATGATCGAGCGATACATCAGTGGGTACCGGATCAGATCCGAAGCATGGTTACCGCAGCAGACCCCACTCTCATTCAATCCACTATTTGACTGGCTCACCGCCTGATTGATCAAGAGGTAGCACAGGGTAGGCTACCCAAGAAGGGTGAACATATGAAGCCTCAAGATCACAAGTGCAAGAGGGAACCTATACACCACCCAACTCACTCCTTAACAATTGCAATCCCATAACCGATCAGCACCGACTAGAAAATTTACCGCTACGCAATCCAACACCAAGGGTAAGAGTGTCTACAAGGGGAAGTACCATAGGTGTAACCGATGCTCATATCATCATTACGACCACTGTGATCGATATCAATGTTGGAAATGCAAAGGACACGGTCATATGGCCAGGGATTGTAGAAGCAAGCCAGATAATAACAACAACCAGAACACCAAAGAGGGGTGTTATGAGTGTGGCAAGCTTGGACATAGGCGCAAGGACTGCCCACAGCTGAAGAAAGCGGAAGGAGGAACAACAAAGGGCTGTGCATTTGCGGTTGACTCCGGAGAAGCTATTGATGACCCGGACATTGTGACCGGTACGTTCCTTTTAAATAGTGCCTATGCTAATATGCTATTAAATATTGATGCCAATAGGAGCTTTATGCTTAGCGAATTTAGTAAAATGCTTAACATTACCCCGACACCACTAGACTATAAATACACCGTAGAGCTAGCCGACCGTAAGCTGATTGAGATGTAACACATTTTTAAGAATGCGTCTTGGTGCTGGCGAACCACGAACTAGAGATTGACCTAATGCCAGTAACTCTCGGGAACATTGATGTAGTGGTGGGAACAGACAAGTATCTACTAACCAAGCCGAAAGCGTGTGCAACAAGACGATTTTCACATAGACCTCACACCATGAGCCACACCAATCGCCGAAGCGTTATGCTAATTTGCTCCGACTAAGATGTAAGAGTTGTCTAACCAACTGCAAGAGTTATTAGACAAACGATTAATCATATCGATCTTCTCAACATGGGGAGCATAAGTTTTGTTTGTAAAGAAGAAAGGCGGATCTTTTCGAATGATTATCGACTACCTAGAACTGAACAAGGAGACGAATAAGAATCGATACCCTTTACCACGAATGGACGATTTGCTTGACCAATTGCAAGAGTCAAACTACTATTCGAAGACCGATTTGACATCCGGTTACCATCAACTGAGGAAACAAGAAGATGATATTCCTAAGACAGCCTTCAGGACACGATACGGGCATTACGAATTCTTGATCAGGCTATTCGGACTGACCAATGCACTGGCTGCATTCATGGATCTCAGGAATCATGTGTGCAAGCCGTACCTTGACAAATTTGTAATCGTATATGACATCCTGATCTACTCTAAGAATCAGGAAGAGCATACCCAAACATTTGAGACTTGTCTTTGAATTATTGAAGAACGGGCAACTGTACGCGAAATTTTTCCAAATGCGATGATTGGATTCGCGAAGTCCAGTTCCTTGGACATGTGGATAATGAGAAGGGGATACACTAACCCAGTCGAGATCGAAGCCATCAAGAACTGGGAAGCACCAAAAAGTCCAACCGAGGTGCGACAAATCCTAGGCTTGGCAGGGTACTACCGATGATTTATCGAGGGTTTCTCGAAAATCGCTCAGTCATTGATTTACCTGACACACAAGGACAAGAATTTCGATTGGGGAGAGGAACATGAGTCTGCTTCCAACTTGTTGAAGCAGAAATTATGCACTTCACCAATACTATTCCTGCCAGAAGGATGTGATGACTTCGTGGTGTACTGTGACGCCTCAAAATAAGGACTCGGTTGTGTGTTGATGCAACGCGAGAAAGTCATAGCATACGCATCACGTCAACTGAAAGTGCATGAAAAGAATTATACAACTCATGATCTCGAGTTGGGAGCCGTGGTGTTTGCCCTGAAGATTTGGCGACACTACTTATATGGCACGAAGTGTACAATCTTTACCGATCATGAGAGCTTACAACACATTTTCAATCAAAAGGAGCTAAACATGAGACAACGAAGATGGGTTGAACTCATTGGCGATTATGATTGCGCTATCAATTACCATCCGGTTAAAGCAAACGTAGTGGCTGACGCGTTGAGCCAGAAGGAAACAACAAAACGCGTGCGTGCATTACAACTTACAATTCATTCTGAGTTGCCACAACAGATCCAAAACACTCAACAGGAAGCTCTGAAGACCGAAAACCTCACTCAGGAATCCTTGCGTGGCACGGATAAACATCTAGAGGCAAAGGTCGACGGAGCATACTACTTCATGAATCGAATATGGATTCCACATCACGGAGGATTAAGGATCGTGGTGATGGATGAAGCACACAAGAGCCGATATTCTGTGCATCCGGGCTCTGACAAGATGTACCATGATCTGAAAACGACCTATTAGTGGCCGAACATGAAAGCCGAGATAGCAACTTACGTAGGTAAGTGTTTAACGTGCTCAAAAGTCAAGGTTGACTACCAAAGGCCATCTGGTCTACTTCAACAACCTGAAATACCTATGTGGAAATGGGAGCAAATTTCCATGGACTTCATAACTAAACTGCCTAAGACGGCAAGTGGTTGCGATACCATCTGGGTTATCGTAGACCGATTAACGAAGTCTGTACAGTTTCTACCCATCAAGGAGACTGAAAAATTGGACAAACTCACTTGGCTTTATCTGAATGAAGTGGTCACCCGACATGGAGTGCCAATCTCAATCATCTCTGACCGCGACAGCCGATTCACGTCAAATTTCTGGAAGTCCTTGCATAAGGCACTAGGAACGGGATTGGAAATCAGTACCGCTTATCACCCGCAGACTGATGGGCAGAGCAAGCCAACCATACAAACATTAGAAGACATGCTTCGTATTGATTTTGCGCAGCAACTGGGAGACTCATCTGCCGTTAGTTGAGTTCTCATATAACAACAGCGACCACACCAGCATACAAGCTGCACCATGCGAGGCACTTTACGGACGTAAGTACCGATCACCCATCTGCTGGGCGGAAGTTGGAGAAAGCCAACTGACTGGCCCAGAGCTTGTGCACGAAACGACTGAGAAAATCACGCAGATATGCAAACGAATGGCAGCAGCCTGAGACAGACAGACTAGCTACGCTGACAAACGCCGTAAATCATTGGAATTCCAGGTGGGAGACAGAGTGTTGCCCAAAGTCTCGCCCTGGAAGGGAGTTATTCGATTTGGCAGACGAGGAAAGCTGAATCCTCATTACATCTGACCTTTTGAGATCACCAAGCGGATAGGCCTCGTGGCCTACTGTAACATCAGTACCGGACGCGTGCCGGAACAGTGATCGCAACAGTAAACCATACAGTAAATCAGGTACACATTACGTGAAACTATGCTTATTTTATTGATACATGATGCTTTACACTAGACTATTAGACGATTGTCTGAAATCTGACTGAAACCTTAGGGTTTAACAGTCAGAAACATATCAGACAACACAGGGTTGAAACACAGATGCTTGATTTGATACTATTGTGTATAAACGTATGTGAGGTTAAACAGAACGAAACTATAACGGTTGTTGTTACGGAATACTAAACCGACGAATTATTCGTATAGGTGACGATCTGTATGAATGATTCTGAAAGTTTAACGTTCTGAAATAATGACTGAACACTAGAAAACAAAAAAAATCATAAAGTCAAACCATCGTCGTGTTTGTTAGAATGACGATTCGAACGAATACGCGCGATGGAGACGCGAACTGACGAAAACGAAAACGAATAACGACACGAACGATCATAAATTTAAGGAAATATAATATTTCCTATTTTACAATTTTGAAACTCATCATAAATGAATTTAAACGAAACCATTTTATTAATTCGCGAACAAACAAACGAAACGCGTATAATGATGGAATTCGATAAATAAATTATTTAAACGAAATTTAAAATAATTACTAGAAATAAATACCATCCAAATAGCTTAAAATAAACTCTTTTTATTTAATGTACGAAACACACGCGTAATGTGCCGGAAACGCGACGAAAATACGAACCGAGTAACCGAAACGAACCCGAACACCTACGGAGTATATATGCCCTAAATGAGATCATTTTCTCATTTATTACATCTCCTCTCTCTCTCTACACCATCAAAACCGTCACCTCTCTCTCTCTCTCTAGATTCAAACCTTCAAAACACTATAACTCTCTCAAATCTTGGTGGAATTGGATGATTCTTGAGCCTAAACGACCATCTTGAAGCCCTCTACACGAAAGTACAACTGATCGGTGCATTTGGCCAGCTGATTTCGAGGTATGATCAAGAGAACATCACGAAAATTAGGGTTTTCTAGCACCTTAGTCGACCACTTCATCAATCGGTCTTAACCCATACACAGCTCGACCCAATGATGTTGCGAGCCATCTGCAGTACACCATGAACCTTAGAAACGAGTAGGGGTTTCCTGGTTCAGTGAAAATGGTGATGAAGGAGGCATGCAGGTTCGTTAGCCGAACCTTTGACCTGCTTACACATGGCCGAACCAATCTTTTGAGCGAGCCTCCTGCGAACCTTCATGCCATGCGACGAACCATTGGGTCTCACGAACCCTCATGTCCACTTCACGAACCTTGGATGGGTCATTAGTCGAACCTATGCGCAACAGTTAGTGAAACCGAACCCTAGGTGTGCATGGGCAACAGACGAACCCTGCACAAGATTGATGGTTTGGGTAATTTCATGTGATTTAGATGCGTAATGATGTGTTCTTAGACTTCAAATCCATGGAATATGGTGATTGTTTGTGTATTTTGATGAATTGCAGGTTTTCGGGTGAAGAAAATAAGTGGTTGATGTCCAAGAATCAAAGGGTGGTCAAGAAATGGTGCTTGGGAGGCCAAAACATCCAAAAATGAAGGTTTTCACGAAGTGGCGTATCAACACGGCGTATCTGGGGCGTATCACAGAGCAAAACCACCCAGGAAATAGTCTGGGGCGTATCATACGCCCCTGGGAGGCGTATGATACGCCGGGCACAGCTAAAGTTTCGGAATTTCTCCGTTTTGCCACATATTTAAGCCTAAAGACCTAGGGTTTCTGGATATCTTCGACTTGGGCGACTTTTGGAGGTTCTTGGGGGTTTCCAAGGCTTAGGAACTCATCAAATAACACTTCCAAACACCACGGTGATTCTCGAATTGATGATTGCGCATGATCGAATGATGATTCAAGGCTAAATCCATTGAAATCACATCCGGGTGAATGATTAGTTAGGTTTAGGAGTTTTTATGTTTTAATTGCACTTGGCTACAAACAATAGTTGGGTTCTATCTTATTACTTGTTTGTATGTTGCTTGTCGTCTTGAATTGAACGATTTGCCTTTTCTGATTTGATTGAATGTTCATCATTTTTCAGTTTACAATTGTGAAACATTGAATGTCAATTAGATTATCACTTGCAAATTGGTATTGGTAATTGGTATCCTAGGATTAACATTAGTTGGTTTTCATCAATTAATTACTAAGATTAGGTTTTCCATTTGTGAATATCCGTTTACACGAGAAGTGACAAATCATGTCTATGTGATTGCTTTGAACAATTAAATCATAAAGGTTCTTACTTTCCTACTAATTTAATTCCCGGGTGTGATTCGTTTTCCTAAATAAGTTAAAAGTTATTTGCTTCCATTGTTAATTGTTACAAGATTATTTTCTCAATAAAGTTCAAACCACCATCAATCAATTTTAATATTTCTTGTCTAGTTAAGTTAGGATAAATCAACTAAGTTACACCATCCACATAAACTCTTCGTGGTTCGACACCCTACTTACCCTACTAGTTAAGGTAGCTAGGAACACACTCATTAACTCTTATTTGATCGGTACTTCGACGTCGGTCAAATTTTGGCGCCGTTGCCGGGGAGTTAGTGCGCTTGGTGTTAGTTAATTGATTTGTTAGTTTTATTCAACTTGTTTATTTCTTGTCTTTCCTTGTTACGCGAGGTTTGTTAGTGCGCAGGTAACAGGTTAATTGCATGCATACTCGGTTTTCAGGTCGTGACTCACCATTGGAATTTGATCCAGAGATCGAGAAAACCGCAAGAATAAATCGAACATTACAAAGGCTAGACAAGATTGTCACTCCGGGTTCAAGAAACACTAACCAAACCGGAGAGAGTTCGAATCAGTCTGTCCCTATGGCTGATCAGAACAACCAAAACCCACCACCACCACCACCAATTCCACCATTTAACCATTATGCTCACGTACCACCACCAAATCCAAACCCAGTCATCCCACCAAATCCGTTTAACCAGAACAACCCACCACCAAATGTACCACCTAATGCCGTGCCTAATCTTAGAATGGCACAAAACCCATTGTTTAACAACCCAAACCAGGGGGTTAACCAAGGAAACAACTTGCATGGAGAAGATCACATTTCAGGTGGCGGAAGTAATTCAGGGGAGCATGGATCTTGGCATGAGGAATTTCACGAAGAAGAAGCCAATCACAACTATCCACATCATGAAGAATACCATGATGATAATTGGCAACCACTAGGCCCACCGAATCACCCAATTCACAACAATTATGGGCATGGTGGATGGAATGGACAAGGGGGGTGGAATCGACAACCACCTATGAATAATCACAATGGAAGATGGGGTTACAATAACCCTGGTCAAGGATGGCACCATAGAGCTCCTGTTCAAGGAGTTGATAGTCACTTCAGACCAACAGTGACTCAGAATCCTTCACCTATTGTACCTCCATTGCTAAGAGGACGATCTTTTGAGATTAGGCCACAATACTTAGCCATTATTCCTAATTTCAGAGGGACGGCAACTGAAGAACCATACGTCCATCTTTCTGAGTTTGGTGCTATTTGTAGCACTATTGGTGGCCAAGGATTCACCCCAGATGAGGTAAAGCTGAATTTGTTCCAATTTTCATTAAAGGAAAGAGCTAAACAATGGTTTCACACACTACCATCGGGTAGTATCTATACATGGGAGGAGATGCAGCAACTATTCTTGGATGAATATTACCCCATGAGCAAAACCAGTGAGGCCAGGAACGCCATCAGAACATTCCAACAACAATCGGGTGAATTGCTACATGAAGCATTCACTCGATTCAAAGAGTTGCTTAGATTTTGCCCACATCATCAAATTCCAAAGTGGGAGTTGATCAAGGCCTTCTATGATGGCTTAACACCAGAAGATCTGAAGTTTGTAAGCTCTAGTAGCAATGGAACTTTCTTAACAAATTCAGAAGATGATGATTGGGAGTTGCTTGAAAGGCTAAGTAAAGGTTCAAAGACACAAGCATCAGCAAGCAGAAAAGCCAAACATGTTATTGGGAAACCGGGAGGAGAGTACGTGACAAAAGAAAGATTTGAAGCTCTTGAAAGACAAATTGCAAACTTCAACAGAAACTCAGGTAAAAACAATTCTAATGTGTCTAATGTGTATGATGTTTGCAATGTTTGTGGTGATATAGGTCATTTGGAGTCGGAATGTATGATGAACATGAACAGAAATGAGGAGGTGAATCAAGTACAAGGATCATTCCAGAATGACAAGAGGAACAATGACATGAATTCTAACACATATCACCCGGGTTTGCGTAATCACCCTAATTTTAGATATGGTAACTCTTCTAATCAATTGAATCCTAATTTTCAGGGTAGCAACCAACAAGGTGGAAATCAAGGGTCTTCATACCAAGGTCGTCAACAGAATTACAACCAAGGCAATTATCAAAGAAATAATTACAATCAAGGTGGACAAGGCGGTTACAATCAAGGTCAATCAAGAAATTTTCAGCAAAATCAAGGTAACCAAAGTCAAGGTCAATTTCAAGGTGGTCAACAAGGAGCGAACATTTCAATGGAAGATATAGCCAACCAAATCAATGAGTTAAGGCTAATGCTCACTGGAGTAGTGCAGAAACAAGAGCTGCAACAAAAGACAAATGAGTCTCATGCAAAGCAATTGGGACAATTGGCTGAACAAATGGCGGCTAGAGACAAAGGAAAGTTGCCAAGTGACACAACACTCAATCCTCAACATCAACCATCAGGGTCAAAGAACAAGAATGCTCAGGTAAATCATGTAACAACTTTAAGAAGTGGTAAGTCTTATGACAATAAGGTTGTCCTTCCACCACACTTAATTGAAGGAGTGGTGGAAGATGTGAATGAAAGTGAGGAGAGTGATACCGAACAGGAACTTGCACCATCTGAACTCAAAAAGAAAGTCTCTTTTAAAGAAACCATTGAAAATGTTTTGAAACCGGATGTAGAGACATCCAAGGGAAAGGATGTGGAGGATAAAACCACCATTCCTTACCCATCTGCTTTGAAATCACCTAATGCACATGCAAATAAAAGAGGCCCACAACAAGATGAAATATGGGAAATCTTCAAACAAGTTAAAATCAATCTACCTTTAATTGATGCAATCAAACAAGTTCCTGCATATGCTCGGTATTTGAAGGACATGTGTACCCAAAAACGACACCACAAGTTTCCTAAAAAACTTGATTTGACTGATAATGTGAGTGCTGTTTTATCGGGTGCTCTTCCACCAAAACTTCAAGATCCGGGAGCTCCTTTGATTTCAATTCAAATTGGAGATTTTAAAATTAATAAGGCACTTCTTGATCTTGGAGCAAGTGTTAGTATATTACCGGGAAGTTTATATGATCAATACGAATTCGGACCCTTGCAAAAGGCCGAGACCACAGTTGTTTTGGCTGATTTGACACTTAAACTTCCTCGTGGTATGCTAACGGATGTCATTGTTAAGGTGGAAGATTTTTACTATCCAGTTGATTTCTTGGTACTGGATTATGCATCTCCTACTACATTCACACAACCTAATGTTATATTAGGTAGACCATTTTTGAAAACAGCCCAATGTTTGATAAATTGTATGACCGGGACGGTAGACATGGCTTTTGGGAATAGACGATTAAGGTTGAATGTTTTTTCCCATACATCTAATCCTCTGGTCAATGATGAATGCTTCATGGCTGACATCATTGACGGGTGTCATTCTCATGAAAATGTGAAAGACACCACAGAGTTGTGTGTTCTTTGTGACAGGATTGAAGTCAAGTGTGCTCAAAAGTTATTTGAAGCGGAAAAGAGGTGTGAAGTCTTGGCAATTCAAGAGGGCAAACCAATGTGGACACATCAAATTGAAAACTTACCAGACCACATAGATACTCAATTGAAGCCCTCATTGGAAATCCCACCAAAAGTGGAGTTGAAAGAGCTACCCAAACACTTGAAATATGCCTTCTTGGGTGAGGATAAAACATTACCGGTGATCATTGCAGCAAATCTAACCGAGAATCAAGAAGAAGAGTTGATGAAAGTTCTAAAAGAAAATAAAGCAGCTATCGGATGGACCATAGCAGATCTTAAAGGAATTAGTCCGGCCATTGTGATGCACAAGATTATAACTGATCCAGATGTCAAGCCGGTGCGGGACACCCAAAGGAGGTTGAATCCTAACATGCGGGAAGTAGTCAAGAAAGAAGTGTTGAAGTGGTTGGATGCCGGGATCATCTATCCCATCTCAGACAGCACATGGGTAAGTCCTACACAAACAGTACCCAAGAAAGCAGGAATTCAAACAGTCACTGATGAGCATGGGGAGCAAGTAACAACACGACCTGTCACTGGATGGAGAGTATGTATTGATTACAGGAGGTTAAACACTGCTACCTCTAAGGATCACTTTCCTTTACCCTTCATTGATCAAATAATTGAGAAGCTATCAGGTCAGGAATTTTATTGTTTCTTAGATGGCTATTCTGGTTACAATCAGATTGCAATTCATCCGGATGACCAACAAAAGACCACATTCACATGCCCATATGGCACTTTCGCATTTAGGCGAATGCCATTTGGATTGTGTAATGCCCCAGCCACCTTTCAAAGGTGCATGATGAGTATCTTTTCAGATATGGTTGGGGATTCCCTAGAAATTTTCATGGATGACTTTTCAATCTTCGGTCATTCTTTTGATTCTTGCCTTGCTCAACTAACTAAAGTGCTAAAAAGATGTGTTGAAACAAATTTAGTGTTAAGTTGGGAAAAGAGTCATTTTATGGTACAAGAGGGTATTGTTCTAGGTCATGTGATTTCAAAACGTGGGATGGAGGTAGATCATGCAAAAATCAAAGTTATTTCTACTTTGCCACCACCCACAAATGTTAAAGGGATAAGATCGTTTTTGGGGCATGCAGGTTTTTATAGACGGTTCATTAAAGGATTTAGTACAATTACTAAACCTTTATGCAATTTGTTGTTAAAAGATGTTCCATTTGTTTTTGATCATGAGTGTCTAACCGCTTTTAACACTTTGAAAGATAAGTTAGTTGAGGCCCCTATCCTACAAGCACCCAATTGGTCACTACCATTCGAAATCATGTGTGATGCTAGTGACTATGCAGTTGGGGCGGTTTTGGGTCAAAGGATTGACAAGAAACCAGTAGCTATCTATTATGCAAGTAAGACTCTATCTGATGCTCAACTTAATTATACTACTACTGAAAAAGAATTGCTTGCAGTCGTTTATGCTCTTGATAAGTTCAGGTCTTACATTTGGGGAAGCAAGGTGGTGATCTATTCGGATCATAGTGCAGTGAGATACCTTATGGAGAAGAAGGATGCGAAACCGAGGCTTATTCGTTGGATACTCTTGTTACAAGAGTTTGATTTGGAGATCCGGGACAAGAAAGGAATTGATAATGTCGTTGCAGATCATCTTTCAAGGATTGGAGTCAACAGTGATGAAGAATCTAATGAGATCAATGAATCCTTTCCTGATGAATATTTGCTTACCGTTTCTAAATTACCATGGTTCGCTGACATTGTAAATTATTTGGCTGCAGGTGTATTGCCGGATCATTGGACAAAGCGGAAGAGACAACAGTTTCTAGCTCAGGTAAGGTACTATATTTGGGATGAACCTGACCTGTTTAAGGTTGGTTCAGATCAGATAATCAGAAGATGCATACCAGAAGAGGAAGTACAGGAAGTGCTGTCACTGACACACGCATCTGCATGTGGAGGACATTTCAGTGGTCAAAAGACGGGTCACCGGGTTTTATCTTGTGGTTTATTTTGGCCTACTTTATTTAGAGATGCATCTGTATTTGCTAAACAATGTTTAAGATGCCAACAACTTGGTAGCATCTCAAGACGGGATGAGATGCCCATGAAACCAATCCTTGTGGTCGATATCTTCGATGTATGGGGAATTGACTTCATGGGACCCTTCCCAAATTCACATGGTAATTACTATGTTTTGGTGGCCGTCGATTACGTGTCTAAATGGATTGAAGCCATTGCCACCAAAACAAACGACCATACCGTTGTGTGCAAATTTGTTCAATCCAACATATTTTCACGATTTGGTATTCCCCGTGTGATCATAAGTGATGGGGGATCTCATTTTAAAAACTTTAACTTTGGTAAATTGCTCAAACGGTATGGTGTCAATCACCGTATAGCCACTCCTTATCACCCACAAACTAGTGGGCAAGTTGAGGTTTCCAATAGACAAATTAAGGAAATTTTCAAAAAACGGTTCGTCCAGATCGTAAGGATTGGTCCTTACGATTGAATGATGCTTTATGGGCTTACCGAACTGCTTTTAAGACACCTATTGGAACCACACCTTACCGATTAGTTTATGGGAAAGGATGTCACTTACCGGTGGAAGTTGCTCATCGTGCTTTATGGGCGGTGAAATCTGTTAACATGGACTTTGATGATGCAGGTAAAGAAAGAAAATTGCAACTGTGCGAATTGGAGGAGCTAAGGAATGAAGCATACGAATGCGCATCGGCTTACAAAGATAAGATGAAGAAAGTGCATGATGCCAAAATCCGACACAAAGTCTTTGAAGTAAATCAAAAGGTATGGCTTTATAATTCTAAGCTGAAATTCTTTCCAGGAAAGTTGAAAAGCAAATGGTCGGGACCACATGTTATTACACGTGTCGGAAGCTTTGGTGACATTGAAATCGAAGACATGAAAAACAACACTCGCCGTGTGGTTAATGGACATCGTCTCAAGCCATATTTGGAGGCAAGCGTCATCAACAAGGTACAAATGGATTCGGTGAACTTTCTTGTAGAATCACCAACTTATGCAAAGGAATGAATCAGGTATGTCCATGTCGAGCTAACGACGTTAAACTTAGCGCTTGCGGGAGGCAACCCGAGAACTTTGTGGGTATGTTCACTAGAAACCCTCACGAGACTTCACTCGTCCTACCGGGCTACCGGGAGGTTTAAAAGGCTTGTTGCATATGCTAAATGCAACCGTGTACCCTGCGAAAGTGAGGTTTAGGTCACTCATTCACCCCGGGTTATTTCATGAAAGTACAAACACAACTAAGTGGTTTTTGTTATAACTTTTGTGTCTTCTAAGATACCAATTGCACCTCGGGGCGAGGCACTGAAAATTGGGGGGTTGGCGATCATTCAACATATTGCGGGATTTAAAATGTGGCGTATTCATTCATTAGGTTTAATTAAATAGTTTTAGAGTTTAATTATAGTTTTTATTATTAGATTTGTATTAGTAAATTTTCTTTTAATTAGGTTTAAGAAAGTTAAAAATTTTGTTTCTTTTAAAAAAAAAAAAAAAAAAAAAAAAAAAAAAAAAAAAGGGGTATCCGGCGTATCATACGCTGGGGTAGGCGTATGATACGCCCGGGAGTCAAAAAGTTCTGTGATACGCCTCATTTTAAGGCCCCAATACGCCACCTTAAAACCATTGGGGCGTATGATACGCCTAGGGGGGGCGTATCATACGCCGGCTTCAGCTCAAACCCTCTTTTGACCCGTTTTGACCACTTTGACCCGCGTTTTTTCACCCCATGACCCGGAATTCGACCCACAAACACTAAATACGGGATCCATGAGCAAATCCAACCATTCTCCTTCCAAAATTTCATCTTCTTCCTCCTCCCACCCACCAAGAACACCAAACAAGCCCTAGATCCTAACTCCCTCATTTCTCCACCGATTCTCGCAAACTTTATATGCATTTCGAGTAACTTTTCGAGGGGAACACAACCATCCACCCAGAATTTCAAGATTCCCTTCCGTTTGTAAGATCTAGTAGCATAAAGGTTACGAATTTTTGGGGTTTTTCTCAAAATCTCCAAATTTCTTCTTACACTTTCAATTCATTGTTTCTACAACTCAAAGGTATGTTTTTTTTTTAACTTCTATTTCAGCAAACATAATGTTAATTTAAGATGTGCATATTTATCTTAGCATTTTGTTGTGTTCATAATGAAATATGGTATGCTTGAGTGTTGATAGAACTTGAAACATAGATGTTGCTTGCAAGTAGTGGTAGAGGGGGAAGGTTAGGTTCAAGTATGAATGGGTTTTGGTTTACAAACGTAATGCCTTCAATGAGGAACTTAAATAAGGCTTACATACCCTTATAATGGAAGCATGGACTTACAATTTGAAAAAGGGTGATGTGATGTGGAAGGGGGAAGCAAATTTTTTAAGAATAAGTCAATCACAAATGTGGGGATGGTGGGTTAGTAATGAAAGTTTGAACTTCATACATGGAAATAAAACAAGGTTATGAATAATGGTTGTGTGTTGTACACTATTTGCTTTTGGTGTGCTGAACATAGTTGGAAGTGCTATACTTGTTGACTCAAATTATTTCCCAACTTACTAACTATGTGTGGTTGTCTTTGTAGGAAATGGGTCGCACAAAGGCTACCGGTTCAAAAGGCAAAGAGGTTGCCTCATCATCAAATCAATCTAAAAGACAAAGGCTAGTCGACCAAGAATCAGATTCCGATTTTGAGATGGAGGACATGAACATGTATGATGACGAGGAAGACATTGTGGTGGGGGATCAACCCCAATGGACGGGAAATGCCCCACTGAATACTTTCGACCCTATTTGGCAACCCGTCCTTGATAGACAGAAGATGCAAGCAGTTTCAAGCATCAAGAAGGTCCTTGTTTGTGAGCGAGCCGTACAACTAGATCAATTCAGCATCTTTGGGGTTGTTCAGTGTTTTGAGGGTCTTGGATGGGAGAATGTTCTGAAGTTCAACAATAACAACTTGGATAACGTGTACATGAAAGAGATAGTAGAGTGGATGGCCACTCTAAGGAAAGATGAAGGAAACAACCCGCCAAAGACCACACGGCTAATCGGAACAGTGAATGGTAAGGAGATGGTCCTCTCTTTTGAAACAATGAACAAGATCGTCAAGTTTGATACAAAGCCACAAAGAGAGTACGTGTATCCCGACAGGATGCAAATTCTGGGTGAAGCCACAAAAGACGATGAATGGCATGCAATGGTCCAAACTTTATTTGCTAGAGTACCTGATGAGATGCCAAAGAAACTGGCAAGGAGCGATTTGAAAGTGCTCCCAAAACTCCTGTCACTCATCTCCGCATTCAACGTGATACCAAGACTTGGAGATAAGTTGTTCATCAGAAATTTTGAGATTAGGGTACTGCATGCCCTAGTCACCGGGCATCCTAAACTATCGTTTCGACAATTGGTACTTCTTAATGTTTGGGAAAGCAGAGTTAGCAAGGCAAGATGTTTGTTGCCTCACTGCAGATTGTTGTCAAGCTTATTGCTCAAACAGAAGGTGGTCAACTCCAGCACCCCATTCGAGAAATTAACACAACGTTACTTTCGCTTTGATCGTTTAGCTGCTTTCGGTTGGATTTACAGGGAAAGGCCAACCGAACACGTACTCATTGATGACAAAACTCAGAGGCAGCTTGTTGTGCCCAAGGAAGGAGTAGCACCACCTGAGGAAGAGGAGACCGAGCATCGGGGACCTACAGAAACGGAGGGGTCCCACCAACCTCACCTGTCAACTTTTGAGCCAACACCTTTCACTGAATCTATTTTGCAGGGGAGACCGGCAGGCTTTACTAGATGGCCTGAAGATGCAAGGGCCAATTGGGACCGGATGACTGCCTGGAGGAACGAGGATGTCCAGTACAGAGATGCCCAGAGGCAGTATGAAGAAGAGTTAAGGAGAGAGAGAAGGGATCAGGCGGAGCAGGCCGAACTATACGCTAGGGCCGCGGCTTACAGGTTGGAGGAGTTTCGTAATGATTATTTTTTGCAGGAAGAAGCCGTGAGACAACGCACCGACTACCTAGCCGGATACACTTCACAGGTGCGGCCGATGCAAGTGGATTATCCAAGTCTGCCACCGTACGTTCATGGAGATCAACCACCGAGGTACCCTCAAATGTTCAATCCATCTCCATGGATCCCCTACCAACATCCCGGAGATCAAGGATCCAGCACGTCAGGGGGTTCAGATCCGTTCAACATGCAGTCGCTTCAAGAAAG
The DNA here is from genome assembly GCA_009363875.1 of Mikania micrantha. Lineage (NCBI taxonomy): Eukaryota > Viridiplantae > Streptophyta > Magnoliopsida > Asterales > Asteraceae > Mikania > Mikania micrantha. Next base: position 52,053,987 of record CM018698.1, read on the forward strand.
CTTAATGGGAAGGTGGTTCGGGCCACCAATGCCCAGACCACCATATGATGACGACTTCCACAGCACTCACTGATCGCATGTGATCAGGTCCATGTGCTTGTCCCTTGAAACTTTTTGTGATGTTTAAACATTTGAACTTTGATGTGTGATGCCTAAAACATGAGAACGGCTAAGATGATTAATTGGGCGACCTAGGCTAATGGACTTAAGTATCAATGACCACCCCTGTCTTTTACATGTGATGATACAAATGATTACATTGGGGGCAATGTAAGATGAAATGTGGGGATGGGGAAATTATGGGTAAATTTCAAAAATTTTTGAAAAATGTTTCCAATTCAAGTCTAAATGTGCATGAAAACATGATTTGAAAACAAAATGGGGAACACATGATTGAACCAACTAATAAAGCAGATTCTTAAACTGTGATTAATCTTTTAAGTTGCGGAATAAAGTAGTCTTAACAAGCAATCCGTAAGTGTTAATAGTATTGCATGACTAAAGATATGAAGTGACGGATGAGTTGTTAGATGTACCACATTATGACCTTTACCCACCGTTTCCGTGAGAATTTGAGCCTATGTCGAGCAAAATATGGTAGTTAGAATACATGCTCATTTTCTTTGACGTGAGATAACTATAGTGAACACCTAAGGTAGAACTTGCATTGTCAATGCAATTTAAGATCACAACCTAAGCTATGCATAGAAGTGATAGAGGCATTAGGAAAACCCATTGTTTTAGCCAGTTTAATTGTTTCACCTACCCATAACAAATTCCCTTAGTCGCCCTGTTGAGCCAAACACCGATTCATTTGTTAACCCATGAAATCAACCACAATTAGCCTTGTTAGCCTTTAGAAATTCTAACCCATGTGGTGGATCCAAAACAGGAAATAATTATGTTGAAATAAAAAAGAACAAAAGAGAAAAACAAGAAGCAAAAAGAATAAAGAATGTGTAAAAGAAAGAATATGGGGAGAAATATGTACCATGTAAACTATGTGCACAAGTGAGCGTATCAAGGTATTGACTGTATAGTGGATCCACCCATTCGCATCTGTAACTACACAAACCATACTCACCTTAGCCAAAGCCAACCCGAAAAAGTCCTTTTGATTTATGTATGCCTTAGTAATCCGTGATAGCGAGTTGATTGCTTTGCAAGCTTATGCTAAAGGTGTTCATTATAGGAAGGAGTGTCCTAAACATGCTAGTCATAATTGCTAGTGTACAAAAGAAACCGAGAGGAGTGTGAATTGTGAGAAATGTGAATGCATGTAATAACTCATTTGAAATGGAATAGATATAGTTGTGTAATTTGTTGGCGCGAATGGATTGTTTGTTGGATGTAAATCTATTGCACGTTGTAAGTCTTGGAGGTTGATCAGAGTTTCTGAGTTCTTTGTTATTGGGAAAATCTTGGACAAGCCATTAGTTGAATAATCATGGTTGACGTGTGCATAAGACTTTGCTTGGGGCAAGCAAAGGGCAAATGTGGGGATGTGATGGTTTGGGTAATTTCATGTGATTTAGATGCGTAATGATGTGTTCTTAGACTTCAAATCCATGGAATATGGTGATTGTTTGTGTATTTTGATGAATTGCAGGTTTTCGGGTGAAGAAAATAAGTGGTTGATGTCCAAGAATCAAAGGGTGGTCAAGAAATGGTGCTTGGGAGGCCAAAACATCCAAAAATGAAGGTTTTCACGAAGTGGCGTATCAACACGGCGTATCTGGGGCGTATCACAGAGCAAAACCACCCAGGAAATAGTCTGGGGCGTATCATACGCCCCTGGGAGGCGTATGATACGCCGGGCACAGCTAAAGTTTCGGAATTTCTCCGTTTTGCCACATATTTAAGCCTAAAGACCTAGGGTTTCTGGATATCTTCGACTTGGGCGACTTTTGGAGGTTCTTGGGGGTTTCCAAGGCTTAGGAACTCATCAAATAACACTTCCAAACACCACGGTGATTCTCGAATTGATGATTGCGCATGATCGAATGATGATTCAAGGCTAAATCCATTGAAATCACATCCGGGTGAATGATTAGTTAGGTTTAGGAGTTTTTATGTTTTAATTGCACTTGGCTACAAACAATAGTTGGGTTCTATCTTATTACTTGTTTGTATGTTGCTTGTCGTCTTGAATTGAACGATTTGCCTTTTCTGATTTGATTGAATGTTCATCATTTTTCAGTTTACAATTGTGAAACATTGAATGTCAATTAGATTATCACTTGCAAATTGGTATTGGTAATTGGTATCCTAGGATTAACATTAGTTGGTTTTCATCAATTAATTACTAAGATTAGGTTTTCCATTTGTGAATATCCGTTTACACGAGAAGTGACAAATCATGTCTATGTGATTGCTTTGAACAATTAAATCATAAAGGTTCTTACTTTCCTACTAATTTAATTCCCGGGTGTGATTCGTTTTCCTAAATAAGTTAAAAGTTATTTGCTTCCATTGTTAATTGTTACAAGATTATTTTCTCAATAAAGTTCAAACCACCATCAATCAATTTTAATATTTCTTGTCTAGTTAAGTTAGGATAAATCAACTAAGTTACACCATCCACATAAACTCTTCGTGGTTCGACACCCTACTTACCCTACTAGTTAAGGTAGCTAGGAACACACTCATTAACTCTTATTTGATCGGTACTTCGACGTCGGTCAAAGATAGGCGAACCCTGTGAAGCATCTGTCGGCCGAACCACCTGACTCAACATGCGGCGAGTCTTCATACTCACAAACCCTTTCTCAAGCCAAGTGACCGAACCCCCGAGGCACGAACCATTACCAAACCCATTAGCGAACCTTCTAAGCTCCAAGCGAACCCTTGGTGCAGGAAACATAGCCGACCCTGCATGATTGTTGCCGAACCTTAGAGTTGTCGAGTGTAAGACCAAGGGCTACGAACCTCCTAGGGAGAAACAAACCTATAAGTGTTAGGTTGAAGAGTTCGCTGGTCGTGATGCTAGATTGGAGCTCGGCCCACCAAATGTAAACATGTTCCGGCCCAATAGCACAATAATCGGCCCAACAATAGCAGCCCGATTATAAGACACAATCGGCCCATATACATGCAGGTCCTATCCCACGTGATTAATCGGCCCAATCTCATCCCATTGGCCCAAGGCTATTGATCGGCCCAACTCTTTTGCTTTCGGCCCACACCCACATACATGGCCCAAACACGATGATAGCCCAAGGCACTTTCGGCCGAGCCCAATGAAAATCCTTAAGCCCAATTCTATGGCCCTACCAAACCTATGTGGCTAAACTATGTCTACGGCCCAATCCTCTTTTGTCCATCCCAAATCCTCACATAATTGGGCCCAATGGTGGCCCACACTACCACCCTAGTCCCACAAGAACCATGAGACCTAACATATTATCCGGCCTAACGAATTTCAAATAAAGGACAAACACATGAACGTTGTAATAAACATATTATTTAGAAAGCTTTGAGATGTAAGTTAAACATTAAGTGAAAGAATTTTTAAGCAAACCATGAGATTTAACGCAATATTACTTAGCCTATGGAATCCTGGGCCGGATAATGAACGAATACCGCAAGTGTTAGTCAACTTAGAACTAAAACAACACACACGCAAGCAAACTACAATGCATACTTATAAGTACAAATCACTATGAATTCAATACAGGATCCTGAACATCACAACAAGTACAAACAAAGAGCGCGTGTATTCTTGTTATACTTAGTCAACCACTACGAACACAAGGTGAGTTCATTTGTCCCTTTTCAAACTTATTTGTTTTGCTTCGGGACTGAGAAGCATGTTAAACATTTTCATAAACTATTGAAATGTTATTTAATGCTTTTAAACATAAACATGATGCTTATATCGATGCTTATGCTTGGAACCTAGTATACTTTGAAAAGCAATAGACTTGGAACTTATACTTTAAACTTGAGGCTTGAAACCATATGTTGGATGCTTATGAGACTTGATGCTTAAACATGAGATTAGATGCTTGTGAAACGATATGCTTAAACATGATACTTTATGCTTGGGAAAAACTATATGCTTAAACATGAGACTTGATGCTTATGAAACTTTATGCTTGAACGTGAGACTTTATGCTTGTGACAACTATATGCTTAAACATGAGACTTGATGCTAACCTATGGAATTCATGATGAAACTATGTGTGGACACTTGAAACTATATGCTTGAAACTACTACTTGCACATGAAACATTGTGCATGTATCTAATCATAGACTACGTAATTGCTAAACGACTGCTAGTGCAGAGCTTGTACCTATGTATTGAGATACATGTAAAACTAAACCATAACGAGACTAAGCTATTACCTATATAAGAGACATGTAATTGCTAAACGACTGCTGGTGTAGAGCTTTTGTCTGCTTATATGAGGTATGTAATTGCTAAACTAAATCATGACAAGGCTAAGCTATTATCTATGTAAGAGACATGTAATTGCTAAACGACTGCTAGTGCAGAGCTTTTGTCTGCTTATATGAGATATGTAATTGCTGGATTATTTGTGTATGCATGGCTAGTGTCTATGTATGAGATACGTAATTGCTAAATGACTACTAGTGCAGAGCTTGTATCTTGTATAGGAGACACGTAATTGCTAGACTAAGATTAACTAATTCATGAGATACGTAATGGCTAAACGACTGCTAGTGCAGAGCTTGTATCTATCCGTGAGCTACGTAATTGCTAAACGACTGCTAGTGCAGAGCTTGTACTCACGCATGAGATTAGGGACAGCTAAACTATGTGCGTGTGAAACTATGATGCTTGTTAAACATACTTTGAAACTAATACTCATGAATTGTTATAGACTTGTAAATTTTGAAACAGAAAACAAAAGCTATGATGAGGAATGGGTTGATTGGTAGGTAAAAGGCTTAATTATCATTAACAACAGTGTCATATCTGGATTAGTATGTGGTGGGATGGCGTCTGGGCAGGTTGTAGGCTCGACCCAGGGGTATGCCCTATATATAAGCATACCGATTTGGATATTACATGTGGAGTTAATGAGGTTAAGGTTTTATCGAAAGAGGTTTGTTAAAACTATTTTAAACTTATAAACTTTATGAACTCACCAACCATTGTGTTGACTTTATTTTCTTACATGCATTCTCAGGTGAAGAACAGGTATAAGCTAAGGCTTTAGGATTTGTATACTAGGCTGCCCAGATAGAGGACCTAGTAGACTTTTGGAAAGCACATCTTTTGTTGATGATACACATTACTTTTGATATCTTGTACGTATACAAGATATAAACATTTGATTCTTTTGTTAGGTTTACTTAGTTAAATTACTGAACATTGCTATTGTAATTTAACTTTGTAATCCTAGTTAATGTTGATGTGCTTTAGTTATTCTTAAACATTGATGCTATGAAAACAATATGATCATTTGATTATCACTCACGATATCGCGCCCCGAGAACCTTCCGCCCGACGAGGACTTCAATCCAACCCCGCCGGCTCGGGGTGTGACACCTACGGGCTAAACCTGCCTAACGAGCTGAGCAGTATACACAACGTGTTTCATGTGTCAAACCCCAAGAAGTGCCTATCTAACGAAACACTTGCCATTTCTCTTGAGGAAATACATATCGACGAACAATTAAACTTCGTTGACGAACCGGTGGAGATTATGGACCGTGAAATCAAGAAGCTCAAACTCAGCAAGATACCGATAGTGAAAGTGCGATTTATTCGCGACGCAGACCAGAATTCACGTGGGAACATGAAGATCAAATGAAAAAGAAATACTCGCACCTGTTCGCGGAACAGACAAACACAGGCAACGCAAGCTGATTTCGGGACGAAATTCTTTCTAACAAGGGGATCCCCGTAAAATCCAGGTCAGCATTTGTTTTAATTAAATGTTTATTTAATTGATAATTGTATACGTGGCACTAGAATTAGTTTAATTTAGTGTGACATGTGGCATGACAAAACGAACACTGACGCAAACACGATAATTCGGTGTATTATCGCAACACGCACACACGTGTCTAAAAAATACGAACGTTGGTGAACTTTTAGCACATTGTGTAACAAAACACTAGAAATCTCATGAAACGCTCAAACATTGAACTTGGAAGTTCAAACGAGGCCGAACGATAGTTCGTAAGCACGAAAACGACGAAGAACGGATCAAACCAATAGAATTGGGCCTATTGGGCTCTTCCGGGACTCGTCGCAGTATGCTAAGGACCTCGGATAGGCCCATGGCGGTACGCGACGAGTGGGCGGGGAGTTTGAACTCCCGAATTTCTTCGCGGTATGCAGAGCATCTTTTTGCCCCTCTCGGCGGTACGCGACGAGGCCAAGACGCATAAATCTTATAAATCCAAGGCACAATCATTTCCTAGCCACTCTATTTCCTTTATCTCGAGTCCAGACCACTCATAACTCGTCTTCCTCACCTGAAAATCACCATTAGAGCTTGGGAAGCCATTGACACACCTTAAGAAAGCTTGGGAGAAGTTGGAGGAAGACTGCTAGAGCACTCATACCATCATTACAACATTGTAGCTGCACCATCTTGACATTCCAGAAGCTTGAAGGAATGAAACCATCATCAATCTCACATCCTTGGGTCTTTTGAGGTAGTTCTAAGGCTAAAATGCCCTCTCCACACTCATACACCCACATGCTTGGCTTCACACACACATGCAACCCATGTAAGGGTGCATGCACGAATTTTCTATGATATGAATCTGGGTTTATTGTTAAATCTACTTGTATTGATGATCTATGATGCTTGGATGAAGTTTCATGACGATCCAAGATGATGTATGTTGTTATAAATCATCATTTGTACATAAAGTGACGGAATCCTAACATGCATGTATGATCCATGACTTATGGGATGATTTTGGATGTTCAAATGTGTTTATGAATGATGTTAGAAGGTTATTGCATGATTTGATCTTGTTGAAATGGATGAAAATGGGTTTTTGATGACACTTTCTAATTTTAGTAACTTTTTAGTTACAACTTGTTGATAATGATGAGATCATGAGCATGCATATGAGTAGAATTGTTATTAAAATGATATTATGATGATATTGATGCTTAGAAAGTAATTTAGACTTGATTATGGTCATATTTGGCCTAGTTACTAAATATAGTAACTTTTGTAAACCTATTCTTGATAAACAATGATTTTGACCAAGTGAGCATGATTAAATGATGTTAAAATGGTATTATATGATTTTAAGTGATATAAAATGGCTTAGATATGTTAGGATGATCATTTGGATGAAGATTGTCATGGTTACTATTTTTAGTAACTTTATTTCGTGAAATATCGATTTATGAATGCTAAGTATGTTATATGCTTGCTAAATGATGTAATATGACTCGATATGATGATTGCATGCTAAGTTTGATGGTTCCCGATGATGAGCAAAGCTATATATGGAAACTTTCCTTTTCAGGAAACCTTTATGTGTAAAAATGACTTGTATGCTTATTTGACCACTTTTGGTAATGTGTTATGTGTAAACATGATCACGTAGGACCTAAAGAACATGCTAGAACTTTAAAAATGATATGTGTTATAGAACTTGCTATAAATGGAAACTTACTATAAATAGTAAGTTGTCCATGAACGCGCTTTGCGCGTTTTGCACACGACGAGCACAACCACGAATGTTACACGAATCACAACTGACACACGGTTCACCAACAAGTCGTTGACTTGACACGGTCAAACACGGTCTAACACGATAAAACACAGACAAGCACGGTCAATGAGGACCGACATGGACTAACATAATAACCGAGGGTTGTTGAGCACAAACATGAGCACAAACACAAACACGGTCACTTACACGAACTCACATAAGCTATACGATATAGGTAGCCGGTGACCGACACAACTACGAAGCAGGAGCTTACGCTATCTCTATCTCATATCACTAAGGTGAGTTTACAGCCCCACTTTTATACTTAACTGTTTTGTTAAACCTTTGGGGTGAGAATATTATGCACCTGTTTTAGATGTATGACTGGTATGTTGTAAAACAACTTTTGAGTGTAACTGTATCGCAACAAAAGTCCTCACACCCTTACTGTTAATTGTGTAACGCACGACGCTAGGATGCACTTGGAGTAGGACTTTTGAGGAGTCTTGCATGCATTCTAATTTATATTTTGAACAATTTATGATTTGTATTTTAAGCAATGTAGTATTTTACAGCTTGTTTCCGCTGTATTCTAAACTTATTACTTTTCCGTTGTGCCAACATTTTATTTCCGCTGCAAACTATTATAATTAACTTTTATGACAAACAGTGTATTTTGAAATGCATATAGAGTCATTCTATATGACCATGAGCTGTGATTCTGGCCACGTCACACCCATGTGGACTGACACCACAGGTGGGAATTTGGGGGTGTGACAAGCTTGCTTCTTATGACAGCCATCGGAAGCACCTTTTGCCTTTCCTTCCAATGGCTTGGTTTTTGTTGACAAGTGATGCTTTTCTTCTGATGTTCTTCTTCTTCCGAAGGACTGAGGTTTCTTTGGTTTATTGGAAGCACTCTTTGCATGTGCTTCCGATGCTTTCTTTCCTTCGGAAGCCTTCTTGTTTTGCTTCTTCCGTTTATCAAAAGTACTTGCTTCCGATACTTTCTTGACTGAATTTCTTCCATGTTCTTCTGAAGAAACAGATGACTTGCTCCAGCTATTCTTTCTTCCTCTTCCTTGTATTTCAGAAAAAAATATGTTTCTTGGATTATAGAAGCAATCAGCCGCAAAGTGATTCATCTCACCACACATCAGACACACAGTCTGATTGTTGAGAGATTGTTGATGCTTTTCCTTTTTGAAGAAGGCTGAGCTTTGGTTCACAAAGGTTGATTGTTTGAATGTTCCACCAGATTTGTTGGTTGGGTGGTTTACATGTATCCCTGAAATACTGGCTTTTCTATCCTTCGATCTACCCCTTTTGGACTTATCAGATGGACAAGTAACATAATCATCTGAGAAGGTACTCCCAGTTTGTGTGTACTTAGCTTTGACAAAAATTGATGAGGGTTTCTTAATTTTCTTATTTCTTTTCTTTATTTTTAAAGCTGGTTTTTCCTTTTCTACATTAATGGGAGTATCATCCTCATTTAAGCATGTTGAGTTACTTGGGTTCTAATCAGAGAGATCATCATTTTGAGCCACTTTGTGTATGTCCAACACATCATCATACACAAGGTTAATTTCTGGTTTACATCTAACCTCCACCATTGGAGTGTACGCAGATGGAGGCTCTACCTTGTTATAACCCAACCCAACCCACTTTTCTTTACTAGTTCAGTTGTTTCACTCATTTTAAAAAGTTTTTTATACTTTTCATCCTGACTCAAAAATTTGTCTCTGTAAGACTCAGCCAGAACAAGTTCTATCTTGGCAGTAGTTAGACGTTCCAAAAGATTGTTAATTTGACACTGTTTGTTAGTGTCTTCATGCTTTAAACTGGAAATGGTCTTTTCCAGTTCCTCAATCTTTTCTTTATAATTTCTTTCAGATTCAAAGAAATTAGCCTTGACAACTTGTAAAGACTCGAGTTCATTACAGATTTGAGCATTAAACCTTTTATAAGCATTTAACGTTTCGAAACACTCAGGTGTGCACATATTATATGTTACCTTGGAAGTCGATGTTGAGTCGTTTGTCATCAATGAACTGTTGGAGATGGAATCATCCTCAGCTTGGAAGCTCCAATCTGAAAAGTCTTGTTCTGCAACATTTGCACTGTTTGAGGAATTTGATGGTCTTTGAAGTGGCTGTGCAGATGTTGAGGGCTGAGAGTTTGGAGACTTGCACTCTCTGGCAAAATGCCCTAGCTGTTGACAGTTGAAGCATTTTAGCTTGGACTTGTCAAGCCCAAACTCATTTTTCATGTTGTATTTTCTAAATTGTCTGCCAGTTCTTTGATAGAACTTCTTTACTCTATACAAGATCAAGGCCATCTGGTAATTGATGTCCATCTCCTCAAGATCATCTACCGGAATGCCATCTAAATCTTCCTGACACAAGTGAAAGTAGTTGGTTTCTACAGCCATAAAAGCTCCTTGGCCTGAGGTCAGTAGTGGATCTGAGTTAGAGAGTGGGTTTGAGTGTGTGGTTGATTGAGTTGAAGTTTTAGGGAAGGTAACAATGAGTGTGGAAGTAGGGTGGTAGATGGGTTGATAACTTTGATAAGAAGGATTGTTGATGGGTGCATAAAGAGTTGTTGAACCAGAAGGTACATGAGAAGGTTTAGGTTCCTGTGCGTCAATTTCCATTTGATATGCACTGAGTATACCAAATAGTTCCCCAAGCTTCAAGGTTCTCAAATTCTCTGTTCTTCGAATGGCAACAGAGTAAATGTTCCACGCTTGTGGAAGTGATCTGAGGAACTTTCTGATCACATCTTGGTTCTCCATCTTGACACCTGCAGCCACTGACTTGTTAACCAACTGAACATGCCTTAGATATTGAGAAGTCATCTTCTCATTGTTTTATTGACAGAAGTTCTCAAACTTCTGTTTCAGCATGTCCTTTTTGTTGTCCTTGACATCTTCAGATCCCTCATACATCTGCTGCAAAGAGTTCCATAGCTCCTGAGCAGATTTGCATTTCTTGAATGCATGTATGATTGAGTTGGGAATCTCCATCTGAATGAGCCACAAAGCCTTCGAGTCCACCTCCATTCTCTTGTAATCTTCATCAGAATAAAGAGATGGGTCTTTTGGCACAGGTGCTCCACCAGTGCCTGCAGCCTTCATCAGAATAAAGAGATTGGTCTTTTGGCACAGGTGCTCCACCAGTGCCTATAGCAGGAACAGTTGGGATGAAAGGCCCTTCAAAAACTAACTTCCAAAGTTTGAAGTCTTGATTCCTAATGAAACCCTCCATCATGACTTTCCATGTATCATATTCATCAGGTGTAAACATAGGTGGCTTGTTGAGAGTATCATTCTCTGTATCATGTTTGTTTAGAGTAGCCATTTGAACAAACACAGAAGATATGAGTTTTGAAAATAATGAGATTGTAGAAGAAATAGAACTGGTAACTTAAGGATGATTAATCACTTAAGTTGAAGAGCCAAGGCTCTGATACCGCTTGTTGGATCGGGTTGTTAGCTTCAAACAACACTTCACAAGTATTTCTTTCTACCAATCTAACAGATGCGGAATTTCTATTAGAAGGATCTCTCAAAACACTCAAGGCACACGAATAATCTTTGAACAGAAGTAATAACACAAGAGTAAATTTCAAGCTCAAAGATATATTTCTCTCAAAGTAAAAACCAAGGTTTACACCTTACAAGCACATGCACACTTATACAAGATACAATGAGAGTTTATATAGCCAAGGCTACAACCGTATTCTCGTAGGAATACATGTTGGGTATACTAGACAATAAACAAAAGAAAGCTTATTCTAGTATCTGATGTGTCTTAACAGGCTACGGCACTTACTTACAATGATTACATTTATAGACATTGACTTTAACAAAAGACTAGCTAAATACAAAAGGCATTTAATGTTTTGATCTTCAAAGCTTCAGGCAATCTTTTGTATTTAATGCTGCTGAAGAAAGGTAAGGTGTTGTGTCTGACTCACGGTATGTTTTCTTTGTTTTGATCAGACCAACACGTTCGTTGTCAGCACCTTTTGTACCATAAGTGCAATCAGCAACAGTCTTTTTCAGAGTCTCAGAAGTCTTTGTACAAGAAGATGCTGAGAGGATCTTCGGAAGCTTTTGTTCTTCAGAAGCTTCAAGTCTTCGTAAGCTCTAAAGTTGTAAATCTTCTAAGTGCTGAGAGGAGTATCGGAAGCTTAATTCTTGTGTAAGCCTTCGGTAGGAAGGAGTTATTCTTCGGAAGCAAAGTTTCTTCTGAAGATTAACTTCTTCCTTCCGAAGGCTGTTAGTCTGTATGAAGTTCAGGTCTTGTGCATATTTACATCAAGACATAGAAATTTTTGGAGAGCATCAGCCTTTTTGATCTTACAGAGTGTGTTGGTGATGCTGCAGTGGCGGTGGGTAGGGATGTAACTGAACACAGAGGGTGTGGTGGAGGCGGCATCTTGCCGATGGGGATCGATATAGTATAGAGGAAGAGATTTAAGGTAAGAGAGCGATAACTATGTAGATAACGTCGGACATGTATCAATAATCCGTATGGTCGCTGGAATACCGACAGAACTGCAAGAAAACCGTTGGGAACTGCCCAAAATCGAGGCAACAATCTAAGTTGAAGGATCAGGATTTGATCTTGCAGATTTTGAACGGTTGAGAATCTATCTAGTGTCAGTTGAGTTCACTGGCGTCTATATATAATTATGCAACAATCATCCGCGTTTTGTGACTTCAATGCCCATCCGTGACAACATGTTTCATACACAATGCTTAAGGAACATTGATAAAAGGGTTGGGTCAATTGGATGAATTTTTGTTTTATAAATGATTTTGTACATGTTATTTGTACAAAAGGAAACCCACTTGGTGCGATGCATGCGTTCGAATAAACTAATTTATGCAACGACCATTACTTTCTTTTATTCTTATTTTAACCAAATCAAACCTTTCTAGTTACCGTTGGTTTGAGTTAGTGTTATAGTGAAACCATATCTAAACCAGTTTGGTTTTCCCACAAACCGGGTTCAATATAGTAAACCAGAAAACAAAAACCACACCGAATTTAACCTGGTTTGGTTAGCCGGGCCAACCCAGTTTCTTCACCTCTACGGCCAAGCCTAAATGGAATTCCTTATGGGTTGGTCCGTATCAAATGATAGGCCCGTTATAGAACTCGGTCTTCGCAAAGGCACCATGAGCAACTTCCCATAGACATTTTAATTTTAGGACTAACTGCTTATAGCATAACGACAATTCTTTAATTTTTATAGCATTGTCCAGGATTTAAATTCATGTTGAAGCTTATTTGCTTAGATAAGGTCCTCGGCTTCTCTTAGAATGGATTCAAGTGTATGTATCAGAGCGTAAAATTCGAGATAACAGTTAAAACATGGTCTCAAGTGTCATTGTTTCAAGCATATTATTACTCTTATAATAAACAAATATCTTTGTTTGTTTCTTATCAAATTCTTACACTATCATTGTCACATGTTATTTTTCTATCGTTCTACTTAATTTTCTCGCATATTAAATAATTATACAATGTTTCATATCAAATAATAATTATAATAATGACAAATGATATTATTTTTTATTTTCACATAAAGAATAGTTTTAAATAAATTAAAATAAAATCTCTTTGTTACAAAACACAATTAAAAAAGTTATAAATTATAAACCAATTTTTTTTGAAAATAAGAAATATTTTATTTTTAGAAAATAAAAGTTTTCAAAAACAAAAATTTCTTAAACAATGTGATATTTATAAACAAATGACCTTTTTTAATTTCTTTAAAAATCAAAGTTATAAAATGGTTAGGAAAATTATATTCGTTTTTGACATAATACAAACTAAAGTTTTTAATGTTAATTAGTTTAATGATATTAGTTGTTACAAATCAAGAAGATTATATACTAGTTCTTTAGTTATTAAGTTTTTCATTATTATTTTAATAGCTAAAATACTCATTACTATTTAAATTAATTATTTTATATCAAAATGTTATTTTATAATTTCTAAGATATTTAATATGGGTAATATATGGGTATTGCAACTATATTAATATAACTTCTCCCATTTCAATTAGCAAATAGTTAATATAGTTACCCATATAACTTCTCCCATTTAATATTAATATTAAATATTTAATATTTAATATATTTAATATTTAATATTTAATATTAAATATATTTAATATGTTTAATATTTTGATATTAATTATGTTTAATATTTAATGTTGAATATATCAATATATTTAATATTTTGATATTAATATTTAATCAAAATATTTTAATAGCTAAAATCATAACTTCTCCCATTTCAATATAGTTAATTATTAATATTTTATATTTAATATGGGTAATATATGAATAATAATTTATTTCAAATGATAAAAAAAAAAAAAGATATTTTTATTTTTTAATATGATTTTACGTTATCCTTCTCCCATTTCTTCAGAAAAACTTCGAATTCAAACATGGTGTTTTCTCTATCTGTTACCCCTCCGATATCTTTCAGAAATCCGAATGCCAGCAGAAAATCACCGAACCCAATTACATCCATGGCTAAACAAATTCACTTCAATCATGATGGTTCAACCACAACCAAGCTTCTGGTCAGTCGCAAATTTACTTTTGATTTCTCAATTTCGGTCTTAAATCGTATCTTTCCTTCAAATTTTGCATTGGGTAATGAGTGTTGAGTGTAGGCAGGGGTGAGCAAAGTGGCAGAGGTCATCGGAGTTACTTTAGGTCCAAAGGGTAGAAACGTGGTGTTGCAGAACAAGTATGGTCCTCCCAAGATTGTTAACGATGGTGAAACTGTTCTCAAAGAGGTTTGTAAGATGACATAATCTCTCTTTTGATTTCGTGATTGGTCATTGGTGGGTTATTTTCTTGATTAGATTCTATAAAATGTGTGAAATTTCAATGAACAATGGATTGATTTCGTTAGTGGTTAAGCTGTTCATCAACATTCAATGTTTTGTTACCTTTGTTACATGTTTCCGTAAGTTGCCTTCCAAGTGTTTGTGGATTTGCTTCTATGAGACTCATTCCACTTTTGATAATTGAAATTGGTTGAAATAACTTTATTTTAACTCTGTTTGTGGGTGTCTTTTATGATTCAGCTAACCGTAAGTTAGTTCTTTAACAATTTTATGTCTTAGATTAATGCTTTCTTTAGATTCAACTGGAGGATCCGCTTGAGAATGTCGGTGTGAAACTAGTGAGACAAGCTGGTGCGAAAACAAATGATCTAGCTGGTGATGGTTCCACCACTTCTATCATGCTTGCACATGGCCTCATTGCTGAAGGTGTAAAGGTAGGAAAAAAATAAGTTATGACCGGAATCTAGAGACAATGAGACATGAACTGAAGTTTTGATTTATTTAAGGTAATTGCAGCAGGCATTAATCCGATACAAGTGTCACGGGGTATCAAGAGAACCGCAGAAGCCCTAGTTTTTGAACTCAAGTTGATGTCTAGAGAGGTAATGAGTATCAACTGCATATGAAATTTATGAATTTCAATACCCAATGAGAATTTAAAATGAAAATGCCTAAACATTGCAGCTAAATTTCAGTTGTGCCTTGTAGGTTGAGAATCATGAGCTTTCAGATGTTGCTGCCATCAGTGCAGGTAATGATATTGAAGTGGGATGCATGATTTCTGAAGCGATTCAAAAAGTAGGAAGGCATGGTGTTATAACAATTGAGAAAGGAAATTCTACCAAGAACACTCTTCAGATTGTAGAGGGGATGCAATTTGAACGTGGTTATCTGTCTAAATATTTTACTGATCGAAGAACCATCAAAGCAGAATTTCAAGATTGCAAGGTAAGGTTTCTTGATTTTACTTCTATTCTAACCAGAATCAACCTCTTTTTCCCTATTGATAGAGGTCAGGTTTACATCTCATCCTCTTCAAACCTTACCAATAGTATTGCTAGGAGAGGAGTTTATTGGGTACGGTTGTATACTCCTATTGTAACCTTACCAATAGTATTGCTAGGAGAGGAGTTTATTGGGTACGGTTGTATACTCCTATTGTGAAGAGAATGTATATTTTGACTTTTGAGGTCACATGGACTAATGTTGACTTAAAAATATAAAGAATGTTGCATTTGCAAGAAATGTTGAAAAAATGGTATGATTGACCTCAAAAATCTAAGTTGTCATTGAATTGGGATATAAAGGTGTGGATTTTTGTTGACTGCAGTTGCTTTTGGTTGACAAAATAATTACAAACCCAAAGGAGATGTATAGAATATTGGACATTGCAGTTAAAGGGGCGCACCCAATCGTGATAATTGCTGAGGGTATTGAGAAGGAAGCTCTAGCTCCAATGATTAGGAATAAACTCAAGGGGATAGTGAAGGCAGCGGCTGTTAAAGCTCCAGCCTTTGGTGATCGCAAGAGCCACTACTTAGATGACATTGCTATTTTGACCGGAGGTAGTCAACCTTGATGGTTTTTTACCTTATTAGACTATTAAATGCAATTTTAAAAAAATATTCATATAGGAAATGAGGAGAAAATGGGAAATGGTTCAATTAGGTCAGCTACATATGTTGACTAATTTTTGATGGTGTCTAATATGGTTTTATAGGGACAGTGATCAGAGATAATGCGGGTTTGACCCTTGATAATGTCCAAGAAGATATGCTTGGAACTGCAAATAAAGTAGTAATTACGAAAGACTCCACATTAATAGTTACTGATGGGAGCACTCAAGATGCAGTCAAGAAAAGGGTCACTCAAATCCAAAGGCTCGTTGAGGTGCACAATTTAGTTTGCAAATTTATTCCCACTTTTGAATTGATCTTAAAAGTCAACCTATTTTGCAGAACACTGAAGAAAACTATCAAAAGAAAATTCTTAATGAACGTATAGCAAGGTTATCAGGAGGAATTGCAATTATTAAAGTAAGCTTGACACACTAGCAATTTGATGAAATTTTCTTGCATTTTGAGTTTTAACCATTGGAAATCATGAATTAATGATTAGGTTGGAGCTCAAACACAAGTTGAATTGAAGGATAAACAATTAAGGATGGAAGATGCTGTGAATGCAACCAAGGTAGGTTGTGACTGTTGACATAATCATGGGCAACTTGTTGTATTTCTGTTGCTGATCTTAAAGCCTCAACGTTCTCTTTTGGTCAAGGCTGCTATCGAGGAAGGCGTTGTAGTTGGTGGCGGTTGTTGTCTATTGAGACTATCTTTGAAGATAAATGAGATTAAAGAACTTATGGACAATGAAGAGCAGAAGGTAAATTACAAACGTCTTTACATTTTCACATTCCATGACCATTATTTAATAATCTTTTTTATATGAAATTTAAGATAGGAGCAGACATATTCAAAAGAGCATTGGAATATCCAGCAAGGCAGATCGCCAAAAACGCTGGTGTCAATGGTAGTGTTGTAATAGAGAAGGTATGTATGCTACTATGCATCCCAATGTTTTAACTATTTGAATTATTTACATGTTTTTCATGATCATTTAGCATTTTTTTTTTTTAAATTGTTTTTTAGGTTTTATTGAATGATGGTATCAGATACATTTAATATTTTAGGATTATTTACAAGTTTTTTAATCATTTTTGCATTTTTTTAATTATTTTTAGGTTTTATTGAACGATGATACTAGATACGGGTATAATGCTGCTAAAAACCAATATGAAGATCTAATGGCTGATGGTATTATAGACCCGACAAAGGTGGTAAGATGTTGTATAGAGCATGCAGCATCAGTTGCAAAGACATTTTTGACCTCTGATGCTGTTGTGATTGACATCGATGGACCAGTAGTCGAAGGAATGAGATCGCCAAAGCAAACACCAAAACCAGTTCCAATGCCAACAGCTGGTAATTCGCTCTCTCGCACATACAAGTTGCGTGTTGTGTGTTTTCATTTATGTTGACATTTTTTTGTGATCACACAGGAACGGGCCTGATGGGTTTTTGAGATATTGTTAGATTATTCGACCGCTTTATTAAGTTGTCCCCAACTGAGAGCCATGAGTCTAGAACTGATCTAGTGACCTTTTAAACTGGCAATGGGACTCATACATGAAGGTTACAAGGTATGATGTGTTTCTCTGTAGATACAAACCCGTAAAAAGGATCTAACACATGCAATGAAGAAGCATTTTCTTATAATTTACAAGCCTTTAATTAGATATGATCTGGTTTTGTTGAGAATCCAAGTAGGGAAAGTTTCCAAGAAATTGTAAATTTTGTTTCTGATGTGTAAACTTTAACAATGTGGGCTACTAAAACCACCAAATGGTCTTTGATTTAATAAAAAAATAAGATCAATATGGAAAAATGTTAGAAATGGAAATTTTTACTTCTGGTTGCTGAATTTTGTAAGATCTTTCAATTTGAAAGTTCTATAAAGATGAAGGGATTGCGGAAGAAAAGTATTATTGGATATATAGTAGACACTTTTTTCTTTGAGTTAATTACACATTTGATCCATGTAGTAATTTTGCACCGGTAGTCTTCAGCTTTGTGAAATTACACATGTGGCTCCGTTTACAGTATGCGCATATAATGTAAATATGTGTCTACTCTCGAGGGACAAAAGTAAAATTGCACTAGTTTTAACGTTATTTTATTTATTTTTTTGTGAAAATAACGTTAAAGACGTTGGGTTGGTCGGTTAATCAGGCATCATGAGCTGGAAGTCTCATTGCGTGCAGTCTCTCTATTCCTGTAAGGCAGAGGTAAGGTTGTTTATATCTTACCCTTCCCATACCGTACTTTAGTTTTCCTAATGTTAGGATATACTGAGTATGATGATATCCAAAGGCCCGTTTAACAATTGGCCGTTAAATTCTAGGGCTAAATCCAAAATACCCTCACCCTTTCTATCTTCATCTTTCATCTTCAAAACCCTAAACCTATACCACCACCATTGCAGCCTTTTAACACCACCATAATCAAACCACCATCACCACTGCAAACTAAGAGTGTTCACGGTCCGGTTTTTAGCTAAAACTATAAACAAAACCGTGAACAACGGTTTTTGAATATTGAAACCAAAACCAAACCGTTAATAATAAAAACTGCATCGAACTGAACCGAACCATTATAAACAATTAGGTTTTGGTTTGGTTTTTTAGTTTGGATTTTTGAGCCTGTTATAAATAAATACCAAATCAAATCGAACAATTTGAGATAGGTTGCTAATACACTAAGCACAACTCTAATTTTTTTAAACATCAATGACTTTTTTATATTACAATACTAGAATATACACCGTGTGTTACACGGATTTAATATAAAATATTAAATAATTAGTAATAAAAATTTATAAATTATAAAGTAACATTTTAATATAAAATGTTTAAAATATGTATTAAGAAATAAGAAGTACTTTAAGCAATAAAATAATGATCAAAAATTTTTATTTTTTGAAAGAAATTAATTTTTAAAAATTTAATACTACAAAATGTTATTTGTTTATAATAAACTATTCTTTAAAATCTATGTATTATAGTCTATTTTATTTTTTAATTTTTTTTAGAATACATGATTTTTTTTTAAAAAAAATCTAATAAATACCGATTTAAAAATTATTTATTTCTAAAAAATATTGATTTTTAGAAAATATTCATATCTAAAAAAAAAAATTTAAAGTGTTTTTATAATAAAATATTATTTTTAATTGATTATAAAACTTTTTAGTATTAAAAAGGTTAATAATATCATTAATATTATGATTATTGAATATTATAATTAAATTACTTATTAAATAAGAGTGGGACTTTAATGGGATGATAAGAAGTTGCCAAGTGGCACCATTAGCCTAAATTTGTGACATGTGGCAAATAATATTTTTGTTTATTAAGATAGTAAGATGTTTTAAAAATAATCACACTGTAGATCAAGAGTTTTTTTCTCTTTAATTTAGGTATAATGTTGATATATGTATTACACACACTGACAAACACACATACATATATATTTTTAAAAATCATTGTGTTAATGTGTTATTATGTATCTTTATGCACTGTATTTTTTGTGTTATATTTTCTTAGACTACATTTTTGTGATATATGTTTGATTGTATTTTTTATTTTATATTTATTATGTACAGTATTACTCTAAAATGCAATACTCTTCTCACAAATCTAGTATAATTTTAGAAAATTAGTTGTCATTTTTTTATGTATCAATACTTTACTAGCATTAAAGACAAATAAAATATTTGACTTATGTTGTAATTTTTTAAAACGTTATGAATTTAAAAAAATAATAATAATAAATTGAAACTTTAAAAAGGTTAATAACAGATATTATACTTAAATCATTGTTTTTTATAATACCATATGTCAACTTTTATTATTTTTTAAATTTTATAGAATAATTATTTTCTATTTAAATATCTCGCAATATACAATTATAAAGAGTGCTTCTTATATAAAGAGTGAATGATATTTAGAAACAAATATCCCACATAAGAACACGTTACGTTGCTCCTCACTTGGTGTAACCCCTTAACTTAAATATTTTTGCCTTTTTCTTTTTTGTATTAACTAGATGGCCATGTCGTGCGTTGCGGCGGGCACATAACTAATAAATTTGCAAAACTAAACTAAAATTAAACGGATAAAACACACTACAAATATAACATAAATGAATTACTTTGTTATGACTTATTGCCATGAGTTACATTGTACATGAGTGAGGATAAAGGTTTGAGAAGATGAATGATGATATGAACAATCACATAGGCATGTTCTCTTATAAGGCAGCCAACAAGGATTGCCACATAAAGTGGCGGAGCTTGACCGAAATTTCAGGGGGGCGAAATAAAAAAAATTTTTCAGAGGGGCGAAAGAAAGGTTTTTAAAAAATTTTACACTCCGTATCGGAAAATATACACTACTACACGAAAAAACAGCGCCCCCCCCCCCCCTCTTGTTTAGAATATAGAAAATGCTAAGTTCCTACATTAGAAACCTTGTCACGTCCACCACACCCTTTTGAATTGCCATCTGAAGTGCACGCCATAAATGTCATAAGTGCTGATACCCAGCCTTTGCCTCTCACGTCTGAACCATTCATGCTTCATCTCATGTCTGAACCATTCAGACCTCCATTCAGAGGTTCTACCCCATTCAGATGTGGTTTTTTGCACCAAACAAACGATCTGAATCTGAAATAAGCATAGATTCTAACATTCAAAAAATCCCAAAATAGATGCTAACCGGATAATGATTTTTGAAACTTAAGTAATATTACACATTCACTATTCACTATTCAGCATCATCTGTTGGCCGAAATCCAATTTTAGAGACTCAACTAGACTTTTATTTTGAAAACCCTAACTTCATCGCCTTCTGGCTGAAGATTCAATCTACGTCGCTTGACTGTCGACGTCTTCTTGTCTAGAAGAAACACAGGTAAAAACCGGATGAGGGAAATGGTCAAAGCCTCGGTGTAGGAACCCATCACTATTTCTCCAATGGTTTTTAATGGAGTAATAATTTTTATCTATGTTTAACATTTATACAAATTAGATTTTGCATGTATATTTATGAATCATAGCGAGAAAAATCGAGTATAATCCTTTGATAATTATGCTCCTACGATTATCTTTTGTATTAAAAATGAAAGTTGAGATTATTATTAATTAAACTATTAATAAAAATTATTATCAGCTAATTTTTACTTATTAAAATTAACTTTGTCCAATAATTGTTGTAAAACTTGGTTACGTTTAAGTTTAACTTAAATAGTTATACATAGTGTCTTCAAATCACAGTTTATTAAGTATATAAAATTACAATAATGGATAATTACTAAAACTTGAGATGTTTCTTAATTTATACAAAGTTTAATAATTTTAATAAAATAATATTAAAATGTACATATTGAAAATAAAAGAAATTTAGTGCTCGACGCCGACATGGAAGAGTACATACCACTTCAAACATTTTTTTAGGTGTTAAGTTAAAATAATTACTAAGTATTTAATGAAATCAAAATATTTACTTGAACAATTAAACTAATCAAAATAATAAAATGTACACCTTAAATCATTACATTTACCAAGTCGTTATCAGAAAGTAACCGGTCAAAGTAGTAGTATACTAGTATAGATCTCTGGTTCTCAAATGTACAATGACGTGGATTTCTAGCTAATTTTTTTAACGACCGTTTTTTCTTATGTATATATCTCTTACTTTTGCAATGTGTAAGCAAGGTCGATTACTTGACCTCCGTGAGAATCCACGGCGATATCTGATACGTAAAAACCATGTGGAATGAGTAAACATTCGCCCCCATCGAAATCGAACCTGAGATAAATGTTAAGCTGATGGATTCGAACCCCTGACCTCTACTATGGAAGACTTTTGATAATCGTGGGTGAGAACTTAAATTCAATCAAAATTGGTAATTTTCCAAAAAAAAAGGCTAAATCTCAAGTATTCAAAGAGACCAAAAAAATAGCAAGTATACTACTTTAAAAGCAACATTGGTGGAGCTTTTCACCGTTAGATTATTCATCTCAACTTTTGAAATTAGTTTTGTATATATTTTTTGTTTCTTAATTATTCCACATTTACTTTTGATATTTACACTTTTACACATAATTTTAAAAAAATAAGTTGTTTCTAAAGTTTTGAATTACCTATTTAGTTATTTATCTTAAAAAGAATTTCTTACATTCAATTTTATGTGTAGTGGAATTTTCTATGACGATTGCTCACTTCTAAATGTTACACTTTTAGTTTCTTAAGTTTAAAAACTTATATAAAATGTTACATGTTCATCTCTAAAGTTTCTGAAGTTTCGTATTTATTTATTTTGTTTTTTAACTGTTTCACCTTTACTTTAGGGTCGACATTTTTATTCATCAAATTTTAAAATGTAAAAAATAATTTTGATCCTCATAAGTCATAACTGTTTTTAAAAAATCTTTTACTTGTAATTGTTGTTAAATTTTGAATTGATCATATGAATGATCATCCTAGTATGGTATCATTACATTCCATTTGTAGTTTATAACTTCAAAAAATATATATATATTAAATGAATGGTATCTAATATTATTATTTTTTATTAAGTAGGTGTTCAATATCTCTTATACTCTTGTTGAAATAGTAGAATTAATTATTATTACTAATATAATATAATAATGTCCCTTTCTCTATTTTCATTTCACCTCTACATCTCCCTTTCTCTCTTTATCACTGCCAACAACACAATCATCATCGCTAGCAACATCTCATTGGTCGTTAACTACCACCTAAATCAGACCACCATATGCTACCATTGCATGAAACATCCTTTGCGAAGAATAAGCATGAATCATCCTCAGCTTAAATGGTTGAAGGAGTGTGTCAAATGGTTTTAATATTGGGGAGGTCATAAGTTCAAGTTCTAACATAAACAAAATAGCGGTTTCATGCTAGAATAGGGGTTTTTCTCTCACTTATGATGGGTTTTCTCCTATTAGATGTGGATATGATCAACTGGTATATGACCTGTCAGTGGTTTAAATTGCCTTTCACAAAAAATTTGAAGGGTGAATCAAGAAATATGGTAAAGTTCTAGGAGTTTTGGTCATTTGTTTCAGGGGCGGCCCGAAGGAGGGGCAAACCCAACCTCCGTTCGGGACTCATTATTCTAGGGGGCACATAAATTTTAAAACTTTTAATATATATATATATATATATATATATATATATATATGGTAAAAATAATTTGAAAATCTCTTTTATCATGAGAAAACCGTGAAAAGAAGGCAAAAATCATGTAAAAATGTTTTTTTTTTGAATTTTTTTTACAGGTTTATAACACTATTGGGCACATTTTTATAAAAAAATCAAAAAGCGACGACTAGATATTTTTAAAAAATATATTTTATAAAATCATGTAAAACATACATAACAAAACGTAAAAAAAGTTCGTTAGATCTGACACAACGTTACGTATGTTTTACATGGGTTTATAAAATATTTTTTTAAAATATCTGGTCGGCGCTTTTTTGATTTTTTTTTATAAAAATGTGCCCAATAGTACAAACCTGTAAAAAAAATTTTAAAAATGTTTTTTATACATATTTTTGCCTTGTTTTCACGGTTTTTTCACTAAAATGGGGTTTTCATTTTATTAATATATATATATAGGGTAAGGAGTGAATAATAACCCTCATTAATTGAGGTAACCCATTAACCCTGGCAAAAAACGCTCAAATTGCAAAAAAAAAAATTTCATGGTTTTTTTTATGCAAAAATAGGGGGGCTCCTTTTTTAAGCGTTCGCTAATTCACAAGCGTTAAAAAGTTAAACGAAATGTAAGTTTGCGTTACACTGCGAACATTTATTTAAGTGTCGCAGTGTAACGCAAACTTACATTTCGTTTAACTTTTTAACGCTTGTGAATTAGCGAATGCTTAAAAAAGGAGCCCCCCTATTTTTGCATAAAAAAACCATGAAAAAAAAAATTTGCTATTTGAGCGTTTTTTGCCAGGGTTAATGGGTTACCTCAATTAATGAGGGTTATTATATGATCCCTTCCCTATATATATATAGGATAAGAATTAAATAAAAAGTCTATTTTGCCTAAGAAGGCTAAAAAGGATTTTTGAAATCTCTAAAACCGACCAAAACGAACTCCGATTGAACTCATTTCGATAGCATTGGAACCGTCTTATCGAACCATACAATATTTTCTTTTTGGCTTTAGCTTTAACAACTAGTTTTAATGTTTAGGTTTTAAGGCATGTTTTTTTAGCTTTTAAGTTTTACCTTTAGATTTAGGGTTTGTTTTATAATTTTGGTTTTATTATCAGAGTTTATTGTTTATGATTTAAGGTTTAGGGTTTAGGGAATTACAATCCGGTTCCAATGATGTAAAAATGAATTCGATCGGAATTTATTTGGGTCGGTTTTCAAATTTTTAAAAATCTTACTTAGCCTTTTTAGACAAAAAAAAAAACTTTTTATGAGAACATTCTCCTATATATATATATATATATATATATATATATATATATATATATATATATATATATAACAAAATATATGAGTAAATAAACAAAAAAAATAAATTTGTAAAGACCCACTTTGAAGCCCATATTTAAACCCATTTTGTTAAAAAAAATTTGCTCCACCTTTTTTTCCCTTTTACTCCACAGTCCTTCACTCTCGTCTCTCTCATAAATGAATTTCAAGAAATCAAAAATTAGGGTTTGGACAATAGAGGCTGAGCACTGAGCCAGTGAGCACGGAGCACCGAGGGGCCCAACAACCTTGCACGCAGGCATGGACCGAGCAAGTGAGCCATAGAGGATGACCGAGGCACCGAGTAGCCGCAACCGATAGCCTGAGCCATTGAGCAGACTTTCACGCATCGATATCAGTTCTCCGGTTCTTCTAATATTCTTCACTTCCATTCTCCAACAGGTTAGTACATTTTAAATTGTCAATATCAATCTCATTTCCCAAGTTTCATATCTAAATTTTAATTCTCATTTCTCAAAATCTGACTACATGTAGGGTTGTAAACAAACCGAACGTTCAGCGAACAATTTGTGAGTTGTTTGGCAGAAAGTTCATTTATGTTCGTTCGTTTAAAAAAAACGAACACGAACAAGAAATTTTGTTCGTTTAGTTAAATGAACGAACATGAACAGAGGTCGTGAACAGAGATCGTGTTCATTCATTTGTGTTCGTGAAAGTTCGGTAACATGTTCATTTACGTTCGTTTTGTTCAGTTAAGTTCATTTATTATATCTATTCGTTAAATGTGTTGAATATTTTAATTTTTAATTTAATACCATAATATTTAAGTTATTTTTAGTTTAATACTATAATATTTTAATTTATATATTTATAAATGATTATCTCCAATACTTGAGATTAAGAATGCTGATTTTTAAAAATTTAAATAATATGTGTTTGTTAGTGTTCATGAACCATTCGTGAACAAATTACTTAATAAACAAACACGAACAAAAATTTTCGTTAGGTTAGCGTTTGTGAACAAGTTGAAATTTAAACGAACGAACACAAACAATAGCACATTCGTGTTCGTTTGGTTCGTTTATAGCCCTAACTACATGTGTTGAATGGATTAAATTATTTAAATCACTAGATATTTAATGTAATCCCTAGGGTTTGTTTCGAAAATTTAATAAATGTAATCGTGACTAAATTATAATAAAGCAAAGTATGAGGTATTTGTTTATTTTTATGTAATTTATAAACACAAAGTTATGTGGCAATTATAAAAATTGTTACATAAATATATATAAAGTTATGTGGCAAAAGAGTATATATATTTTGAAGGTGTCTCCTTGGAAAGGAATTGTTTGATTTGGCAAGAAAGGCAAATTAGCTCCTCGGTACGTGGGTTCTTTCAAAGTCTTGGAAAGGATTGGTAAAGTGGCCTATCGACTTGAACTGCCTCAAGAACTCTCAAACGTGCATCCAACGTTTCATGTCTCAAACTTAAAAAGATGCTTGGCTGATGAAAATCTCCACATTCCTCTTGATGAAGTTCGCATAGACGAGTCAATGCACTTTATCGAGAAACCGGTGAAGATCATAGATCAGGAAGTCAAGAAACTCAAAAACAAGCGTATTCCTATTGTCTTGGTCAAATGGGATTCTAAACGAGGCTCAGAACTTACTTGGGAGCGTGAAGATCAAATGAAGACCAAGTACCCTCAGTTGTTTTCTTCAAGTTCTTATTCATTTCGAGACGAAATTCCCTAAAGTAGGGGAAAATGTAATCCCTAGGGTTTTTTTCGAAAATTTAATAAATGTAATCGTGACTAAATTATAATAAAGCAAAGTATGAGGTATTTGTTTATTTTTATGTAATTTATAAACACAAAGTTATGTGGCAATTATAAAAACTGTTACATATATATATATATACATGAAATATATACTAAAACACATATCAAACAATTTTCAATTTATTAACATTAATAATTCTTATGATTAACAAGATACATATATAAATAAATAAAGTAGTAATAAAATATCTAAACTTTTATAAAATTTAAAACAACTTATTATAAACCACAAATTTCTAAACTTTTAAACATTTAAGCATTAAGTAATAAATGTATAATAATAAATAAATAAAAGTTATTAAACTTAAAATAATATTTTTATTAACAATTATTTATAAAAAGTTTCATAAAATTAAAACATTAAGAAGCAAAACTTAAGGGATCAACTTTGCAAATCCTAAAACTAAATTTTCAGCTTTAAAAACAAATAGAAACAAAATGAGAAAGGCTGAAAATGGAAGGGCCAAATTGTAAATAACCCAATGTCACACCCCGAGCCAGCGGGACGGATCGTGTTCCCCGCTGGGCGGAAGGTTCTCGGGGCGCGATATCGTGTGTGATAATCATGAAGATCAGATTGTTTACATAGCATCAATGTTAAGAATAATTAAAGCACAATCAAGCATTAACTAGGATTACAAGGTTAAATTACAATGTCAATGTTCAGTAATTTAACTAAGTAAACCTAACAAAAGAATCAAATGTTTTTCTATCTTGTATTCTGTACAAGACATTCAAAAGTGATTCGTATGAATAACAAAATATGTGCTTCCAAAATCAACTAGGTCCTCTATCTAGGCCGCCTAGCATGCAATCCAAAAGCCTTAGCTTACGCCTGTTCATCACCTGAGAAAGCATGTAAGAAAAACAAAGTCAACACAACGGTTGGTGAGTTCATGTAGTTTATAAGTTTAAAATAGCTTTAGCAAACCTCTTTCGGTAAAACCTTAACCTCATTAGCATCACATGTAATATCCAAATCGGTATGCTTATATATAGGGCATACCTCTGAGTCGGGCATACCCCTGAGTCGAGCCTACGACCCGCCCAGACGCCATCCCACCACATACTAATTCGCATATGACACTGCTGTTAATAATAATTAAGCATTTTACCTACCATCCAATCCCATTCTCATCATAGCTTTAGCATTTTGTTTGTAAGTTTTAACGCGCATACAATAGCATCTGCAAGTCTAGCTTTGTGAGTTACATTTATGGACAACTGAACACCCTAAGGAATCCCGTATCAATCCATATCGGATCAGATTATGATTAGCAACATCGTTGTTATGATAAAGAATTTCTAAGATGACACAAAGTCAACTAGAGAAATCCAGAATCATCCTAGTCACATATCACAACCATGAGTGGACAATGAGGAATCACTGTATGGCAAGCACTGAGAGACCAACAGTCTGTTCCTATGGTCCGGACTATGAAGGTCAACCTATGGCAAGCACTGAGAGACCGACGGTTTGTTCCTTCAAGTCTCGACTATGGAGAACACCCTATGGCAAGCACTGAGAGACCAAAATAGTATGTTCTACCATAGCCGATAGCTTTAGCATACAAGTTTATAGCATTCATATAGCATAGAGTTTACGTATCTTGTGCACAAGTACTAGCTTCACAACCGGTAAGGCAAGCACTGAGAGGCCAAACCGTTGTTTTAGCATGGCAAGCATATAAACCATACAAAGTTTAAAGCATTCTGTGCATTTCAAGCATTTAGTATGTATGTACATAGCATTAGCATAGAATCATTAGCATTTAGCGTTAGCATTAGCATATCGTATCAGCATTTAGCATTTACATTAGCATCTAGCATTAAACCTGTAGCATTAATGTGTAGCATTAACCCGTAGCATTATCATTTAGCATTAACCCATAGCATTAACATTTAGCATTAACCCATAGCATTAGCATTTAGTATAAATCTGTAGCATTAGCATTTAGCATAATTCCGTAGCATTAACGTTTAGCATTAACCCATATCATTAGCATCTAGCATAAATCCATAGCATTAGCATTTAGCGTTTGAAATTTTGAATAAGTATAAAAGAATAGTTGCAACAGTTAAACATTTGTTTAAAAAGGTTTAACATGCTTCTCAGTCCCGAAGTAAAACTCAAAATAGTTTGAAAAGGGACAATGAACTCACCTGTGTTGCTAAGTATAATCTACCACAGAAAATGCGCGCTCTATCGTTGTAGCTTAAGTATCTTCAATCACCTGAGTTGTTTTAAGAGATTCGAATACGAAAAGTCGTTATAATAGACGCAGAGTGGGGTTTTGGTCTCAGTATGCAACTAAGTGTCCTATGCTACTAATGTGGGTTCTAGAACTTCATCTAATTAGTCTAAGGCATTACCCATCATTAAGAACCCATTATCCCATAAGACTTTAATTGAATAGTTGTAAAGTAATTTATTTTAATTAAATCGTGAGTTATAAATTATTTATTTTATCAAAGAGAGTTTATCATTGGTTTTATTTTCTAAAACCATCTTGTATTTTAAGAGTATCATAGTCTAGTTTATTAGACTTAAGTTAATTCAATCTAATTGCATATAGTCTAGCAACTACTAAGTATTAGGTGTTAAAACTAACACTAACACTTAGTTAGTTTCATTGATCCCTTGCATTTTGTGTTTTGTGTTTGTAGTAATTAACATCTTTAGTGTTATTGCATAATTCCTTGTTTATCCCCACTTCCATGTGATGGACAATTATATGTTTAACATCTTATTAGAAACCCATTGATGTCTCATGCCTTAATATGAAAGATTACAAGTGTATCATTTTTGTTTGATAGGCATAGGATGGCTTCTTGTTAAGTATCCCTAATGGTTCCCATGCACACCCCCATGAGGCTCACATAAACCACCCATGCACCACCTATCATCCCTCATCTTCCCTGTTCATTAACCCTTAACCGAAGTGATTCTCACCGAACCAAAGTCTGGCCGAATAGAGGGAGTCCGAATGATGTGGACCGAATAGTTCCCCCGATCGAATGAAGGATCCTTCGGCCGAATAGAATTGGCGAATGACATGGTAGTCGAATGTGGTTGATCGAATGACCTGATGGCCGAATGTGTGGGTTCTTGCGAATGGGGTCTACACCGAAGGAGGGGTTGGGTCATTCGGCCAAATAGTGGAAGCATGGCCATTCGGCCTACCTGATGAGCACCATTCGGCCCATGCGGCCTTGTGGTTACAACATCCCCCACTTCATGATTTGTTCACAGCCATGGTAGCTAACGTATCTCTACTTTATTCTAGGGTGTGCGTGAAGGGTTTCCTAAGGTTAGAAGGGCATTTAGCCGGTTCTATGTGAGATTCAAAATAGGGTTTTCAAAACCCTTAAATCGCAACAAAAATGGGTTGTTTACCTCGGATTTGCTGGACAAAAACACAGATCCTTTGTACTTTCGTGTAGAGGGGATCAAGATCTTTGTTTCGGCTCAAGAATGGCTCGATTTCATCAAGAAATGGATGAGATATTGATGATTGAAGATCAAACTTTCTAGAGAGAGAAAGTTCCGGAAATTTGAATGTAGAGAGAGAAAGGGAGTGGAAGAAATGAATAGGTTGAACTCATTTAGGGTATTTATACCCCGGGTGAGTTCGGGTTCGTTTTCGTTGCTCGTCTCGCGTATTCGTTGCGTTTCCGAAACGTAACGCGTAATTTACGTGTTTTAAATACAAGTAGTTTCTTTATTTATCTTTGATGAGTTTCAAAATTGTAAAACATTAAAATATTTTATTTTCTAAATCTTATGATCGTTCGTATCGTTTTTCGTTTTCGTTTCGTCAGAACGCGTCGCCATCGCGCGTATTCGTTTAAATCGTCATTCGAACGAACACGACGATGGTTTGGCTTTCCAACTTTTGTTTTCTACTTTTCAGTCATCATTTCAGAACGTTAAGCTTTCAGATTTACTCGTACAGATCGTCACCTCTACGAATAATTCGTCGGTTTAGCATTCCGTAACAATAACCGTTATGGTTTCGTTCTGTTTAACCTCGTATACGTTTATACTTAATAGCACAT
Organism: Mikania micrantha; assembly: GCA_009363875.1. Classification (NCBI taxonomy): domain Eukaryota; kingdom Viridiplantae; phylum Streptophyta; class Magnoliopsida; order Asterales; family Asteraceae; genus Mikania; species Mikania micrantha. Next base: position 52,084,531 of record CM018698.1, read on the forward strand.
TAACAAGCATCCGTGTGTGAGTTCTGCATTGTCTAACATGTTTCTGACTGTTTAACTGTTAAGTTTAAATCAGATTACAAAAACGATTGCATAATAGTTTCGTGTCAAGCTTTGAAATGTTAATAGCATACAGATAGATCACGTAGTTTGTACCTGAGTTACTGTGCATTTACTGTTCAGATCACTGTTCCGGCGACGTTTCCGGCACAGATGTTACACCCAAACCATTCTCCCCCCTTCACCTGTTTTCTGTTCGGATACCCAAGAACCGACTGGATCCAACCGATTCTTGTATCGTTCGAATTACAACACATTGATTGCTAAGACTCGATTATTATGGTAAGGATCTCACGCGTGAACAGCTAGTAATCAGCAATTAAACGAAAATCAATCGAATTAAACTCGAAATCTCGTTATAAAAATACACACTTCGGCCGCAACTCAAATTCCATCGAAATCTCTATAAAAACCCAACCAATGGTACCCTTAGAACCATAACATCCTCACGAACCTGTCTGGACTAAAAAAGAAGAACCTACAACAAGATTTGATCATTATTGGAGCCTAGGATCGACCGAACCTGTGCGTGATTCGAAACCACATCAAACGAGCATCAATCCAAGTAAGTAGCATGTCTTTAGAACCGTAGGAGTGTAAGGATCAAAAGCCCTATGCTTTTGATCCCTCACAAACCTCAATCAAACGGATTGAAAATTCGATTTGGATTAGGGCTTGTTTGATTTCAGATCCAATTTCTGTGACCAAATAAGTGTTAATCGAATTAGACTTGTTCAGAAAAAACATAAGTTAGCCCACTTGTTGGGCGCCCCATATGCGAGTTAAGGGTCGGGGGTTCGAACCCCACCCAGAACCTTTGAACCGGTTTTAACCATTTTAACCTATTTTAAATTCATTTTTTTATGTATAAAATAATAATAATAATAATTCTGGAAAATACTTTATAAACAGAAAATTTTATTCTAACAACATTTATTTTATTTATAATTAATATATATGTATAAAAAATACATGTCACATAATAAAATATTTTCAATCAAGATTTAACTTTAAACATTATACAAATCTTTTAATCATTTATAAATCAAGATAACCTTTACATTTTTTTTTCCAAAATTTAAGTAAATTTAAATTTTAAAAACTTATATATACAATATTTTATAAGAAACTTTAAATTTTTAAAAACTTTTAATAAGGTATCCTACACAAATTTAAGTTTTAAAATTTAAAAACATTTTTAAATATGAGTCTTATAAATCATGACTTTATAAAGATATTTGAAATACAACTCTAAACATCTTTTGATCAAATTTAAATTCTATAACTTTTAATTTCACAAAACTGTTAGGAAAATAATTTATAAGACTTAATTAAACCATGAAAATTATTCAATAAATTATCAAAATCTCTCTTTTAAAACAATAAGTATTATTTAATAACTCATAACACATTCAAACCATTACTAATGGGGCACAAAATTTAGTAATAAATAATATGTAATGCTTTGACATTTCATTTTATTTATTATACACAAATAAGAATATTTAATTTTAGTTAAATATTCTCAAAACAATTATTCTTAGACTTTTATAATAAATAAATGGAATAATAAAAATATTCCAATTTATTTATTTAAACAAAGGAGGTTATTTAATTATAATAGATAATTAAATAATCATAAACCATTATTCCAAGTACACATTTTAGAACATTAGGAATTCCATAGAAGCCATAGACTTTTAGGCAAACATTTTAAAACTTTAAGACAATCATTTGAACTTTAGTCTAAGACATATGCTTTGAACATTAGGAAAGGATTTCTAGCTTTTCCTCATATATACAACAAACATTTGGACAAGCTTATACAAAACACAAGTGAGTTAATTTTTACTCCCTTTTACATTTTGTATACTTTTTGGGATGTTACATATGCTTTATACACAAACATATTCTTTGAGTCAAAACATATACATGATGCAAACTTTTAAGCTTAGTAGACATGATTTAGATGCTATGTGAACTTATGTGCTAAATGCTATGTGAGATTTAGGTTAGAAGACGTTTCATACTAAAACAAAAACAGTATCTAGTAGCCTAAGAATGTAGCTACGTTCTTCGCATTGACTTATGTCTTGTGTGAAAAAGGTGAAAAATACACATACATAAACATTGTGATTTACATTATTTAAGTTAAGACATAGCTAGTCTTGATTTAAACTTTGTAAGATTATTTGTTTGGATTCTTGCTTTGTGTTACTTGCAAATTAACATATGCTTTAAATATAATCTATTTAGTTTAATAGTTTTGCATCCTTTTAAGTATTATATTAAATTATAGAATTGCTCACCAACTATGCAAATAGTTGACCTTTATTTTACATATGTAATAGGATAAGATGAAGATCAAGAAAGAAGGGATGGACCTAGTTTAATTTAATTCATGTTATTTGTTTATTGTATTGAATTTTGAACAAATGTACTTGAATCTTTATTTGGTTGAATGAATTGTTGTTTGCTTTTATTTAAAATGGATTGTGTAATTACTTAAACTTAATCATAGCACCATGAGCTTTTGAACAATCACACCCGCGCCCCAATGTATTCCGCCGTTAGTTGAGGTGTGACATTTAATTGTTTAATTTGCATCCCACTATCCTAGTTCCTAATTTGTGTGTTCTAGACTTTTAGTTTGTTTAATTGTTTAACTGTTTAAATTCCAATCAAAAATGATTGATTGTTTAATCTTTTAAATCATTTGTGTGTTTTAGACATTTAGTATGTGTGTTTTATTAGCATCCCAAATTTATAATTTTTGAATTATTGACATATATGTATTAAAAACAAAATGTATTGTTGCGTTAGTGCGTAAAAAGATAAATTAACGAGTTATGCATCCTAAACAACTTTCCGGTTGTCAAAAACGAAAAAAAGTGGAAAAGAGATGAAAATATGAGAAAGTCATAAGCCGGAGTTATGTATAGGGGCCTTTTTTCCACTGCTCGTCTTAGGGACTCTATTTCTCAGGGCCGCCCATGGTGAAATCTTCATGTTGTTATCAAGATTCACGTTTTTAAGATTTTTGTTTGTGAACAGTTTGAATTGGTTGTTCAATGATATTAAATCTATGGCTAGAATTTGATTATAGACCTGATTTTATTGTGTGAATAATGCATAGATGGTGTAGCACGAAATGAATAAATAGATAGATGGTGTTGGTGTATTAATGTTGATGATGATAACGGGTGTGATGGTGGTTGAGTATTAATGAATGAAACGATCATTACTTTATTCAAAGTTTAGAGGTAATTGTTGTTTTTCTACGCGTGGTTTTACAGTATTTGTCATTTTACTCTAAAAATTTAATTTTTTACTATTTACACATTATGATTTGCTTAATTTTTTCATTTAACTTGATTCAATTAATTTCATCCATATTAGCAGTTTACTTTACATCCATTTAAGGGTATAAATATCTCTTACCCCTAAATGTTATTAAATAAAAAAATATCTAAAACTCCATTTAGTTTCCATCCAAATAAATGACAGGCAGCTTCAATGCATGTTTGAAGTCTTTTTAAATACATATAGTAGTGAAAACAATACGTCCCATTTGCGGTGCAAACATATAATGTATATGTGTGGGCCCTCAATGGGCTAAAGTAAAATTGCACTAATTTTAACGTTATTTTACTTATTTTGTGAAAATAACATTAAAAATGTTGGGATGATCAACTTTAAACGATAACTTTGAGCCAAGGACTCCTTCGAAGCAGCCTCTCTATCCCAACTGGGATAGGATAAGGTTTGTGTCTATCCTTCTCCCCAGACCCTACTGAAAAGTGGGAATATACTGGGTAAGTTTGTTTTTATAACAAAGAAAACGATGCATATAACAAAAATGGCATGCAGCTCCAAAAAAATGATCTGCACCTTTGTTTTATTAATGAACCTGGAGCTCCAATATGACATTATTTTTACATGAACCTGCAGCTCCAATATGGCATTGTATACATTAACTTTTGTGGTCAAGATACTTAAGATTACATAACAAAATTCTATAATATCATCATATAAAACATACTACCATAAGACTATCATATGACAAAAAAACGTAACAACTTGTTTCTTGAGTTCAATAAATTCCACACCAAAATTTAATAATATCATTCAAATAACAAAAAGTATCATAATTCATGTTTCCTGCTATAGTCATCTTCTCATCTTTTTAATCCTTTTGTTATGTAGTTTGTCCATGACAAGATCTCTTGTTATGACATTTCTCTTTGCATTTGCTACAAATAACCGTGTTCCCAACTCTAGTCACCTTCTCACCTTAATAAATTTAAAATATCATTAAGATTGCAAAGGGCCTTTAAACCAAAGTTTCACCATTTGAAACCTTGAAATGGTAATAGATAACTTCATCTTCTGCATAACTCATTTCTTCCATTATTGCATTGATATTATAGATTGAGAACTAACATGCACCCCATGTCAACATAGTCAATCTCATTAACATATGTCCTACCTAGATATCAAATGCCCTCCATGGTTAAACCTGATTGAAAAGATACCAGGGTGTAACCTGCAATGCAATATAAATTAAGAGAAAAAGGATAAATTTTCTACAACAATTAGGTGATATCAAAAGCTTTGATTTTTATAAAATCTAACCATGGTATATGCTTGCAACAAAATCTTTTAACTGTGGAGTTCAAACAACCCACTAATTTAGAAACATGTCATGAATCGTAGTATATGCTAGGATAGTCGCAGGTTCTTTTGTTGGTTATATCCTTCAATCGTCGCATCAGAGCTTCAATTGTCGTAAGGAACCTTCATTCATCACAGGTCTCGAATTTTGACACAGGTTCCTCAACGTGAAGTCAGACACAATGGCTTGGATCGTCGTAGGTCGACAAGGGCCTTCAATCGTCACAATAAAGCTTCGAATCGAGGTGACTTGGATCACATTTGTTTGGAATGTAGCAGAGCAACCATCAATGGTTCTTCAACGTGAAATCAGACGTAGGAAAGTGGGAACAATAGCTATATTTTATTTAAAATGGATTAAAAGGTAAAAGACATTGTCTCTCAAATGAAAGGAAAGTAAACAATGTTAAGTAAATGGAGTTAGATGGCAAAAATAAGCAAAGCACAATGTCTAAATAACAACGTAAATTTTTGGAATAAAATGACAAATATTGTCAAATCATATGGAGAAAAATAACAATTAACTCCTAAGTTTATTTGTATTATTTTTATTTTTTAAAATAAAAGATGTTTTAGTCTAACATAAAAAATAGACAACCATTCAAAATGAAGAAATTTTTTTAACAATTAAAATCATCTCTATAACTTTTTAAAGTTTAAAAACCATACATGTTGTAATATGATATTACACTTTACACAAGAACATTTTGAAAAATGGAAACCATTCATATAATTTTTTTTGAAAGGAATTTAATTTTTGCGACCACGTCATCAATGTCTAGTTATCATGACCTCTGTTGAGACCTCACCACCACCCCAGAAGGAAATCGCACCGAAAAACCCTCTTACCTCTCAAGGACCCCTATTTCGCTTTAAAAGATATTTGAACCCATGACCTTTCATTTAAAAAGCCAAGAGGTATGATTAGATTAAAGCCCCTGTAAAAACCATCCATATAATTAACTCTTGAATTATTGTGAATGTAATCAATCTAGCTCTTAAATTATTCTACCCATGAGGTTCTTACTTTTCATAAGGATCATCAACCACCACCAATTAAGATGATAGTAAATTTTCCGTCGTTGACGACCTCGAATACATAAATTCACCTATCTCCACTTGCAAATCAACCGGAATCAGATCAAATCACATTCATCTCGGAGCCCAAATCAACTCTAACTGTAGATTTTGATATGGGTATCTTCGAGGTTTTAAAATCGGTGGATTTTGAACAAGAATCGTTCCCAACATACGGGGATTTCGCAGTTCTTCCTATGTTTGCTATCTTCTTCCCAACTGTTCGATTTTTCCTTGACAGATTCCTTTTTGAGGTAAATTTTCAATTTAGTGTTTGTCTAGTTTTTTAAATCGCTTTTCCAGTTGAAATTTGATCTGGGATCGAATCAGTTACTCAATTATATGTGTTTTGTTGTCGAATTACTCTGTGATTGTGTGTTTGAAGGCCCTTTAATCCCAAAAAAGGTACTGAACATGTTTGAAATTTACCATCTGATCATGGAAAGTTAACAGGGCAACTACTTTTACTTGTTAATTTATTAATAAAAAGCAGATTTATAAGTTTTTTGCTGGATTTTCTGTTGATGATTGAATGTTAAAGGTGCCTGTTTTGGTGGGTAGCCTCCTTTTTGGAACAAATTAAATTGATTTATGATATTTTAGAAGAGTAGTGTAGTAGTCTTGTTTTGACTACAAGTTGTAGAAGTTCATTTGTGAATCATGAAGATTGTTCAAAGTAGTTTGTTAGGTTCTAGGAAACAAGAAGGTTGCAATGCTATCTTGCAGTCAGATTCAGTGTTTATGATGAAAATATGATAGAATTTTTTTTGCTTAATGTGTTCTTAAGGCCTAAACTAGTGTATGGTTGATGAAAATTTGCTTGTGGATACACAAAACATGGTGTCTCAAGAACAAGAGTGATTTAAGTCTCTCTAGCAAATGTGTCAGCTTCAACTCAGATTTCACAGGTTTCTGCCGAAATCCCTCTTGAAGGACACCTGCCCAGTGCAAGTTGTGTCTAAGCTGGTTATGTTATTTGTTAGTAGGGTATTGGTAGGGTCCTCTGGGATCATGGTTACATATGATTATCATCATCGTACTTAGTATATCTCACTATTAGCAAAACTAAGGTAGGGTTTGATGAATGTAAGATGTTGATGTCTTACCTCTATCCAGTAGAAATAGATAGATTGCTTATGGTGAGACCCCCGGCTCATGATGTCTGAATAACCAACCAACCCAACGCTTTTTATATTATTTTCACAAAAATTAAGTAAAATAACATTAAAATTAGCGCAATTTTACTTTTACCTCTGCATGCACAGCAAACGGGACCTTGATTATTTACTGAAAAAAGATATTAAATAATATTTGATATCTAGAAAAACTATTCATGGTTAATAAAAAAGATCATTTGTTTATAATAGAGTCTCGTGTTGCAGCGTGTAGGTAGGTGGTTAATATTCAGCAAGGGGCAGCAGAAGCTGGATGTTGAAACAGATGACAGGAATAAGAAGATAAGAAAATTCAAAGAATCAGCTTGGAAATGCATGTATTATCTTTCAGCAGAAGTTCTAGCCCTGGCTGTAACTTATAACGAACCATGGTTCACTGACACAAACAATTTTTGGTTGGGTCCTGGTGACCAGAGATGGCCTGACCAGAAAATGAAGTAACCTCTCATTATCTTACATGATTAATACTTAAAAAGTAATAACTAGTAATAATAATATTAATAATAATAATCTTAATGAATTTCCAGGTTAAAATTGAAAGGTCTGTACATGTATACGGGTGGATTCTACACATATTCCATCTTTGCTTTGATTTTCTGGGAAACAAGAAGATCCGATTTTGGTGTGTCAATGGGCCATCATGTTGCAACCGCCGTTCTCATTGCTATGTCTTACATATGCAGGTTAACTTTTTTGGGTTTTTTTTCTTAATTTTTGTGAAAATTGGACGAACTTATTTCGTTTTTTTAGTTGTGTAGATTTGCTCGTGCGGGGTCAATTATCTTAGCCCTTCATGATGCAAGTGATGTGTTTCTTGAAGTAGGCAAGATGTCTAAATACAGTGGTGCAGAAACACTTGCAAGCTTTTCATTTATCGTGTTTGTAATTTCATGGGTCGTACTTCGCCTTATTTACTACCCATTTTGGATATTGTGGAGTACAAGGTTAGAAGATGATTATATTCATTCTCATTTGTATAATATGATCACAATGTGATATTGTTTTGGGTATTATTTTTTAAAATTCAGTTATGAAGTAGTTATGACTCTGGATAAGGAGAAACACATTAAGGAAGGCCCCCTTTACTACTACGTGTTCAACACGCTTCTTTACTGCTTGCTTGTTCTTCACATATATTGGTGGGTGCTTATGTACCGCATGCTTGTTAAACAAATTCAAGATAGAGGCAAACTCAGCGACGATGTTCGTTCTGGTGAGTTAAATTATGCAAGATGGAAACTTTTTTTGTTTCATATCCTACCTACAACTTTACATTTCATTAAATTTTTATATATTTTAAATGATTATCATTAGGAAAAGAGTAAATCACTGATATGGTTCCTATGGTTTGCTGGTATTTCACTCTTAGTCCCTAGGTTTCATAAATTACCTATATGGTCACATACTTTAGTCTTTTGTAACACATATAGTCCTCAGGTCACTAAATTATCCTCACATAAGAACTATATGTGTTACAAATGTTTAAAGATTGGAACCATATGAGTAATTTATGAAACCTAGGGAACAGGAGTGAAATACTAGCAAACTACAAAGGCTATCTTGATAATTTACTCTTAGGAAAATCAGAATTTAAAGTCTTTTTTCGTACTCATTTTGGTTTCCTGCTTTGCCTAATCTGCAGATTCAGATAGTGATAAAGAACATGAAGATTGATCTCTGATACCCATTGGGCTCAGGTATTGCAATTATTCATCTTTTAACTGTAAAGATTCTAGTTTAATCCGAATTAAATAAAAAAGATCGTGTGTTATAGTTTTATCTACATTTGCAACAGGTGGGAGGCGATTGTTTTTCTGATCAGTCTTAAACTTGATGTCCAAATTGAATTTCTGCTAGTTTAATGTCATTGAACTGGCTTATATAGATAACAGGTCAAACTTGTTATACAAAGTCAACTTTCGTCATTGCATGCTGGTTCACAGACAGTTGATGTTGTATTTCGGTTTGTTGATAGTTTTCGTTCTTGTTTTCAGTTTTCAACTGACTTCTTGCCATCAAGGAACCTTGGTGGTTTTGGTGGATCAACTTCACCCATGTAACATTAAGTTTTCAGTTTGGTTACACGTTGTAATTGGTTCAAGCTTTTTTGCTTGTGGATTTGATACTTTCGGTTTATATAATCGGTGATTGTTGCGATTCAATGATTCAAACGTGATTCGGTCTAATGATGCGTGTTGCAAGGGCTTATGCAGTTGATTAGATTTGAACAAATTTAGGCTGTCAATAGCAATGAGTTAGAGTTTTCAAACTTAATTGAACAATGTGCTCATTGGTTTAGCAATGGGTCAAGTGTGTGCAAAAAGGAGACCCTCAGATTGAACAAAGATGACTACACTTAGTGAAATGTATAATAGTTTAGTGTTTAAAAGTTGATAAATTTAATATTAACTACAAATATCTATACTACTATATACTACAAATATCTATACTAGGTTAGAACCCATGTAGGCATGTACTACATGGGTTGAACAAATTTAATATGTTATAAATATATTTTTTATGAAGATTTGTATGTTTGATAAAAATAGTTCTAATAAATGACGAATAAATAAAAATAATAAAAAATTAAGAATTATAAAATTATATTTTAAGATATTATATAATTGGAATTTTCTTATAAAAAGATTTATATATTTGATATTTAGTTGTATAATTTAATTTTTTTGAATCCTTAATATTTAATTACATATGTTTCATGACTCCACCGTGTTATACACATGTTATAACCTAGTATATACACACAGACCTATTATAATAAAAGAATATTTTTATTACACACTTGTCACGTTCTGTTGCATTATGAAAAAATATTTTCTAGTCTCTCTCCTAATAAATAATAATAATAATATTTACTAATTAAATTATATAATTGAATTATATAATTAAGTATAAAAAAATATAAATCTTATAATTCTAATAGTTTACTAGTTTATTAAAATTTAATAAACTATAAGATATTTCAATTATTTGTTATCTTAAAATATAATTTTATTATTATTAAATACTTATTATGATTTGATTTGATGAATTATATTTTTAATTATTAAACCCGTGTATTACACAAGTTTCTAGTGTGTATATATATATATATGTATGTATATGTATGTATATGTATATGTATATATATATATATAGAGGGATTTTACCATGTGCAAACTCGATTTTAGAGAAAAATATTCTTAAACCATATGTGAGCCTTGAAAATAAATATGTGGTACATGTTAAATCTGAATAAAAAATTGGGTTTTGAATCAAACAAATCAATTTTAATCTTGGTTAATATGGAGCACATATTTATTTTCAAGATTCAAAATCAATGGCTCACATAGGACTAAGGGTTTTCTCTCAAAGATCGGGTTTTCAAAGGATACAATCCATATATATATATAGGAGACGGTTGACGTACAAATGAATTTAACATGCTAAGCGTCAGAAGCCACAGGAATGCGTCATGCGTCATCTGGGTAAGGGGCATTATCGTCTGTATAAAATTACAGACCGACATTTAACACCCATAATCAAGGACCATCGGGATGATCACAGACCAATAATTACGGACCGCGTTATATAACAATCACACATAATCAAGGATCAAATGCATAATCACATACCAATAATCACGATCACGTTATATGAAAATTACGGACCGTCATTTAACATCCATGATCAAGGACCAGTTGCATAATCACATACAAATAATCACGTACCAAGCATGAAAAATCACGGATCACATAAAAAAATTAAAAAAAAAAGAAAACTATAACAATACTACTCAAATTAAAGATAGTAAAATTCTCTATTTTATGGTGTAATTTTTTTAAAATGATTAAATGTTTAAAAGTTATTCGATTTAAAAAAAATGATGGAACTTGATTCACCACACTGAAAAACCTTCCCCCAAAATAACCATCCCCACTTAAACAACTAATCAATACATGAAAGGAGGAGCGGGGAGCGGGAGCTGATCGCGTAGTGTGTGTTCATGGTATTTGAAGTGTAATTGTGTGATCTTATAGGTTCTTGTTCCGAAACATACTTTGAGTGTATTTATGATTTTCAGATGTTAAGAGGCTAAGGAGATGTTCGAGAGTTGATTGGGTGATTAGAAGAGAAGTCGAGGGGTTAAAATGCAAATAAATGGAGTTTGGATGACCAAAACTTAGCAGAGGCATATCTTGGGCTAGGATATTTAAACCCAAGTCTTAGGGTTTCAAGAGAAGGCCGTTCTTGGACGAGTTTTGGGCGAAAATGTGACAATTTTGAGCCTTCCAGGTCTTTCGAATCCATCCGAGTTCATAAAATCATCATCCGAATCAAGAAGCAGTGTGTGTTGATGACGATGAGTGGCTAGTTTTTCTTTGTAATTGCTTCCGGGGAAAATTATGTTAGTTTATGAACTTTGATTTGATATTTAAACTTAGGTTTTAGTTTGTTTTCGGTTTGATAACTCGAATTCAATTGTGGTTTGGTTGATTTATACTATTTATTTGTGTTTAAGAATCTGCTTTGTTATCAGTGATTCGGCTTTTTTGCATTGTTTACTCATTGGTATTTGTAGATTTCTTTGCATATCTAAATTGGTAATTGTGTGAACAAGCAAATCTTAAACTTTTCTTCCATTTTTGTCACTTTTACCAAACCGATTAACAAAATCATGTATATGTGATTTTCAACTAAGTTTAATTAAAATCATTGTGAATCTATTAAGTTAAACCCGGAAGTGATTACCTTTTTATTAATTGTTTTTAAAATCATAAATCATAATCCTTGCTTTGAACGTTTTCTTAATTCAATTTAATTATAAGTTTTCATTTTTCTTCGTTTAATCAAGTGATCAATTAAAGATTAGCACTTTCCAAGAATTCTCTGTGGATATGACCTTATTTACCCTTGCTATAGTCATAGGTAGCTAAGCCCCTAATTTTACATTGTTTTTGATTGACTTACGACACCTCGATTAGGAGGCGTTAGGTGTTCGGAAGAGAGGCCGATGTGGTAGGATGGCGGTGTGCCCACTCACCCCGCCCAAATCCTCAACCCGACGCTTATGTGGCTTTACCATTAAACCCAGTCTAAGAGACAAGGCCTGTATTAAGTGGACTACTCGCACATTGACAATTTTTTTATAGTTAACGACTAGTTTTTGGAGGGGAGTTTAAAGTGCAAATTTTTAAATGGTGGAGGAGGGGCTATGTGTGACAACCAATGTTGTTTGAAGCAGCCCGGCCCTCCTGGTTGGACCAAGGATCAGTAGCTTAACTTGCTAAAACAAGTATCATGACCACTAGAAATAGAACCGGCAAGCCAAGCCGTATAGGTGGCCGGACCAAAACCAGCACGCGACAATCGGGCCTGATTTTTTATTAAATCTTATCAATACAAGGCTCCAATTCTCTAAGAGGTACCCCATATTCATGTTCCAAAAATCCTAAAAAACACAATGAACGAATAGGCGATCGTCGATCGGACTGCCACCCTCGACGGCTAAACAGTGGACCTAAAATTTGTCAACGCTGCAATCTTCACATACCATGTATTCAAATCACAACCTGGAGGCACTGGTATTGTCTAGGGGTGTAAACGAGCCGATCCCGAGCTTGTTAAGGCTCGAGCTCGGCTCGAGCTCGACCTTGGCTCGTTAAGGTTTTTATTTACGAGGCTCGAGCTCGGCTCGGCTTGTTTAGATTTTAATTATTTAATTTATTTACTTTAATTACTAATTTAATTAGATTTATAATTATATTTTCCAAATTTAACATAAAATATTTTATTTAAATAAATTTATCATAATTTTATATATAAGAATAATTAATTTTATAAATAAATACTTAATATAATAAATAAAAGTTATATAATGAAAAAGCTCGTTGATATGTAAAGCTCGAGCTCGATATGTAAAGCTCGGGCTCGGGCTCGTTAAGGCTCGGCTCGTTCGAGCTTTTTAACGATCCGATAACGAGTATTTCACGAGCTGCCTTGGTTCGTTTACACTCTAGTATTGTCCATTCTTTCTTATTTCCCCTTTTATTCACATCCCCTATGTTTGAATCACAACCTAGTTTTGTAATTATAATTAAACGCAATGATCTCTACGAATCACAATCACATAAAGCATTTTATTAAGCATGGCTGTAAATGAAATGTTTGTTAAGCAAACGAATTAAGATATACACGCAAACACAAACTTTTTGATTCATTAAAGAATAATCGCTTGTGTTGAGATATGCTTGTTACAATTTTATTACAATTGTGTTTTAACTTGGATTATGTTTGTTCGGTATGTGTTTGTAATTTTTCACATATATTTTTTTACTTTTTAACTATTAATTATGTTATCTGGTTTTTAAATCCGATCCGATCTGTGACCAGTAAAACCTTCATTCAAGTCATGAAAAAACATTGATTGTAAATTTAGTATAGTGTGGAACTCAAGGTATTAATTAAGAAGCGTTTATAGACGAGGGGCTATTCATTCCAACTCCTAATACCTAAAGGGAGCAAATATGGAATAAAATCACCCCATAAAAAATGAAACTATGAAACGCATAAACGAAACCAAAATCAAAGAGGGAATACATATATCAGAAGGCATATCAGATCTCCGGCCGACGCAAACTCCACTTCACCGCTGTACTTCCGATCAATCTCCGTCCGTCGTATTGTAACCGGTATGTTTTCTGTCAGTTCTACTCATTTCACGCACAATTTTGTGTTTCTTTCTGCTCAAGAAATATCGAAATCGACTTTTTGCAAGGGTTTTTCGTCGAACATAGTGCGGTGATATGATAGAGCGGTATGTTATTGAACTAATTAACTCCTTCTTAAGTATATTTGAAAACAATTGTTAATGTAACAAGTAGCCAAGATATTAGTGATAAGATTGGAGATTTTCTCGACTGTGTTGGTTATATGCTGTATTCATTTAGCTCAGAAGATAAATTTTTACTCTACTGATTGAATTAGATGATGTTTCCTTTTATAAGAAAGTTGTATTAGTGGTAAAATATAAGAACATCATGATAATAGTGTATCTGAATACGTTTAGGTATCATTGTCTCAAAATTGAGGTAAATTTGTTAAAAGATACTATTTTTTTTGTATTTGTCAATGAATATTGTTGCTATTCAGATTAAGATTAATGATACACCTTTAATATCCAATGTCAAAGCGTGGACCTTTAGATCTGTTTTTAGATTTAATTTTGGAGAATTGTTGGTTTGGAGCGGGTTTTCTTTAAGAAATTGTGTTGCTGGTTGAGAAGAATAGTGATTATGTACAGAAGATTGATTGAAATAGAGAAGATGAATCCAGAGTAGAGTGGTTAAAGCAGAACTAATCTGTATGATCCTTGATTTTCTTTTTGTCACCAATCTGTTAGTGCTCCAAGATGTTCACAGTCCGGTTTGATTGGTTTTGACAAAAATCCTTGCTGGACTGCTAACTATGGTTTTGAAAAATGATAAACCGAATCAGCCGGTTTAGTTGAGACGGTAGTTAATTTTAATTTATTTTATTTTTTTTGCAAAAGCTATAGTTTGTATTGGAATTCTTGAAACAATAAAGATAGTTCCTGAATATAATAAATATGCATAATTGTATATTTCTTAAATGAAAAAAATAAGGGCTTGGTTATTTACACACCTAAACTTTTTTATTTTAACACCCCACCAACCCAATACGCCTCGTATAAGTTTATACGAGGCATAAACCCCGTTGACACCCAATGATTTGACAATGATTGGGCTCTTATACGCCTCGTACATGACCTATATGCCCCATATAGACCTATACACCTCGTATAGGAGTCCAATCATTAACATTGACAAATTCTGACAAACAATGATTGCCTTCTATACGCCTTGTATAGGCCTATACAAGGCATATAAAGGGTGTAGAGGGTGTGAGGTGGGTGTAAAAATAACAGTACCCAAAAATAATGATAAATGCTAAACGACAGGTTTGGTTTACAGTTTACACATGTGGTTCCAACTTCCAAGTTCCAAACTGTTGGTGGGACCGTATAACAGTTAAATTGCCAAACCAAACCGTGAACTGAACCAGTTACATTTCTTATCTGTCAAACCGGCTGACTTGTTTCAGATTGGGTGGTTCAGTAGGTTCAACGGTTTATGAACACCCCTAGAGCTACTTCAAGATCTTTAGATCATGAGATACCACTTTTAGATATGGTTGCCTATGTACTACCTTTTGTAGTTTGTTTATGATACGTTTCAAATGTGCTATAAACCAAATGAGAAATATTTATGAATTTTATCACTTGTTTCATGCATGAATTTAAGGTAATAATCAAGACAGAGGTATGGAAGACGTGCTAACAGAATTACCACCTCCTTCACGGTTCTTCTTAGAAGACCTCAATAACTTCACTCCACCCTCAATACCTCTACCATCTCCCTTCATACTACTCTCCACACCAAATTCCCAAACTGTGCTTCGACCCTCTCTCTTCATAATCGCGATTTCTGCTCCATCTCTTTACTTGCTACACCACATATCCCCCAAAACCCTAATCGGAACCCTAATTCTACCTGAAATACCATCCTCTGGGAACTCTGTTGACCCGTCTCTAAAAGACAAATCTTGCAACTTGTACGCAATCAACCATGCGAGTGAATCTGTGATTCTTGCCAACTTCCAGTACTCAATTTCTTCAGAGAGAGCACATGGAATTGCCAAAACGCTCATTGGTCAACAAATCATCCCTGAACGGGTTATAATCTTTGATTCTGTTCAAGCCCGTAACTTCCGTGGTAGAATTTCAACAGATGATACATTTGCAATGAAGCTGGAAACTTCGAGAGAAAGAAAGGGGATCCCACTTTTGAAAAATTTGAACTATTTTCCATCAGGAAGTGTTGTAGAAGGGTTGGGTGCTGCTCTGTTGGGCCGTTGCCAGATGAAGAACATAAAGTCAAGTCTTTGCGTCTCATGGCCTGAATCCGGTGGTTCTGTGACGTCAATAGTTAAAGCTTTGTTGCTTAAAGACGTGTTGCATGACGTGGAACTTAGGATTGATGCAAATAGTGATGATGAAGGCTTGAGGTTTGGTCATACAAATCATTACCTAGATTCTGAATTATATACCTGAACTTGGGTCATGTTTTCAATTTTTTTTTGCCTATTGTAGAAACCAAGCAGACAATGAATATGTTTTCTTTCTTGTAATATTGGTACTTTCAGGATTTGGTGTTTTTTTTTATGATCTCTTTGTGTTCAGCTTACTGAAAAACCTAATTATTGAACTGACCCTTGGCCCTAGCCAAGTTTTGTATCAGGGTTATGGTTTTGGGTCGTTTTGGGATTTGGGTTGCAAGCTGAATTTGAGCCAAAATTTTTGACACTTCTTTCGTATTGTAGAAACTGAGAAGACAAGCTTTATGCTATCTTTTCTTGTAATTGCAGGAGTTGGTACTTTTTTGTGAACTCTTAGCGTACAGTTTACTGAATAACCCGACCGAATTTTTAATTTGGATCTACGGCTTTCTGGTCCCTTTGGGTGGGAAGGTGAATTTGAGTTGGGTTGTTTAAACTTGTGGTTCTTTGTTTTATGAGCTGGTACATGCGTGAAGTGTGCACAGGTCCTTCTTTCCTCCTCCTATGATGATTTGTGTTGATGTGTGCAAGAGAAGCCAATATTGCTCATTTTTACAAGCAAGCTCCTTTATAAAATAAAAAAGTGTTCTAAATGTATCTACAATGATGTTAAAAAAAATTCAAAGATTTGTCATGATCTTGACGGGTTATTGTATTTTTAGTGGGTTATTTTTTTATCCTTTCCCTACTAGTATATACATACATATATTTTAGGGTATGGGTAAGGTTTGCTTTATTTTAAGATAGGGTAAGGCTTGTGTTCATGTATCTCCTCTCAAGAGCTCACACAAACAAACTTACCCATTATATTCCCACTTTTCAGTAGGGTCTGAGAGGAAGGATGTACACAAACTTTATCCCTATTCCAGTTGGGATAGAGAGGCTGCTTCGAAAGAGTCCCCGGCTCATAGCTATTGTTTGAAGTTAATCATCCCAACACTTTTGATGTTATTTTCACATAATAAGTAAAATAATGTTAAAATTAGTGCAATTTTACTTTGGCCCCTTGATGACTCACGCATATATGCATTATATATGTACATCGCAAATGGGGCGTTCTCAAGAGCTCACACAAAAGTGAAAATTTGTTGGGTATGTTTGTTGTATGTAGGGAAGTTTATAAGAAAATCTTCATTTTAAAGAAAACTTAGAAAACCAATTACAATTATTACAAGGTTAGGTTTAAGATGAAGATTAAAGATGGATTTAGAGTAAGAGTATGTTGATGACAACTAGTTTGGTCATTTATGCGTGACGGGTTTTAATAATTTAGGTCTTGTATGATATAATTCATTTTGTTTAACAAACAAAATTTAAATCCGGTTTCACACTTGTATGATTACTCATCTCAATACCTATACTAAATGTTACGGGTTTCAAATTTTATTTATTTATTTATTTATTTATTTATTTATTTATTTATTTATTTTGTGGGTTGAGTTTGAATTATATTGTCAATCGTTAAATATTGGAGTTGTAACATCAAGGTTGGTAATCAATTCATGTAAATAATTAAACGAAGGATTTGATAAATCTTGATGGTTTATCACATGGGAAAATCATTATAATGTTATTCTTTATTCAAAATTGCATCACGGTATTTGCCTTAGTCAAGGCCGCTAAACTTAATCATCTAGATCCTAAACTAACCTAGTCTCTTAATCAAGTGTGGAACCCACACTACATCACCAGTGACAGAGCTTGAAAAAAAACTCCTATAGACCAAAGGAATTTTAGAAATAACAGAGGAGATCAAACTTGATACCTATAAAATTTTATAACCAAATACAATAAATCCACACTTTTTAGCGAAAAAACGACAGAGGCTGGGGCACCCGGGCCCATGGAAAGCTTTGCCTCTGTATATCACTTTGTGTTGGGTGTGGTAAGATCTCAATGTGGGGTTCACATGTTATATTATTCAAACTAGACATGATTCATATAAATATATTTATATATCTTATGTTGTGTCGTGTCTAATACACTTAATTTTTGAAATGTTTGAGTAAACCCGTTCAATATTCAATAGTGAATATTAGTACACTAAAAGAATAATAGTTGTTAGCGACGACAAAAATCATTGCAATAGGGTCCCAAAATCATCGCTATACTGTCTGCCGCTATAGGCTTCTATGCTTGTCAACACCCAGCCAAAAATGAAGAAAGAAACAAAGAAGCAGTTTCTTTTAAAAGTTGGAAGTGTTAAAAACGAAAGATTTCATAATCAAATAAATATATCAACTTGAAACTTTTGGTTAAAGAATGCCCACCAACCAACCCAAGAGTGGTTCCATCCTCTCTTGACTAAAGACATATTTACACAAAAACGCAACATATTGCCATCACCCATATACATATGCATACATACATATAGACCCAGTCCCAACCATTAAGTACCAATCAAGAAATCCTAAATTAAGATCAAACTCATAGTGACACAATGCAGATCATATCAAGAATCTTGATCATTCTTTCATTTTTCACCATATGTTCCCTCAAATTCTTGCATGCAACTGATCCACCATTGTCTTTAGATTACTACAAATCTTCTTGCCCAAATGCAGAAGCCATTGTTAGGAAAGAAATGGAGTGTGCCGTGTATTCTGATCTCAGAAACGCCGCTTTGATCCTACGGTTACATTTCCACGACTGCTTTGTGCAGGTGCGTTCCATTACCTGAAAAACATGCATTTGCAATCGAAAACAATAAAATGAAAGGGCCGCAAATCGATTTGTTAAACAGTAGGTAGCAACTCGCAAACATGTCGCAAGATCTGCGACAACGAAAGCAGTCGCTAAAATCGGTTTTAAAATATTTCACCCGAAAAAGAAAAGAAATCACTTGTCATTTGACTATTTTTTTTCTTTATTTTTAGTTTGTTATTCTAATATTTCTTGATTTGTTTTTTACAGGGTTGTGATGGATCGGTGCTGCTAGACGACACATTCACTTTACAAGGTGAAAAGAATGCCCCTACTAACTTGAATGCTTTGAAAGGCTTTGAAATCATAGATAGGATAAAGAACAAGCTTGAATCTGAGTGTCCCAACACAGTTTCATGTGCTGATGCCCTTACATATGCTGCAAGAGATGCAACTGTGTTGGTAAGTTGATCATATGACATACTATTAGAAAATTAGTCACAAATAGTTTTTGCCTTTTTGGTCAATGGTCACTACCAGAAAATTAGATTTTTGTGTCTGCAATTTCAGTCGCAAACATGTTTTTTGTGACTGAATTATTTTCTCGTTAATTTTGCGATTGAATCAGTTTTGGTTGGTAATTTTACGACCAATTTGATTACGTTGCAAACATTTGCAAAATTTGCAGCTGTTTCATTGGTCACTAGTTTCGTCGCAATGCTCAGTTTTGAGTTTTCTGGCGATTTCTGACAGAAACTGGTCGCAAAACCCTACGTGGGTAAATGGGTAATCCCATTTTGCAACCGGTTACTAGGAGTGGCTCTTAGCATGTGCAAGAGGTATGATCGCACATGACCCGTTTGTTTTGGGTTCAAAATTTTGATTTTTTTATATATATATTTTATATATAAAATTTGATCAATAATTTTGCTTTTAAAAAATGTTAAGAAAACATCAAGATTTGTTTAAATATGTGAAAGACATCATTTTATTACAACAAAATTGCTTTTATATTGTTTATTAACTTTGATATTTTAATAATCATCGATTTATGAATTTTTTTCATATATATTGGGGCTCATTTTTAGTATTTTTACAAGACATCAGAACTCTTGAAAACGACTCTAGGTGTGATTTTGGTGGCACAACTGTTGCAAATTTTGCGACATTTTTTCCGTCGCAATGCCTAGAAAAGTGGTAGCTAGAGGCAGTAATTTAGCAATGAAAATAGTTTAGTTTTTAGGATAATACATGTTAATTTGTGTAGTTTGGGTTGGTTCAGGTTGGTGGACCTTATTGGGATGTCCCGGTTGGGAGGAAAGACTCGAAAACGGCTAGCTTTTCGCAGGTGGAATCGAATCTTCCTGGTGCAAATGAGGGCCTTCTCTCCATAATGGCTAAGTTTATGTATCAAGGACTCTCGGTTACCGACATGGTTGCACTTTCAGGTCTAGAAATCTTTAAGGGCATATCTCGTTTTACATTTTTTAAATGAACAATTTTTTACACTCATCTGTTTTTTATAATGCTTGAACCTTGACCTTAAGACTTGAAAAGCAATAGATATCATTTTAGTAATTACTTTTTTTAAATAAATCACTCATTGTGATCAGTAAGTTTTTTGATTAAAATTGTTTAAAAAATTAACCGATTGAACTCAACTAGTATTTTGAAAACCGGACCGAACTGCTGGTTGTCCGCCCTTAATGAATCGGCCAGTGAGGCTGTTTAAAGGTTTATTCAAATCTCAATTTGAATTTTTGAAAATAAATATGCGGTTTATATTAAACCTTATTTAAATTGATTGGTTTATTCAAATATCAATTTTTTATTTAACTTTAATCTATACCATATATTTATTTTTAAGATTCTAAATATATGACACATACAAAGTTTAAGGGTTTTTTATATCATGTTTTCACTTGATACAACTATGTTATAGTGCATGTATACAAGTGAATAAAGATTGTGTATATGTGTATATATAGCACTAGGTTATTGACCTCTATATTATACAAAATTGTATAAAAAACAACTATTACAAAACAATCCCTGATAGAAAAATAGATATACAAATATATAAATTTTTTAATATTGAATAATAAAATAAATGTTTATTTTATAAATATCTAAATAAGAATTAAAATTTTGAATTTTCAAAATTTTAATTCTTATTCTTATTTGTATTATTTAAAATTTCAAAATTATTAATTGAAAATGAACTGTTTGAAATAATTAGATTTCATTAACATATAAAAAAATGAATATTAGTTTTTTTTAGATTGGAAATTTGACTTAATTGTAATAAATGAAATTAATTTTTAAATTTGTTAAATATGACAAATGGATAACCTAAAAACACGTCATGTGGCGAATGTGATGTAGATAGGCTAAAATAACGACATGTGACATAATGTTATTCTTTTATTATATGGTATAGATATAGATCTAATTAAAACGATATAAAAGCAGGTGCTCACACAATCGGAATGGCTCGATGCACAAACTATCGAGCAAGAATCTACGGAAACTATCAAACAACCGCATCGTCGACGACCATAATGGACTCAAACCTCAAAAGTTTACAATCAACATGCCCAGAGGGTGCAGGAGAAGATAACAACGAAGCATCAATGGATTATGTTTCACCTAATTTCTTTGATAACTCATATTACCAAATTCTTGTTAGAGGAGAGGGTCTTCTTAACTCTGATCAAAACCTTTATTCCAGCATCATTGGAGTCGTTGAATCAAGAAAGCTTGTCACCAAATATGCAGAAGACCCGATTGCATTTTTTCAACAGTTTTCAGAGTCAATGGTCAAACTGGGAAACATTACAAATCCTCAAACTTATGTTGATGGTGAAGTTAGGAAGAATTGCAGGTTTATTAACACATAATAATAAATTTAATTACCAGTATGGTCCTTGTGGTTTGTTATAATTTCACTTTTGGATCGCAAGTTATATAAATTACCTACATGGTTCCAAACTTTAGACGTTTGAAACATATATAGTCCTTAGTTCACCAAATTACCCTTACATACTTGACCAAATTACTCTCACATAAGAACTATATGTGTTACAAATGTGTAAAGTTTGGAATCATATGAGTAATTTATAAAAAGTAGGAACTAAAAGTGAAATTGTAGCACAAGGACCGTCTCGGCAATTTACTCTAAATTTAATTAATTACTTAACTTGTGTTGCATGTTTCATATACATTTTCATCAAGACCGCTAGCTACGTTCCTTATTATTTAAATTATGATTAATTTGGATGATGTATAAGAATTGCTTTTATTATGTATTTGTGATTTATTTTTTTTAATTATTTTTTTGGGTGGCTTGACTCAATCCGATTTGAAACAATCTAAAAAATATAATATTTAATGAAAATTAATCTGTCACAAAAATTTTCCGATCCCATGATTAAATTTTTTTGGTTCGTCATTGCCTATGAACATGACTGACAATATATATGGAAAATCATATCTGTATGCAGGGCCGGCTCAAGCAATGTTGAGGCCCAAAGCAAAAACATTATGAGGCCCTTTTGATAAAAAAAACACTAACCTGCAGGCTACAGCCATTTTAACTGCAGTGAGCAGTCAAAACTAAATCAAAATTTAGTTAGTTTAAACCTATTGTTTTAAATCAACCTATATAGTTAGTTTAAAATTTAGCCAAAACTAAATCAAAATTATTAGTCCCCAATTCCTAAAATCAAATCAAAATTATTCAATCCCAAAATCTAATCAAATCAAATTCAAAGTAGACTGACCTAATTCAAAATTACAACCCTTCCCCAAATCAACCAACAAGTTGAAAGAATCAAATAACCCTTCCACAAATTATAACCGAAACAATTAACTGCAAGGCCTAATTCAAAATCAAATTATCAGCCCAAATAGCAGACTTCTAGAGTTAGTGAGTTACCAATAGACCGGCCGAGTGATTAGCAGAAAGTAGAAACCAATTGAGGCCCTTTTGAGCTCAACAGTACACTATACACCAAGTCACCAACCCATGAATCGAATTCAACAAACCAGGGCCAATACTTCAATCACCAATCGCCCAATCTAAACAGTTAACAGTCGAGAATGAGAAATCGAGATGCAAGAATGATAACATATAAACTAATAACCAGTTAGTAGTCATTTACCGATCGTGATTACCACATTGTCGACCGTCGAGGCTTCGCCTCGTTTCCCTCAGACTGAGTCTCATCTAGACTGCCGCTCACAGCTCAACGGCATCAAGAAGACGCCTCGACTTCTTCTATTCTCGAATTCGCCAGTCGTTATTCGCCATTCGCCACCTCCTTTGCCGACTTACTGTTTGCGTTTTGCCCTAAAATGAGCCCCAATGATCGATGCAATAAAAGTGGAAAGCCGGGTACCCTTATTTTTTCTTGACCCGCGTGTTTTTTGTGAGTGACCGTGGCTGCTCTGGGCCAGCTAAAAATACATTAGCCCACTTTCATTTTGAAGCCCAATCATGTATATAAAAGCCCCAAAACTAATGATAAATGGAGGCCCTACTATTTGTGTGGCCCTAAGCCCTAGATTGGGCTGCTTGGCCCATTGGGCCGGCCCTGTCTATATGAATGTATCGTAAATTTTCTAAGTCTGTCAACCACTAAATTCAAAATGTAGATACACAACAATACGCAACACTCTTTTTTCAACGCAAAATCTTAAGATATAATAAAAACCAATTTTAAACTCGGTAAACAGATCAAAGATTTTTTTTTTATTTTTTTAATAACGTGTTTCGAACTAATAAAACCAACACTCACATATTTTTTATCATCTGAAAACTCAAACTTAAAAGAGAAAATTCTGAATCTTATTTGTGTCTTTCATTTGAAATCTTGAAAATAAATGTATGGTTCATATTAAATCATATTAAAATTGAATTTTTTATTTAAACCTTTTTTTTCAACTTTAACTAGTTTTTTTTTTCTTTTGGCACTTTGCAATGTGGATTCTGCTATGATTACGAGAAACAAGGAGTAAATAATAAACACACGTCGCAATGATTGTTTTTGCACTTAAACCTAAAGTGTCCTCCGTCGTAAAAACGACAGTCACTTCACCCATGGTTAACAAATATAACTCAATTTAATTGGTTTGGAGGCTCTTATTCTTTTATAAATAAATTACAATAAAAATGCTCATATTGTGTGTGTAGAGTCCGTGTTAGATATTTGTATATTCCGAGCTTCTGTTTTTTCAATAAAAAAAAAAAAAGTAAATTGTGTTAATAGTTATCAAGTGAGTTAGAGAACTTAGTGGCACTTAATCGTTCTAGGCATACGGCCTATATAACCTAGATAAAATATAAAATAATCATTTACTTGTTTTTTCCTTCATAAAAGAGCCACTAATTATCACAATTCACATTTATGTTATAATGGGAATGATTCATTTGATAAAGATGTTTGTCTTTTAGTTAAAGTTAATGGATTTAATCTCAAGCAAAACTGTAATTTAGTATGAAAGTAATTTATTATTATTGTTATAATCTTAATCTTAATCTTTAATTACTCCATCTACATACCAAAAACGGGCATTTACATATTTTTCACTCCTAACTTGTAAAATTAAATATTTCCTCAAATCATGTTTTAAGAGTATTGTATATTATGCATTGAAAATTTGTACCTTGGAAAAATATGTAATTTTTCATGTTAGTAAGGGGAAATATGTCATTCTCCCAAAACCTAAAGAACAATAAGTATTAATGATGTGCTTTAGAAATAGAGAACGTATGTGGTTGTGAGAATAGATACAGAAGGTGAGATGAAAGCATTCTTCAATAGAATTTCAAGAGGTTGAAGACTACAAAGTATAGACTTGCATAATATAAGTCCGAGACAAGTCGAAGACTGACTGTAACAGCAAGTGCCAGATCGTCCGGCAAGTCCGTACGGTATGTGTACTTTCACTGTATTCTATGTGCATACGTAAGCTTAAACAGTACTTGTATTAACAGAATCCTAAATACAAGAAATCGTTGTACGTATTTTCGTATAAACTTAAATACATTAAGTACAACGTACAATTGAAACATTAGTTGTGTTTATTAAGTGAAAACTTAATTACAGTTAACACAACAAAGCATGAGAAACAACGGAAATCAAACAACAGTCAGAAACATATCGGTTGCGATCTGATGTCCACAGATGACAGGAATCAGATGACCGACAAGTCAGTACAAAAACAGTGTGAAATCATGATGTATAGTTGAGTCCGACAGTGAGGAAACACCATTAAAGTATAAGACAGTGTTATTTCAGAATGACGAACTGACAGTGTGTTTGCGTGAGTGACGATTCACACAAACATATCTGTGAGTTTAGATTTCTAAAATAATGACTGAAAAGTAGAAAACAAAAGTCAGAAAGCAAAACCATCGTCGTATTCGTTCGGGTGACGATTCGAACGAATTACGCACGAAGGTTACGCGATCTGACGAAACAACAACGAAACACATTACGAACGAAAATAATTTAATAAAATTAAATAAATAACATTTTACAATTTTGAAACTCATCAAAATAATTAAATTAAATCCTTTTATTTAAATCCATTTAAATTACGCGTAATTTTCCGGTTACGCGAAGAAATCGCGAACCGAGCAACCGAAACGAACCCGAACACCACACTGGGTATAAAAACCCTAAATGAATGCATTTCATTCATTTATCATCTTCAACCTCTCTCTCTAGCATAAAATCCGGCCACCATTATTCCACCACCAAGAACCACCTTCTCTCTTCCATATCTCCCTCATTTCTCAACCAAATCACTCCATTTTTGAACCCACACGAAGCTCTCGTTATGCTCTACACGAAAGTACAACAGATCTAAGCCAAGACTCACTGAAAAACGAGGTATAATGTTGTTTTTAACACGAAAAATAGGGTTTTTAAAACCCTTAGTCGACTACCCATCTTAACCGGTTCATATCCTCACATCTTGCATACTAACACCACCAAAAACCAGTTCTAGCCTGTTCAAACTTCGAAAACAAGATGGAGCCATGGGTTGGAATGGTATTAACTGCGACTAACACCATGGCCGAAGGAGCTATTCAGCTTGCAGAATGACCAAGGGTCGAATGACCAAGGGTCGAATGACCAAGGGTCCGATCGAATGGCCATCATTCGCCAGTAGACACTCGCCGGTCCCGCCTCATTCGCCCACCTCCAGTCGTCATCACCCTCATTCGGCCGGGGTGTTCATTCGAGTCACCTCCTCATTCGGAAGTCCCTCATTCGCTGCTATTCTCATACTCAAACTCATTCGCCGACTTCCAGTCAGCAGACTATTCTCATTCGACAACCACCTATTCGCCGGAGACAAACATCTTGGCCGGAAACCTAGTCGGGACCACCCCATGCGGATAACTCCCATACGGCTTGCAACACTTCTTTCGACCCAATTACATAACACAGGCCCAACAAATAACCACGTGACCTCCTTTCTACTGCCTCATGCTCAGTTAATTATCTTGATCGTGGTGGTTCCAGGTTCAATATATCCCAGTCAAGGGGGAAATAAGCCACTTTTCGTACAGGCCCAATAAATTGGTCCAAGCTGTTATTCACATACAACTTAATTTTATTCTATACATACTTCAATGTCCGGCCCATTATATTGAATCTGGGCCCAACCGCAAACGTATGCAGTCCAATTGATCTACCAACACCCACTCATACGGCCCAACTGTCATTCTTCAGCCCAGTTTAATTAGTGCAGCCCAACAGCTTAGAGAGTTAAGCCCAACTTCAGGCCCAACGAGATTCTAGTGGGCCCAGGTGGTTAATGACATAAGTTAACCCTTTTAAACGCAATAAAATGTGATAACGAGCATGAATTCATTTATTATAAACATAAGCATTATAAAAGTGACAAATTGAATAAGTGACTTTGTAAAGACCAAGAGCATGACAATTGAGCTTTGAATTAAAACTAATTTTATAATTAACATAACCTTCTTGCTACGGCGACAATTCAAGAAGAAATACCTTAATAAATAAAGGGGGCTAAGTTAAAGCAAGTAGAGTAAGCACTATTGCAGTGAATTACAAGCTAGTTGGGCCGAATAAAAACCGAGACTGAGATTCACAAGTGTTAGTCAACCTAGACTAACACATGAACTCACACAAAGAAATTACAAAAGATACTTATACGTTATACACAACATGTAATCAATACAGGAACGTGAAAACTACTACAAGAACAACAAAGAGCGCGTGTCTTCACTCTTTTAAACTAAGTCAACACGACAACTACAAGGTGAGTTCATATGCCCCTTTTACTTTAATCTTAACTGATTTTAACTCTCGGGGCTGAGAAACATGTTTACTTTTATTTATTTAAAAGTTTGCTTAACATGTTATTTATACTTTGATTTGATAATATTAAATTGTTTATTATCGTTATCATTGTATGCATGCTTGTATGATTATGAGATAACAGGGAAACTCATATGATTATGTTAAGATGATTCTTCATCATTAACAAATTATAATAACTTAGTTATAAGATTTAACTTATAACGCTTAGTTATTTCTACACAATCAAGTACTTAAACAATCTACACTTAACTGTAAAACAAGAAAACAAGAATATTCCCTCATGGATACTTTGGGAATACATGGATGCAGTAAATGACGATTCTTATCATTTACAGTAAATGACGGTCATGATAACGTAACTTCATGGGATTCTTGTCATTTACACAGATTTAACATAACGTAATAAGACAAGTTCTTATTCGACTTTGTTAAACACACGAGAACATTCCCTCATGGATGCTTTGGGAAACACATGGATTCAGTAAATGACGATTCTTATCATTTACAGTAAATGACGGTCATGATAACGTAACTTCATGGGATTCTTGTCATTTACACATATTTAACATAACGTAATAAGACAAGTTCTTATTCGACTTTGTTAAACACACGAGAACATTCCCTCATGGATGCTTTGGGAAACACATGGATTCAGTAAATGACGATTCTTATCATTTACAGTAAATGACGGTCATGATAACGTAACTTCATGGGATTCTTGTCATTTACACCCGATTATCATAATGTAATAAGACAAGTTCTTATTCGACTTTGTTAATCACATGATTCAATCCCTCACGGAAACTTAGGGATCACACGGCGGGATAGGAGAGAATGAAATGCATTTTAATCTGATTACGTGAGGATTAAAATGGATTCCATTCGGATTCTATACGCTACATTTGGAGACATATGATGAACAGTTAACTAATACTTTTAATTAACTTAAAAGTGTAACATAAAAGTTAACCTCTCAAGTAATAGAATAATATAAGGATCAGATTTAAATAATCTAAATTCCTTAATTCAACGAGGGTTTATCAATACTTCGGTTTGGTAACTAAACCCCTCTTACTATACTATTATTCTACGTATGATGACACAACGGACGATTCGGATAGTTGGGAAGTGGATATCTTTAGTTGTATCGCAAGTGGTGTGGAGTTTGGTTAAGTATGTGGTGGGATAGCGTCTGGGCTTGACCCTTTCGTGATTCCCTATATATAAGCATATTTAGCTAGGCGATATACTACTTGTACATATAACTAGGGAGAGGCCATTGGATGGAACAGGTGAACAAATATACAAGCAACAGTTAATACATTGTTAATGTGTGCATGATCAGTTCAATGGTTTTCAACTTACTTACTTATGAACTCACCAACCTAGTGTTGACTTTGTTTAAATTACATGTTTTCTCAGGTGACGGACAGGTGTAGATACTATATGCAAATGATAAGCTAGTGGACTCATAGAAGACCTAGCTTTCTTTTGATTGCATACATTTTGATATGACAGAACTTGAATCACTTTTGTATATCTTGTACAGATCAAGATATAAACTCATTGATTCTTTTGATTAGATTTACTTAGTTAAATTATGAAGTACAATGTAATTTAACTTTGTAATTCTATTTCATGTCATGAATAGCATTTCTCACTTATATCTCATGTGCTATGTAAACAATCTGATCATTTGATTATCAACACAATGATATCGCGCCCCGGGAACTTTCCGCCCGACGGGAAAACACGATCCGTTCCCGCCGGCCCGGGGTGTGACAGATTGGTATCAGAGCCATGGTTATAGAGAAATATAGGTCATATTACTAAAACGGTTTGGCCTAGACTATAACCTAGGGACCCCATGTAGAGTTCTTATGATATAGGATTCTATTTGCATATGTCTTCTGCTTCTGATCACTGCACTAACCGATTTTCTTTCGGTTATGATCAGAATGCCGCCACGAAGACAACCACCTCTATTACCGCTGACTCAAGGTTCAGCTCCGCACTCTTCGACACCGACACCGCCAGACTCTCCGACACAAGCACCTCCACCTCCTCCTCCGCCACCACCAGCGTATCAGTTGGACCCTGCTACTGTGGCACTGGCTACTCTTCTTACAAGCCAACTGAGGGAAGTGATTCCAGAGATGATGAACCGGATCAACAACAACAACAGTAACAACGTTGCTAACTCATCTGGAGAAGGCAGCGGTAACACCAGACAGAGTCAGGACTATGCCTACAAGAACTTTGTAGGCTGCAAGCCACCCAGTTTCAGTGGTAGCGAGGGTGCAGTCGGACTGATCCAGTGGATTGAGAAGATGGAGGCTACCCTCGACATCAGTGGCTGTCCTGAACAGAATAGAGTAAAGTATGCTGCGGGATCATTTAGCAAGCGAGCGTTAACCTGGTGGAACGCTCAGGTATCAATCAGAGGCCGGGATGAGGCCCAGGCCATGCCGTGGAACGAATTCAAGGCGATGTTGAGGGCAGAGTTTTGCCCAAGAAATGAACTGAAAAAGGTTGAGACTGAATTACTCAATCTGGAGATGATTGGTGCTGGGCATCTGGCCTACACCACACGATTTCATGAGTTAGCCACTCTGGCACCGGATGTGGTGCCAACACTTGAGAAGAGAATTGAGCGGTATGTTGGTGGATTACCGCCCAGTATCCGAGGTCATGTGATTTCTGCTCACCCTACCACCATGGAATTAGCTGTTACACTGTCAGCATCCCTGACAGATATGATGGTTGCCTCTGGAGCATTCAAGAAGGAGGCTGACTCAGCCAAGGCTGGAACTTCCAAGAAGTCGGACAAACGTCCGGCTAAGAGACAAAAGGTGGCCAGAAACTTTGCTGCCACTACTCAAGCTCCAATGCGCAACCAACCACCACCATTGGAGATCAGGAAGCCATACACTGGCACTGCACCTTTGTGCAACTCATGCCAGTACCATCATCTACCAAATGTTCCGTGCAGACACTGCACCAACTGTGGAAGATTTGGTCACACAGCAAACTACTGCAGGAGTCAGAGGACTCAGAACAGAAACAACAATGCAGCCACTGCTGCTGCTGCTACCGATCACAGGTCTTGCTACAACTGTGGTGAACCTGGTCACTTCTCTCGGGATTGCCCTAAGAGAAATCAACAACAGGCTCAAGCACCAAGAGGAAGAGCCTTTCAGATCGGAGCAGCTGCTGCTAGACAGGACCCGAATGTCATTACGGGTACATTTCTCTTATATGATTTTTATGTATCTATATTATTTGACACTGGAGCGGATCAGAGTTTTATCTCATCCGATTTTGCTAGCCATCTTAATCATGCTGAGGAATCATTAGACTCCCCTTATAGTATTGAGATAGCTAATGGCAAACAGATTACAGTTGACACAGTACTTAGGAATTGCCCACTAACACTTGGTGATCATACATTTTCCATCGACTTGATACCGATGGAGCTGGGCAGTTTCGACATTATCATCGGAATGGATTGGCTATCTCTTAACCGAGTTGAGTTCATCTGTTCCGATAAACTATTACGCATTCCTATGGGGAACAATGAAGTCTTGGAGATTCGTGGAGATCAAGCGAAACGCAGTGTCAAGATAATATCGTGCATGAAAGCTCGCAAATGCTTACGAAAACAGTGTGTTGCATTTCTAGCTCATGTGATACAGAAAGACAAGAAAGCGATCAAGATTCAAGATGTGCCAGTTGTGAGAGACTTTGCAGAAGTGTTTCCGGATGACTTACCGGGACTACCACCTGAGAGATCAGTACAGTTTCGAATCGATTTGATTCCGGGAGCAACTCCTGTAGCTAAGTCTCCCTACAGACTCGCACCATCGGAGATGCAAGAGTTGTCTAACCAGTTGCAAGAACTTCTCGATAAAGGATTCATCCGACCGAGCTTTTCCCCGTGGGGAGCTCCGGTTCTTTTTGTCAAGAAGAAGGATGGAACTTTCAGAATGTGCATCGATTATCGAGAACTCAACAAACTCACCATCAAGAATCGGTACCCGTTGCCGAGGATTGATGATTTGTTCGATCAGTTACAGGGAGCTCAATACTTTTCAAAGATAGACCTGAGATCAGGTTATCATCAGCTCCGGATACAAGAGGAAGACATACCAAAGACGGCCTTTCGTACCCGATATGGACATTATGAATTCATGGTGATGCCATTTGGATTAACGAACGCACCGGCGGTGTTCATGGACTTGATGAACCGGGTGTGCAAGCCGTATCTAGATCAGTTTGTGATCGTCTTCATCGACGATATACTGATTTACTCAAGGAACGAGAAAGAACATGAACAACATCTCAGGACAGTTTTGGAGCTTCTAAAAGAAGAACAACTCTATGCCAAATTCTCTAAATGTGAATTTTGGTTAAGGGAAGTTCAGTTTTTGGGTCACGTGATTAACAGTAATGGTATTCATGTGGATCCTGCCAAGATAGAAGCGATTAAGAATTGGGATGTGCCTACGACACCGACAGAGATTCGATCATTTTTGGGATTGGCAGGTTATTACCGGAGATTCATTTCGAACTTCTCTAAGATAGCCTTGCCTCTCACCAAACTCACACAGAAGTCTGAACCTTTTGTGTGGACTCATAAACAAGAAGAGGCATTCCAGACATTGAAACAAAGATTGTGCAATGCTCCAATCCTAACACTTCCAGAAGGCAGTGATGACTTTGTGGTCTATTGTGATGCTTCCCATCAAGGACTCGGATGTGTTTTGATGCAACGAGACAAAGTCATTGCTTATGCCTCACGACAGCTGAAGATACACGAGAAGAATTACACGACACATGATCTTGAACTGGGAGCTGTTGTATTTGCTTTAAAGATTTGGAGACACTACCTTTATGGTACCAAATGCACTATCTTCACAGATCACAAGAGTTTACAGCACATATTTGATCAGAAGGAGCTTAACATGAGACAGAGACGTTGGGTTGAGCTCCTGAACGATTACGATTGTGTGATCAAATACCATCCGGGCAAAGCAAATGTTGTTGCAGATGCTTTGAGTCGGAAGGAAAGAGTCAAACCCTTACGCGTTCGCGCAATGGGAATGACTGTGCAAACCAGTTTGAGAGATCACATTATACAAGCACAACAAGAAGCAGTGGCAAGAGACAATTTGAAACGCGAGCTCGATTGTGGAGCCGAGAAACATTTTGAGACAAGACAAGATGGAGTTATCTACTATCTGGATCGTGTTTGGATTCCGGCAGTAGATGAACTTCGAACACTTATTCTTGACGAGGCACACAAGTCACGTTACTCAGTTCATCCTGGTGCCGATAAGATGTACCAAGATCTTAGGTCATTTTATTGGTGGCCGGGCATGAAGAAAGACATTGCCACTTATGTTGGCAAATGTCTCACATGTGCCAAAGTCAAAGCTGAACACCAGAAACCTTCGGATTTGCTGGAACAACCAGAGATACCACAATGGAAGTGGGAACAAATAGCTATGGATTTCATTACCAAGCTACCCCGCACTTCCAGCGGACATGATTCGATTTGGGTCATCATTGATAGATTGACCAAGTCCGCACATTTCTTGCCGATCAGAGAAACGTACAAGATGGAGAAACTTGCAAGACTGTACATTGATGAGATAGTAGTAAGGCATGGTGTGCCATTGTCTATTATCTCAGACCGGGACAGTCGATTCACTTCGCGGTTCTGGCAATCATTGCAACAATCCTTAGGGACAAGTGTTAACTTGAGCACTGCTTATCATCCACAAACGGATGGACAAAGCGAGCGCACTATTCAAACCCTAGAGGATATGTTGAGAACATGCATTCTAGACTTCGGTGGAAGTTGGGACACACATTTACCACTGATTGAGTTCTCCTACAATAATAGCTACCACAGCAGCATTGGATGTGCTCCGTTTGAAGCACTCTACGGTAGAAAATGTCGGTCTCCAATTTGTTGGACCGAAGTGGGAGACAACAGAATAACTGGGCCTGAACTTATTCAGGAAACTACTGATAAGATAGCCCAGATACAACAACGATTACAAGCAACACGTAGCCGCCAAAAGAGTTACGCAGACAAACGGCGTAAGCCTTTAGAATTCGATGTGGGTGACCGAGTCATGTTGAAAGTGTCCCCATGGAAAGGCGTAGTTCGTTTTGGGGCTAAAGGCAAACTAGCACCTCGGTATGTCGGACCGTTTGAGATTACTCAACGCATAGGTCCTGTGGCATACAGACTCAGACTCCCTGACGAACTCAGCGGAGTACATGATGTGTTTCACGTATCAAATCTCAAGAGGTGTCTAGCAGATGAAACATTGATCATACCGTTGGAAGAGATACAGATTGATGAACAACTCCATTTCATTGAGGAACCTGTAGAGATTATGGAACGTGAAGTCAAGAGACTGAAACAAAGCCGTATTCCTATTGTAAAGGTTCGATGGAACTCCAAGCGTGGACCAGAGTTTACCTGGGAACGCGAGGACAACATGAAAGCAAAGTACCCCCATTTGTTCGAGAATTGAAGCCCAACCTTGATGCTTAAATTTCGGGACTAAATTTCTTTAACAAGGGGAGACTGTAACAGCAAGTGCCAGATCGTCCGGCAAGTCCGTACGGTATGTGTACTTTCACTGTATTCTATGTGCATACGTAAGCTTAAACAGTACTTGTATTAACAGAATCCTAAATACAAGAAATCGTTGTACGTATTTTCGTATAAACTTAAATACATTAAGTACAACGTACAATTGAAACATTAGTTGTGTTTATTAAGTGAAAACTTAATTACAGTTAACACAACAAAGCATGAGAAACAACGGAAATCAAACAACAGTCAGAAACATATCGGTTGCGATCTGATGTCCACAGATGACAGGAATCAGATGACCGACAAGTCAGTACAAAAACAGTGTGAAATCATGATGTATAGTTGAGTCCGACAGTGAGGAAACACCATTAAAGTATAAGACAGTGTTATTTCAGAATGACGAACTGACAGTGTGTTTGCGTGAGTGACGATTCACACAAACATATCTGTGAGTTTAGATTTCTAAAATAATGACTGAAAAGTAGAAAACAAAAGTCAGAAAGCAAAACCATCGTCGTATTCGTTCGGGTGACGATTCGAACGAATTACGCACGAAGGTTACGCGATCTGACGAAACAACAACGAAAACACATTACGAACGAAAATAATTTAATAAAATTAAATAAATAACATTTTACAATTTTGAAACTCATCAAAATAATTAAATTAAATCCTTTTATTTAAATCCATTTAAATTACGCGTAATTTTCCGGTTACGCGAAGAAATCGCGAACCGAGCAACCGAAACGAACCCGAACACCACACTGGGTATAAAAACCCTAAATGAATGCATTTCATTCATTTATCATCTTCAACCTCTCTCTCTAGCATAAAATCCGGCCACCATTATTCCACCACCAAGAACCACCTTCTCTCTTCCATATCTCCCTCATTTCTCAACCAAATCACTCCATTTTTGAACCCACACGAAGCTCTCGTTATGCTCTACACGAAAGTACAACAGATCTAAGCCAAGACTCACTGAAAAACGAGGTATAATGTTGTTTTTAACACGAAAAATAGGGTTTTTAAAACCCTTAGTCGACTACCCATCTTAACCGGTTCATATCCTCACATCTTGCATACTAACACCACCAAAAACCAGTTCTAGCCTGTTCAAACTTCGAAAACAAGATGGAGCCATGGGTTGGAATGGTATTAACTGCGACTAACACCATGGCCGAAGGAGCTATTCAGCTTGCAGAATGACCAAGGGTCGAATGACCAAGGGTCGAATGACCAAGGGTCCGATCGAATGGCCATCATTCGCCAGTAGACACTCGCCGGTCCCGCCTCATTCGCCCACCTCCAGTCGTCATCACCCTCATTCGGCCGGGGTGTTCATTCGAGTCACCTCCTCATTCGGAAGTCCCTCATTCGCTGCTATTCTCATACTCAAACTCATTCGCCGACTTCCAGTCAGCAGACTATTCTCATTCGACAACCACCTATTCGCCGGAGACAAACATCTTGGCCGGAAACCTAGTCGGGACCACCCCATGCGGATAACTCCCATACGGCTTGCAACACTTCTTTCGACCCAATTACATAACACAGGCCCAACAAATAACCACGTGACCTCCTTTCTACTGCCTCATGCTCAGTTAATTATCTTGATCGTGGTGGTTCCAGGTTCAATATATCCCAGTCAAGGGGAAATAAGCCACTTTTCGTACAGGCCCAATAAATTGGTCCAAGCTGTTATTCACATACAACTTAATTTTATTCTATACATACTTCAATGTCCGGCCCATTATATTGAATCTGGGCCCAACCGCAAACGTATGCAGTCCAATTGATCTACCAACACCCACTCATACGGCCCAACTGTCATTCTTCAGCCCAGTTTAATTAGTGCAGCCCAACAGCTTAGAGAGTTAAGCCCAACTTCAGGCCCAACGAGATTCTAGTGGGCCCAGGTGGTTAATGACATAAGTTAACCCTTTTAAACGCAATAAAATGTGATAACGAGCATGAATTCATTTATTATAAACATAAGCATTATAAAAGTGACAAATTGAATAAGTGACTTTGTAAAGACCAAGAGCATGACAATTGAGCTTTGAATTAAAACTAATTTTATAATTAACATAACCTTCTTGCTACGGCGACAATTCAAGAAGAAATACCTTAATAAATAAAGGGGGCTAAGTTAAAGCAAGTAGAGTAAGCACTATTGCAGTGAATTACAAGCTAGTTGGGCCGAATAAAAACCGAGACTGAGATTCACAAGTGTTAGTCAACCTAGACTAACACATGAACTCACACAAAGAAATTACAAAAGATACTTATACGTTATACACAACATGTAATCAATACAGGAACGTGAAAACTACTACAAGAACAACAAAGAGCGCGTGTCTTCACTCTTTTAAACTAAGTCAACACGACAACTACAAGGTGAGTTCATATGCCCCTTTTACTTTAATCTTAACTGATTTTAACTCTCGGGGCTGAGAAACATGTTTACTTTTATTTATTTAAAAGTTTGCTTAACATGTTATTTATACTTTGATTTGATAATATTAAATTGTTTATTATCGTTATCATTGTATGCATGCTTGTATGATTATGAGATAACAGGGAAACTCATATGATTATGTTAAGATGATTCTTCATCATTAACAAATTATAATAACTTAGTTATAAGATTTAACTTATAACGCTTAGTTATTTCTACACAATCAAGTACTTAAACAATCTACACTTAACTGTAAAACAAGAAAACAAGAATATTCCCTCATGGATACTTTGGGAATACATGGATGCAGTAAATGACGATTCTTATCATTTACAGTAAATGACGGTCATGATAACGTAACTTCATGGGATTCTTGTCATTTACACAGATTTAACATAACGTAATAAGACAAGTTCTTATTCGACTTTGTTAAACACACGAGAACATTCCCTCATGGATGCTTTGGGAAACACATGGATTCAGTAAATGACGATTCTTATCATTTACAGTAAATGACGGTCATGATAACGTAACTTCATGGGATTCTTGTCATTTACACATATTTAACATAACGTAATAAGACAAGTTCTTATTCGACTTTGTTAAACACACGAGAACATTCCCTCATGGATGCTTTGGGAAACACATGGATTCAGTAAATGACGATTCTTATCATTTACAGTAAATGACGGTCATGATAACGTAACTTCATGGGATTCTTGTCATTTACACCCGATTATCATAATGTAATAAGACAAGTTCTTATTCGACTTTGTTAATCACATGATTCAATCCCTCACGGAAACTTAGGGATCACACGGCGGGATAGGAGAGAATGAAATGCATTTTAATCTGATTACGTGAGGATTAAAATGGATTCCATTCGGATTCTATACGCTACATTTGGAGACATATGATGAACAGTTAACTAATACTTTTAATTAACTTAAAAGTGTAACATAAAAGTTAACCTCTCAAGTAATAGAATAATATAAGGATCAGATTTAAATAATCTAAATTCCTTAATTCAACGAGGGTTTATCAATACTTCGGTTTGGTAACTAAACCCCTCTTACTATACTATTATTCTACGTATGATGACACAACGGACGATTCGGATAGTTGGGAAGTGGATATCTTTAGTTGTATCGCAAGTGGTGTGGAGTTTGGTTAAGTATGTGGTGGGATAGCGTCTGGGCTTGACCCTTTCGTGATTCCCTATATATAAGCATATTTAGCTAGGCGATATACTACTTGTACATATAACTAGGGAGAGGCCATTGGATGGAACAGGTGAACAAATATACAAGCAACAGTTAATACATTGTGAATGTGTGCATGATCAGTTCAATGGTTTTCAACTTACTTACTTATGAACTCACCAACCTAGTGTTGACTTTGTTTAAATTACATGTTTTCTCAGGTGACGGACAGGTGTAGATACTATATGCAAATGATAAGCTAGTGGACTCATAGAAGACCTAGCTTTCTTTTGATTGCATACATTTTGATATGACAGAACTTGAATCACTTTTGTATATCTTGTACAGATCAAGATATAAACTCATTGATTCTTTTGATTAGATTTACTTAGTTAAATTATGAAGTACAATGTAATTTAACTTTGTAATTCTATTTCATGTCATGAATAGCATTTCTCACTTATATCTCATGTGCTATGTAAACAATCTGATCATTTGATTATCAACACAATGATATCGCGCCCCGGGAACTTTCCGCCCGACGGGAAAACACGATCCGTTCCCGCCGGCCCGGGGTGTGACAGATTGGTATCAGAGCCATGGTTATAGAGAAATATAGGTCATATTACTAAAACGGTTTGGCCTAGACTATAACCTAGGGACCCCATGTAGAGTTCTTATGATATAGGATTCTATTTGCATATGTCTTCTGCTTCTGATCACTGCACTAACCGATTTTCTTTCGGTTATGATCAGAATGCCGCCACGAAGACAACCACCTCTATTACCGCTGACTCAAGGTTCAGCTCCGCACTCTTCGACACCGACACCGCCAGACTCTCCGACACAAGCACCTCCACCTCCTCCTCCGCCACCACCAGCGTATCAGTTGGACCCTGCTACTGTGGCACTGGCTACTCTTCTTACAAGCCAACTGAGGGAAGTGATTCCAGAGATGATGAACCGGATCAACAACAACAACAGTAACAACGTTGCTAACTCATCTGGAGAAGGCAGCGGTAACACCAGACAGAGTCAGGACTATGCCTACAAGAACTTTG
This sequence comes from Mikania micrantha, assembly GCA_009363875.1. Classification (NCBI taxonomy): domain Eukaryota; kingdom Viridiplantae; phylum Streptophyta; class Magnoliopsida; order Asterales; family Asteraceae; genus Mikania; species Mikania micrantha. The sequence continues at coordinate 52,123,001 of CM018698.1, forward strand.
TAGGCTGCAAGCCACCCAGTTTCAGTGGTAGCGAGGGTGCAGTCGGACTGATCCAGTGGATTGAGAAGATGGAGGCTACCCTCGACATCAGTGGCTGTCCTGAACAGAATAGAGTAAAGTATGCTGCGGGATCATTTAGCAAGCGAGCGTTAACCTGGTGGAACGCTCAGGTATCAATCAGAGGCCGGGATGAGGCCCAGGCCATGCCGTGGAACGAATTCAAGGCGATGTTGAGGGCAGAGTTTTGCCCAAGAAATGAACTGAAAAAGGTTGAGACTGAATTACTCAATCTGGAGATGATTGGTGCTGGGCATCTGGCCTACACCACACGATTTCATGAGTTAGCCACTCTGGCACCGGATGTGGTGCCAACACTTGAGAAGAGAATTGAGCGGTATGTTGGTGGATTACCGCCCAGTATCCGAGGTCATGTGATTTCTGCTCACCCTACCACCATGGAATTAGCTGTTACACTGTCAGCATCCCTGACAGATATGATGGTTGCCTCTGGAGCATTCAAGAAGGAGGCTGACTCAGCCAAGGCTGGAACTTCCAAGAAGTCGGACAAACGTCCGGCTAAGAGACAAAAGGTGGCCAGAAACTTTGCTGCCACTACTCAAGCTCCAATGCGCAACCAACCACCACCATTGGAGATCAGGAAGCCATACACTGGCACTGCACCTTTGTGCAACTCATGCCAGTACCATCATCTACCAAATGTTCCGTGCAGACACTGCACCAACTGTGGAAGATTTGGTCACACAGCAAACTACTGCAGGAGTCAGAGGACTCAGAACAGAAACAACAATGCAGCCACTGCTGCTGCTGCTACCGATCACAGGTCTTGCTACAACTGTGGTGAACCTGGTCACTTCTCTCGGGATTGCCCTAAGAGAAATCAACAACAGGCTCAAGCACCAAGAGGAAGAGCCTTTCAGATCGGAGCAGCTGCTGCTAGACAGGACCCGAATGTCATTACGGGTACATTTCTCTTATATGATTTTTATGTATCTATATTATTTGACACTGGAGCGGATCAGAGTTTTATCTCATCCGATTTTGCTAGCCATCTTAATCATGCTGAGTAATCATTAGACTCCCCTTATAGTATTGAGATAGCTAATGGCAAACAGATTACAGTTGACACAGTACTTAGGAATTGCCCACTAACACTTGGTGATCATACATTTTCCATCGACTTGATACCGATGGAGCTGGGCAGTTTCGACATTATCATCGGAATGGATTGGCTATCTCTTAACCGAGTTGAGTTCATCTGTTCCGATAAACTATTACGCATTCCTATGGGGAACAATGAAGTCTTGGAGATTCGTGGAGATCAAGCGAAACGCAGTGTCAAGATAATATCGTGCATGAAAGCTCGCAAATGCTTACGAAAACAGTGTGTTGCATTTCTAGCTCATGTGATACAGAAAGACAAGAAAGCGATCAAGATTCAAGATGTGCCAGTTGTGAGAGACTTTGCAGAAGTGTTTCCGGATGACTTACCGGGACTACCACCTGAGAGATCAGTACAGTTTCGAATCGATTTGATTCCGGGAGCAACTCCTGTAGCTAAGTCTCCCTACAGACTCACACCATCGGAGATGCAAGAGTTGTCTAACCAGTTGCAAGAACTTCTCGATAAAGGATTCATCCGACCGAGCTTTTCCCCGTGGGGAGCTCCGGTTCTTTTTGTCAAGAAGAAGGATGGAACTTTCAGAATGTGTATGTATGTATGTATGTACACACACTTTTCATGCATGTATACTTACAAAATACATGTCTACATACATGCATGTGCAAGAATCCTCACATGCAAGCCATCCAAATACTAGAAAACAAAAACACCCTCACAAGTCAACATTTTCACTTACACACTCAACCTCTTCCCCACTATCTTCTCTCCCACTATCCAAGACACCATTTTCCCCTCTCTCCTCTCTCCCCAAAACCGTCCCCCCTCCCTCTCTCTTATACCCCTCTCTTGCTTTGTCTCCTACACACACCCTTTCAAGAATTCTCAGACTTTCAAACTCTCTCTTGCTCCTCTTCTCTACCCAAACGACTCCAGCCCCTAATCCCTCCATTCTTGGTCATTTCAAGCTTCCAAGAAGCCAAGGAGCAAAGCTAGGATCAAGCCACACAAGCTCTAGGTGCCTACACGAACGGTTTACTTCCAAAACTCGCTTTTCTTCACATTTTTGCACTCTATCACATACACTTTCTAAACCATGACCAAGACCTGGTTTTGAACATGAAATATACACCATTTAACATTCTAAATTCGTGAGTATTGAAGCCATGACCTAAAACTCTACATGCAACTTTGTTGCATGTACTAGAAATGAGTCTTTCAAGTCCAAAAACTTGTTTTTGGTGACTTGATTCATGCATGCATGTATATGTATGAGCAAAATGATAATAATAATGAATATTATTATTTTTCATAATTCTCAGCTCTATTAATGGTGTAAAGCCTCAAAAACTCGTTTTAAAAGATCGTACATAACTATACACACAAATATGCATTCATGAAGATTCTGGCAGATTGTTGTCATGAATTTCTAAAAGTCATAAAATGGTCATGACAACTCCAAATGGAACAAACTCAGATTCCACGATTAAGTTCATCGTGTTAGCTTTCCATGCACTACTTATTCAGCTTCTAACTCAACCAAATGTTACCCCAAACAGCCTTCACAAGATTAGTGCGCGAATTTGTACCCCCTAACGTGTGCAGCTGTTTTGACGTACTTAAGGTCCGAATCATGAAAACATTTCCGAATGAAAGTTGTTCATAACATCTTAAAATAGTAGACTGGAGAGTTTCATACTTTAACTCAAAGTTTTACTATGTCAAAAGTGAACCCGAACTCACTGGACTAAATCTGTCAAAACAGAAACTTTAAGGACTTATAATGACGAAATTTTTTATAAAATCCGACACTTGGTAATTTCAAGGCATTATAAAATAATATTTCAAGTACAAGTTAAGACATAACTATTTTAATCTTGACAAATAGAACACAAACACAATCTCATAAACTATAGTAGGTTTGTAAACTCAAAAGAAACTCATTATGTTATAGGAACCGAGTAAGTCTTCGTATAAACTACAATCAAGAAGTCAATCATCAATCATACTATGTGAGTATTCGTAGCCCTTTTCATTTCAAATTATTGGGTGCAACACGTATACGCTATTCAATTTCAAATCCTATTTCACAAAACTTGTGGATTCAAACTCTATGTCTATGTGTATGATACTATGTCATATGTGTTAAACATTGATTCTATGTGTGTGCTATTCGAAGTCTAATTCTACTATGATCACTAACTCTATGAGCCAATGGTAACAATAATAGATCTATTGGGTGACGCCCATCCATCATTTTGACCCTAATGAGGGCCTTTGGATTATTGAAACCAATTCAAGCTAATCGCGACTTTCGAGTCGAGTGTCAAGTCAACAAAGGTCTGACCATACATATGTTTATACATACATGCTTGTAATCTACCTTGACATATGAATCGCAAAAGTCTCAATTTTATTACATATAGTTTAAACCTATGTCTACTCACCAACTTTTTAGTTGACCCTTTATTTTTACACATATTGCAAGAAATGCCGTGTAACATCACTGTACTTCAGGTTGTCCGTACATATGTACGACTGTACTGTTACAACTTGATATTGTTATTATTAATGATAATGATATTATTCATGATTGGTATACATATTGAGTACGTATTATGACATGCATAAACCATGGTGAGTTTAGTTGAAACCCAACTAAACAGAACCAGAGAGTTTGTTGCAGTTACAAATACACGGATTATGGATTGTGAGTTGGAATGAAAGGGATTAGGAAATTGTTATGGTATGGTTGCTAAACATAGTCAAGGACACATGGTCAAGGTTTATCGAAATAGCGGTGGGACGGTGTTGGGGAGGTTGCGATCTACCCCTGCATATGCCCTATACATATGCATATTTCGGTCAATCATGGATGTGTCAGTGATATGGTTTAGTGGGATGAAAATTGGGAATTTTAATATTAAAGTTAATAAAACAAGGGAAGTGTTAATAAAAACTATTTCTCGATGGTGAGGTTACGAACATAACTTAAACGCGAATATTAATTCAGAAATATTAACTTGATAAATGTATTCGCGTGGGTGACGATTCACACGAATATAATTATTAGGAATAATATTCTGAAACGATATTCCATAAATAGTAAATCGAATCGAAATACGGTACGAGCGTTGGATTCGGAAAGGTGACGGTCTTTACGAATACGTACGTAAGTAACGCATTTCGACGAGATAACGAAATAATATCTAATGATATTAAATTAATAAATGAAAACTAAAAATATTTATTAGGAATCACAACCTAAAACAAAAACTGAATAAATCATTTTAATTAAATATATTTCAAGCCATTTATTTGAACATTCTACGAAACAAATTATTTAAAATCATTTTATTTTAACGAAATCCATTTATTTGAACATTCTATGTTTAAATATATTTCACGATAAAAACCGATCATTTAATAGTATTATTGCGATAAAAACGAGACCGAACACACGGGGGTAATACGAGGTATAAGAAAGATGAACTACATCATCTTCTTCATTATTCAAGCCAACATTCTCTCTCTAACACCCAAAATTCGTCCATACCTTCTCTCTCTACCTTCTCTCTAGATTTTCTTCCTCATCTCTCAACGGAATTGCAAGATCTTGGTGTCCACGCGTTCGTGTGATCGAGGAGAACGAGAACCCACGAAGAAACTATCAGATCCGTCGACATTTAGAGGTAAATATTGAGTTTATATTCGGTTTCTCACTCTAAACATTAAATAAGGTATAGTCTTAGTTTTTGAACAATAGTTTCACTTTGAAAACCCTAAACCGCGTATGGGTGAACGTATGAGAGCCATAGATGAGCTTATAACAAGAAACGATGCAAAGGAGATGATGATGAGCTGTGGTTAGCGACCCAGATGGATCGACCGAACCTCCATGGGTGCTGGACAAAGGGAGCCGAACCCTTCCAGCGAACCAGTGTCACGAACCTGGTGCAGGAGCTGGACCGGCGAACCTGCTTCATCACGAACGAACCTGCATGGATGTTGGGCGAACCCATAGGATAAACGAACCTAACCCCAGCTGCACGAACCTCCGAGGGCCGAACCCTGGTGACCGGCGAACCCATTGGAGCCACAAACCTACTTGCAATCTTGGCCGAACCTGATTGAAACTTGGCCGAACCCTTGCCAACCAGCCGAACATTAAGCCCTCACGAACCTCCTCTCTACATAGCCGAACCTTGAGATTTCGAAGTTCTACATGAGCCGAACCTATCCTTTCTTGCCTAAAAGGTTCGCTGCCTCTTGGAGGAGAACATCAAAGTAATGAACTAGGTTAAAGGAGCATCAAAGGTTAAGGGAAACCATGAGGTAAACACATGCATGCATGAAAGATGTATGGGTTGTCATTTTTTTTATATAACATAAACTTTTAAATTATGAGACTTGTATAATGTAAACAACTATGAGAATAACTTGAAAATGATCTTTTTAACTTTGAACTTGAAGTTTTTCTTTTTAGCTAAGGTGGCCGATTAATTAATCATCCATGAATGTGTTGATATGACTAAGGTCATTGCCTCTTTGCATATATATCTATGAGGATTACACATAAGGTTTTATATGGGTAATTCATCATCACTATATGAACAAAACACACAAGTTTAAATTACAGGCGGTGATAATAACATTCGTAGTAACAAATGTTCACTTCAACTTAGAGAAAAATAAACTAAGTAAAACACTTCATGAATTACAAGTGAATGAATATGATCACTGAGTTGAAAAGAAACATATATACTTACAAGCACAAACATACAACAATTACAGGTTGATTGAGTTGTTCTGGTTTTCATACGCGAGCGCGCATTCTACTAAAACACAGAATCTAAGGACTCAGGTGAGTTCTCATAACATCCCTTCAATTCATTTTGATTTTTAAACTTGGAGGTGGGACATGTATACCAGATTTTCATAATATCTTAATATCACATGGATGACACTTGTTTATTTGTATGATATTCATATTTATGGATTATCATATTCCATGAGTTGTTGCTATTGACTTCAGTCATTCGCATCGACTGCATGTATTGTCACTATTCCATGAGTTGTAGCTGATGACTTCGGTCATTTGCAACGACTGCATGTATTGTCACTATTCCGTGGATCGTGGTGGCTGACTTCGGTCATTCGCAATGATTGCATGTATTGTCACGTGGTTTGTTACCACTCCATGAATCATTGTTTTTAACCTCGGTTAATTACATTAATTTCATGTATAGTCACTTATACTATTTGAGAATATTGATGATTGAAGTTGGTTGAATGTTATGTGATTCATTATGATTATTTGAGATATGTGATAATGTGTTTGTGATTGTGTGTTTTGGTTATATGATGGATTATCTAACAGGTGCCATGTGGATTATTTCAATAAAGCTATAAAATTTCTTAAACTTTTGTAAACATTTTTAAATATAAGACTTATGATTACTCACCAACTACTTTGTAGTTGACACTTGATTTTTACATGTTTCAGGGAATGAAGACAAGTAAGTAGGGCAGGATAGCTCTACATTCTTTTGGACATCATCACGTAGGATCTTGGACTTAGCTAAATAACTGAAATTCTGAAGACTAGAATTTAATTAGATAGCTAAATCTTTTGTGTAATTGATGTAATTAATTCATGATGAACATGATTTTTGTGTAATTAATTTGGTTGATTAATTGATATGTGATGATTTATATTAGATGCCCACGAGCTTATGAGCAATCTACACATCCCTCGTGGCATCCCAACGTTTCCGCCATCGGTCGGGGTGTTAGAGATTGGTATCAGAGCCTGGGTTATAGGGAATTAGGTTACTAGAAATGGTTGACCTAGTCTATAACCGTAGGAAACCCTAGTATGAATTATTTCATACACTAGTTAGTATATTTAGGATTTCATGCTTATGTGTTTATTACATGTTAACTGAACTCCTATTATACATTTGAATTGCATATGATACTTACTGATTTATTTGCTTACTTGTGCCCTAACGACTTGATAAGGACATACTCGTGAGGTATTGTAAAGGTGGTGGGACGGTGATTTGGGCGGTTGCGACCTACCCTTATCATAGGCCCTATACATATACCATTTACAGTACATCGGGTGGATGTCAATATTGAGGAATAAGGGAACTTCCCGTTTGAGAAATAAATTGCTTAGGAAATTAACTGCTTAGGAATTTATTTGCTTTAGGAATTATTTGTTTGATTTAGGATCACCAGACAAGGACACACTCGTGGTATACTACAAAGGTGGTGGGACGGTGTTTGGGAGGTTGCGGCCTACCCTTGCATATGCCCTATACATATACCATTTGTAGTATATCGGGGGTCTGTCAGTGTCAGGAACTTAGGATATTATTAGGAAGTATTGTAAGATTGATGCTGATGGAATGTTGATTAAGGTTGGTTTGGATTGACACTTTGGATGATCATATTTAATGAACACATATAAACTCATTTATGAACACACTAACGGACACGTGGGGTGTATAGGATCAACGAACACTTAGTGATAAACTGAAGCATAGTGATGATACTAACACTTAGTGATGGTACGAACACTTGATGAGAATAAAATTATAGGGAGGATATGAACATTTAGTGACAATAAGAGCACTCAGTGATGATATGAACCCTCATTGATAATCATGGACATTGGGATTAGTATGGACTTTTAGTGAACTTAGACATTAGGGGAAACTTTAATGTCAGGTGAACTTAGACATTAGGTGAACTTAGAAATGGGCAAGCCTACATGTCAAGTGAACTTAGACATTAAGCGAACCTAATTGTCCAAGGAAACTAGAGACCACTTCACTCAAAATTATCCTACTTAGGATAAGGTTTGTGAAGTGAGACAATGATAAGAGACATGATACACCCTAAATTTTAACAAGGGCATAATCATGGTGCAATGCAACGGTGGTGGGACGGTGTCAGGGAGGTTGCGATCTACCCCTGCATATGCCCTATATATAAGCTTGTTGCATTGCATCGGGAGGTTGTCAGTGTTAGTATAGGGTGGGGAATGTTTAGTACTTAGGAATAATTAAATAATATTAGATATGACCAACTAGGATGCGCTAGTATAATATTAGGGAATTAATACTTTGATATGAGTTTAACGACATATAGGAGAAAAATATAGTTCCTATATGTAATCCTAACTGTTGAAATGAACTCCTTTGACCCTTGTTTGTATGACTTACGTTGTAAACGGTAGTAACATGTTTCTAATCTCTTCAGAAACATGCCGCCACGCCGTCACAACGGGGATGATACGTACTCTGAAGATGCTAACGGTAATGCCAACTCCTGCTTACAAGAGTTAGCAAACCTCATCTCTGGATTGGTGAATCAACTGACTCAAGCCAATCAATCTCTCAATCAGAACAGAGGTGGTGCAAACCCACCGGTCTGCACATTCAAGCACTTCAATTCTTGTAATCCACTGAAGTTTACGGGTTCTGAAACGGCCACTGGTCTGCTGCAGTGGTTTGAGAGTATGGAGAATACTTTCATTAACAGTGATTGCCCGGAGAATCTGAAGGTGCGCTATGCCACCAGTGTTTTCCAAAAGAGAGCACTGACTTGGTAGAATGGCGAGAAGCGAACTAGGGGAGTTGATGCTGCCCTAGCACTGTCATGGACGGAGGTCAAGAATTTGATGACCACTGAATTCTGTCCTCGTAGCGAGATGAGGAAGCTTGAGACTGAGTACAGTGGAGAGAACGTGATCTACAATACTCGTTTCCACGAGTATAGTCTGCCGGTGCCTCATCTGGTGACACCATTGGAGAGAGCCATTGAGAAGTACATCGGCGGTCTGCCTATGCAGATCCAAGACACTGTCTACGGAAGCAACCCCAAAACACTAGAGGCTGCAATCCGTCTATCTGCAACTCTTACTGATAATCATGTGAAAGCTGGAACACTCACGAGGAAATGAACCAAGAATACTGAAGGGAAGGCTGCTGCAAAGGAAACGAAAACAGAAGTCAAGACTGAGGCTGCTAGTTCTTCAAAAAGCAGCAACAAAAAGAGGAAGACCAGGAACATCGTGGTTACTGCTCATGCTGCTAAGTTTGCGCAACAATCATCCAACAACACTACTGCTAGAAATTATATTGGGAATACTCCCCAATGTAATACTTGCAGATATCATCACATGCCCAACTTGCCTTGTCGCATCTGCAACAACTGTGGCAAGTATGGCCATTTTGCTAATGTTTACCGGAGTGCACCGCAAGCACAAAGGATGCAACCTGTTCCGCTTGCACTGCCCGCTCCGCAAGTTCAACCGATACAAGCTGCGCCTGTTTGCCAGGTACCTCCTGCACAGGAAAGAGCCTGTTATGAGTGTGGTGAACTGGGTCACTTCAGTAATCAATGCCCAAGACTGATGGGAAACAACCAACGGGTGGCACGGGGCAGAGCGTTCCAACTGAATGCTCCAGCTGCTCAAGCCAACCAGGACGTGGTCAATGGTACATTTCTGATCAACAACTCTTATGCATCTGTCTTATTTGATTATGGTGCCGATAGGAGTTTCGTTTCATATGATTTTGAATGCATGCTTGGTAGAACACGTACACATTTAGATAAACAGTTTAACGTAGAGGTGGCTGACGGAAACACTATTGATATTGACACCGTTATTATTGGATGTACTGTGAACTTAAATGATCACGTTTTCCCAGTTGATCTTATACCTATGCATCTTGGTAGCTTTGATGTTTTCATAGGCATGGATTGGTTAGCCACCCACAAAGCGGAGATTGTCTGTCATGAAAAATACATTCGTATTCCCTTACCTTCGGGTGAAACTTTATGAGTTTTTGGGGAAACTTCTGGTAAAGGTCTTAAGCTGATGTCATGTACTAAAGCACACAAGTACCTTAGGAAGAAATGCATAGCATTCTTAGCACACATTGTGGAGAAAAAGGAGAAAGGAAAGAGAATTGAGAACGTTCCAGTAATCAGAGATTTTCCTGAAGTATTTCCAGATGACTTGCCAGGTCTTCCACCAGAACGTCAAGTAGAGTTTCGAATTGACTTAGTACCTGGTGCGAACCTAGTCGCCAAAGCTCCTTACAGACTTGCGCCTTCAGAGTTGCAAGAATTGGCGAGTTAACTACAAGAACTAACTGACAAGGGATTCATTCGTCCAAGCCATTCGCCATGGGGTGCACCGGTCCTGTTTGTCAAGAAAAAGGACGGGTCATTCCGAATGTGCATCGACTACCGCAAATTGAACAAGCTGACAATCAAGAATCGATACCCACTGCCGCGCATCGATGATCTTTTCGAACAACTTCAAGGATCGGCATGGTTTTCGAAAATCGATCTTAGGTCTGGGTATCATCAACTTCGCATACATGATGATGATATTCCCAAGACGGCTTTCAGGACAAGATATGGCCATTATGAGTTCCTGGTAATGCCTTTCGGCCTTACCAATTCACCGGCGGTTTTCATGGACCTCATGAACCGTGTTTGCAGGCCATACTTGGATAAATTTGTGATTGTCTTTATTGATGATATTCTGATATACTCAAAGAGCAAAGAAGAACATGAGCAACACCTTAAGTTGGTTTTGGAGATCCTAAGAGATGAGCGACTGTATGCCAAATTCTCTAAATGTGAATTTTGGCTTTAAGGAAGTTCAATTTTTTATAACACATAGTCAATGAAAAGGGTGTTCACGTGGATCCTGCAAAGATTGATGCGGTGAAGAATTGGAGTACACCGAGGACACCGACGGAGATTCGATCGTTTCTCGGACTTGCCGGTTACTATCGGCGGTTTATTTCGAATTTCTCCAGGATTGTTGTCCCTCTCACTTCTTTAACTCAGAAGAATAAACCCTATGAATGGGGACCGAAGCAAGAAGAGGCATTTCAGACCTTGAAGCAGAAGCTATGCGATGCTTCTGTCTTGACATTGCCTGATGGAAATGATGATTTTGTGGTTTACTGTGATGCATCCAACCTATGTAACACCCCAACTCGGCGAGAGCTGACGTGTCACTATTATAGATATCAAATCAAAAACATCAGTCTTTTAAATCAAAACAAATCTTTAGATAACATTCGAAATAATTTAAAAAGAAACCTAGTCTTAAACATATTAAAATAAACATTAAAATGTCTTTTATTAAATAAATCATCTTCAAATTCTCTCATCACACGTTCCCATGATTTCCCTGATTCCCTTGTGTACCTGTTATAGAAACAACAGAAAACACAAGAAAAGAAAACGGCTGAGCCAAAAGTTGCTCAGTAACGGAAGAACAATAGTAGTAATGAGATACCGATAAACAGAAACAGATATAAACATAGCATTACAATTTATACATAACTGAACATATGACTGATCGTATAAGCTGAACATAACATATGAACATGACATAATATTTCAATAAACAGTCGTGTATTTATACAGAAGCACCCTGAGCCAAACAGATAAAGTGAAAGATGTCCGGGTAGCTACTCCTATCCATCAATCACAGAGATGGTGTGTGGGGCGTACACACATTGTTCCATCCCCCAGAACATATAACATATAACGGAACTAGGATCGACCCTTACGCCTCTCATATAAAGTGGCCTGTGTACTCCCTGAGTACTTAATAGAGACGCCGTGACTATTTATTACACACTGTCACGATAAGTGTCACATCACTGACGCCACAATGATGTTTCAGATAGCTCGGGTAACAGAGTACTAAAACTGAAGGATAGCATAACTATCTAACATATAACCGAACGTATTGATCAAATTTGAAGTCTTATTTTCTATGGGAACATGCAATAATGAGTACAAAACTAGAAGACCTATTGCATGCTATAACAATCAGTAATCAGAACCAATACTCAAAACAATTAAGAACATAAGAAACTGAGAAATAAACGGGTCGTAGCAATGGAAGCAAATTAAGATGCTAGACCACTCAACTAGTAAAAGAAAACAAAATACTATGAGTTGAAGGAGACCGGATCCGTACCTTGTTTAATGCAAGCAAGGAAACCAATATCGTCCTCAGGTTAGATTAAAAACCTACAATTTAAATTATTCAAATCTACATTACATGACTCTGATTATTCATCATATGGGTCAATCGATTTTCCGGCGACGAGACTCGAGATTATTAACTAGTATTAAACTTCTATTCATCTTTATTTATTTAGTTGTCACATCATTAAACCAAGTGATTATATGTGTATTACTTTTGTTTATAATGTTCGTATGCAGGCAATGAAATTATGAATTCAAGCTATGGACTTGACAATTTGAAATGCAATATAATAGCTGTTCACGTTACTTGTGTTTATTCCAACAGCTTACTTGTAATCTTTTAGATTATAAGTTTATCTCATGCTTGTAATTACTTTAATACCTATTTCAAATTCCTTAGATTTATTCAATTATAGTTGGAAAACAATATTAGTGTATTTATGCAGATTCCAACTTCTATCAGAATATAACTTAATGGAAAAAAGATTAACACCATGTCCTTGGCATGAATATCAACAACAGCAGGGACCAGACCACATGTTTAAAAAAAACATCGAATTTAACATAAATATACCAACTTACTAATGTGTTTATTAATTAATACATGGTGTTAAATTAACAGCTCAGTCGCCAGAACCGATCAAAACGAAATCAACATCAACATCCAATTTAAGATGAGGGTCAATTTATTTACCTTTATTGCCAATAGGACTGTCAAAATTTGAAGTTTGAAGCGATTAAACGTCTTAACAGAGAACGGATCGAAAGGTCTAATACCGATTGTTCACCCTTCCTATTCATGTAATCAAATCACGTAAATTTCTGATCCGTAAGAACGAAAATTGAAAATCAATACAAGAGGGTTTCACCGAGTTACCTTCACTCGAATTCGGGGGTCAAATTAGTCGAAGTTAGGGGACTATAACACCGATTAGTCGATTACGGTCGCCTCTTTTTCATCCTTCCAATCGTCGACAGTGGTTGTGGTGGTCTTTTGTGATGACGCAACGGTGGTCGGCCGTCCGAAGCTTGTGTGATCGCAGGTTTGTACGATGAGACTCGGCAGATATCGTCGGTATTTAGAAGCTTCATGATCCCCATTCTTCGGTACGTTAGTTGCCAAGCAAAGACTAATGAAGATTGGGAATTTGACTGAAGGGAAAAAGATTAGGTTTTGCTTTGGGAATTTTGACTTATTCCCACCTGAATCTCACGCATACATATATACCTTCTTTAATTGATTTGTTTGTAGCTATTTTATTATTTTGTTTATCTATTTATTTATTAATTTATTTGTACGGTTATTATAATTCTACCCTCCTTAAAAGAAAATTTCGTCCTCGAAATTTAAAAGAAGCATATGAAAAAGAGATGCTTAGTAACGGAACGGTTAGGAGTCGTCGTTGAAAATTAGCACTTGATATCTACTAACTAATAATTTCTTTTATTAATCAGTTTATAATTGGCTCAATTACTAAAACATATAACTGATACTATTAACTAATCTAACAGTAAGGTCTTATAACTGATAACTATAGACAATTTACTAATCAATATTCATATAGCAGATGACCAATAATTTACCATCTAACTTAGAACACTAATGCCTTATAACTAATAGCTTCAGGCAAATAGATAACTCATCAATATTCAAGTTATAGATAAATAGTAACTTACCATATAACTAAGAACTTAAGTCAGATAACAGATAGCTATACCAATTAAACAAAAACATGTAACTGATAGCTAATTTAATAAACAAAATCATGCAACTGAAACAAGTGAGTACAAACCTCTAAGATTCGAACAATCTTGGATATCGAGAACGAATTGTGTCTTCCATTTCCCACGTGGACTCCCGCTCAGAATGATTCTTCCACAAGACTTTTACAAAAGGAATCGTCTTCCTTCTCATAATGCGTTCTTGTCTATCAAGAATGGTTTCCGGTTCTTCTTCGAATGATAAATCCTCACGAATTTGATGAAGAGGATAGTTCACAACATGAAGCGGATGATAGTTGTACCCTCTTAACAGAGATACGTGAAAGACATTATGCACATGTGATAGTTGTGGTGGTAGTGCTAAACGATAAGAAACATCACCAACTCTTTCCAGAATTTCAAACGGTCCAATGAATCTAGGGCTAAGCTTTCCTTTAATACCAAAACGACGTATTCCTTTGCAAGGCGAAACTTTTAGAAATACCCGGTCACTGACATTAAACTCCAATGCTCGACGATGTCGGTCTGCATAACTTTTCTGTCTGCTCTGAGCTTCCTTTAACCTTTCACGAGCAATTGTGACTTTTTCAGTGGTGATCTGAACCAATTCAGGTCCTTCAATAATCTTCTCACCAACCTCTTCCCAACAGATAGGTGCTCTACATTTACGACCATATAATAGTTCGAACGGTGCCATACCAATGCTAGCTTGCCAACTATTATTGTAAGCGAACTCAACCAAGCACAAATAATCATCCCAATTCCCGGTCCATTCTAAGGCACATGCTCGAAGCATGTCCTCAAGTGTTTGAATCGTACGCTCGGATTGACCGTCAGTCTGTTGATGAAATGCGGTACTGAACTTTAATTTGGTGCCCCAAGCAGCCTGTAAACCTTTCCAGAAATGAGAAGTAAACCGCGGGTCTCGATCAGACACGATAGAAACCGAAGTACCATGAAGCCTTACAATCGCTTTAGTAAATATGTCAGACAATTTACTAATAGAGAATTCTTGTTGAATAGGAAGAAAATGAGCCGACTTTGACAATCTGTCGACTATAACCCATATGGCATTGTTCTTTTTGAATGTCTTTGGTAGTCCGATCACGAAATCCATAGAGATATTCTCCCATTTCCATAATGGAATATCTAGTGGTTGCAACAACCCACTAGCTCTCTGATGTTCAATCTTAACCTGCTGACAAGTAAGACATCTGCTGACATACCTAGCCACATCTTCTTTCATACCGTTCCACCAAAAATGCTGACGAAGATCTCGATACATCTTTGTAGATCCCGGGTAGATAGAGAATGACGAACTGTGTGCTTCAGCTAACAAAGATTCCCGAAGAGCGGAATCATCAGGCACACATAAACGTTTATGACACCAAACAACTCCATGTTCATCAATCCGGAATTCTGATTGATTGCCAACCTCCAAGTTTTCTACGACTGCCCAAAGCTCACCGTCATCATATTGTGCATCTTTAATCCGAGAAATTAGGTCTGGTTCGATCTGAATACTAGCAAGATACCCGTCAGACTTTCCAATATGTAAACCAATACCCAACTTGTCAAGATCGGTTATTATCTGAGGCTGCAAGTACAAAAAAGCTATCGTCCCAAAGTTCTTTCTACTCAAAGCATCGGCTACTACGTTAGCTTTCCTCGGGTGATACTGAATGTTGGCATCATAATCTTTTAACAGTTCCAACCATCGTCTTTGTCTCATGTTTAATTCTTTATGTGTGAAGATATACTTCAAGCTCTTGTGATCAGTAAAAATATCACAAGTCTCTCCATAAAGATAATGTCGCCAAATCTTTAACGCAAAAATCACAGCAGCAAGCTCAAGGTCATGCGTCGGATAATTAACCTCGTAAGGTTTCAACTGTCTAGAAGCATAGGCAATGACCTTTCCATGTTGCATCAACACACATCCGAGTCCCTTCTTAGAAGCATCACTGTAAATTTGGTATCCACCTGTGCCCGATGGAAGAGTGAGAATCGGGGCAGACACCAATCTTTTCTTCAACTCTTCAAAGCTTTTCTCTCGATCAGCATTCCAAGAAAATTTAACTCCCTTTCTCAATAATTGAATGAGAGGTAACGCGATAACAGAGAATCCTTCAACGAATCTACGATAATAACCGACGAGACCAAGAAAACTTCGAACCTCAGTTGCCGAGGTAGGTATAGGCCATTTAGTAATCGCCTCTATCTTAGCTGGGTCCATCATAATTCCATCAGCTGACACAATATGACCCAAAAACGCTACTTGACTTAGCCAAAAATCACACTTTGAAAATTTAGCATAAAGTTTCTCTCTGTAAAGTCTCAAGTACGATGCGAAGATGGCCTTCATGTTCCTCCTTGCTTTTAGAATAGATAAGAATACCATCGATGAACACGATAACAAACTTATCAAGAAACTTGCAGAAGACTCGGTTCATTAGGTCCCTGAAAACAGCCGGAGCATTTGTTAACACAAATGGCATAACCAAAAATTCATAGTGCCCGTATCGAGTACGAAAAGCTGACTTGGACACATCTGAATCTTTAATCTTCAACTAATGATATCCTGATCTTAGATCAATCTTAGAAAAACACTTTGCGCCCTGAAGTTGATCAAATAGGTCGTCAATACGAGGCAAAGGATAACGATTACGAATAGTGATCTTGTTCAACTCTCGATAGTCGATGCAGAGTCTCATGGAACCGTCTTTCTTCTTCACGAATAATACCGGTGCGCCCCACGGTGACACACTTGGTCTAATAAATCCAAGCTCTAATAACTCCTGTAATTGCTCCTTAAGCTCCTTAAGCTCTAAAGGTGCCATACGGTAGGGTGCTTTAGAAATTGGTTCAGCACCAGGAATAAGATCAATAGTAAACTCCACCTCACGATCTGGTGGTAGTCCAGGTAACTCCTTTGGAAAGACATCAGGAAATTCACGAACGATCGGGTAATCAGAGATACTAGGCTCATCAGAAGATGTAGCTTTTACTGAAGCTAAAAATCCAGCACAACCATGCGATAAACACTTCTGAGCCTTAAGAGCAGAGATGATTTTCAAATATTTTCGAGGTCGAGTCCCTTGATAGATGAGTTCGGGACTATGAGGATTTCCAAATACAACACGTCGAGTTTGGCATTCAATTGTAACATGATGTCGAGATAGCCAATCCATGCCAAGAATAACATCAAAATCACCCATTTGCATGGGAAATAGGTCCGCTTTGCGAACAATGGAATCAATTTGGATCGGACAATCTTTATAAACATATGATATAATGGTGGAATCTCCTAATGGTGTGGTAATTGTCAAAGTAGGCTCTAATGTCGTAGGTGCAATCATTAAGTTTTTGACAAACATAAGAGAAACAACTGAATGTGTAGCACCAGTATCAAACAAGACATAGACATCACGTTCACATAATCGAAGTGTGCCAGAAACGGTACCTGGAGCATCAGCTGCCTCATTAGCTGTTAATGCAAAAACACGTCCTCCCCTAGCAGGTTTAGTAGCATTCTTTCCTGTGTCAGCTCGAGGGTCACGTTGAGGGCAATCCTTAATCATGTGTCCAGCATTTCCACATCTAAAACATAATCCTCCTGCCAAACGACATACTCCTTTGTGTAGTTTCCCATAAGAAGTACATGGAGGTATAGCATCCCGATTCTGCTGAGTCTGTTGCTGATTCAATGGCTGGGCACGAATAGGTGCGGTTACCATTTGTTTCGAAGCATGTTTCTGATTCTGGTTACGGTTTTTCCATGGTCGAGATTGATTATTGGTGTTACGATCGAATCGTTGTCGGCGATCTCGTGTAGGTGAGGATTGATTCTTTCCCGGTTGTAAAGAAGACTGATCTCGATCGCCTTCCCTAGGTCGCTTCCTATTTTCATCAGATCTCTTACTCCCATCCTTATGATCATTATGTAGATTTTTAACCGCATCAGCAACTTCATTAATGTCTCGAATCTGAAGATTCAGAATAAACTTTCTGTCTCTGTCACAAACTCCCAATTTAAAATCTTCCACTTGCTTCTAATTCGAGCCTACAGCTGTACCCAAAAAGCTTACTAATCGTGTGAATCTGGTCTTGTATTCTGTTATATGCTCCTCATTACTTTGCCTGATAGCAGCATATTCTCTCAGATACTCATTGCGATCCGCAGCAGTGAATTGTTGCCTATAAAACAACTCTTTAAATTCCTCCCAGGGAAGTGTAGCTGCAAACTGATCTCCTCCTCTAGCCAGCTTCAAGGTTTTCCACCATCCCAATGCATCATCTTCCAACTTGTAGGTTGCTAGTCTAACTTTGAAGGCATTATCCACGCCTAGCACCTCAAAAAGCTTTTCAATGTGAGCAATCCAATTTTGAGCCTCAAATGGAGTAGCAACAGTACTAAATAACTTTGGCTTTTGCTTCTGAAAGCGCTCAAGCCAAACATGAATTCCAGCAGGTGCTGCTCCTACACCAGCTCCACCTTGATTAGGGGCTGCTCCCCCACCAGCTCCACCTTGATTAGGTCCATTACCACCATTAGCATGTTGTTGCATTTGTTGAATAACAGTTTGAGCAGTCTGATTCATCAAATTAGGCAAGATTCCAGAAATAGCAGCGTTCACAGCATTAGTAACCAGAGTTTGTAACTATGCATTGTCTGAGGTGTTGGTCTCATTGTGTCTGTTCACACGTCTCTTAGGAGGCATCTAAAATGAATATATATGTGTGAGTAAACAGTAACGATTTAAGGGAAAACATGAGATCCTAACCCAACGTCTACCCATTACCTCACAAGTTCTGTTAATAAAGTTTAAGTTTTCTACAAGAAAGAGCCTTTGCTCTGATACCATAACTGTAACACCCCAACTCGGCGAGAGCTGACGTGTCACTATTACAGATATCAAATCAAAAACATCACTCTTTTAAATCAAAACAAATCTTTAGATAACATTCGAAATAATTTAAAAAGAAACCTAGTCTTAAACATATTAAAATAAACATTAAAATGTCTTTTATTAAATAAATCATCTTCAAATTCTCTCATCACACGTTCCCATGATTTCCCTGATTCCCTTGTGTACCTGTTATAGAAACAACAGAAAACACAAGAAAAGAAAACGGCTGAGCCAAAAGTTGCTCAGTAACGGAAGAACAATAGTAGTAATGAGATACCGATAAACAGAAACAGATATAAACATAGCATTACAATTTATACAGAACTGAACATATGACTGATCGTATAAGCTGAACATAATATATGAACACGACATAATATTTCAATAAACAGTCGTGTATTTATACAGAAGCACCCTGAGCCAAACAGATAAAGTGAAAGATATCCGGGTAGCTACTCCCATCCATCAATCACAGAGATGGTGTGTGGGGCGTACACACATTGTTCCATCCCCCAGAACATATAACATATAATGGAACTAGGATCGACCCATACGCCTCTCATATAAAGTGGCCTGTGTACTCCCTGAGTACTTAATAGAGACGCCGTGACTATTTATTACACACTGTCACGATAAGTGTCACATCACTGACGCCACAATGATGTGTCAGATAGCTCGGGTAACAGAGTACTAAAACTGAAGGATAGCATAACTATCTAACATATAACCGAACGTATTGATCAAATTTGAAGTCTTATTTTCTATGGGAACATGCAATAATGAATACAAAACTAGAAGACCTATTGCATGCTATAACAATCAGTAATCAGAACCAATACTCAAAACAATTAAGAACATAAGAAACTGAGAAATAAACGGGTCGTAGCAATGGAAGCAAATTAAGATGCTAGACCACTCAACTAGTAAAAGAAAACAAAATACTATGAGTTGAAGGAGACCGGATCCGTACCTTGTTTAATGCAAGCAAGGAAACCAATATCGTCCTCAGGTTAGATTAAAAACCTACAATTTAAATTATTCAAATCTACATTACATGACTCTGATTATTCATCATATGGGTCAATCGATTTTCCGGCGACGAGACTCGAGATTATTAACTAGTATTAAACTTCTATTCATCTTTATTTATTTAGTTGTCACATCATTAAACCAAGTGATTATATGTGTATTAATTTTGTTTATAATGTTCGTATGCAGGCAATGAAATTATGAATTCAAGCTATGGACTTGACAATTTGAAATGCAATATAATAGCTGTTCACGTTACTTGTGTTTATTCCAACAGCTTACTTGTAATCTTTTAGATTATAAGTTTATCTCATGCTTGTAATTACTTTAATACCTATTTCAAATTCCTTAGATTTATTCAATTATAGTTGGAAAACAATATTAGTGTATTTATGCAGATTCCAACTTCTATCAGAATATAACTTAATGGAAAAAAGATTAACACCATGTCCTTGGCATGAATATCAACAACAGCAGGGACCAGACCACATGTTTAAAAAAAACATCGAATTTAACATAAATATACCAACTTACTAATGTGTTTATTAATTAATACATGGTGTTAAATTAACAGCTCAGTCTCCAGAACCGATCAAAACGAAATCAACATCAACATCCAATTTAAGATGAGGGTCAATTTATTTACCTTTATTGCCAATAGGACTGTCAAAATTTGAAGTTTGAAGCGATTAAACGTCTTAACAGCGAACGGATCGGAAGGTCTAATACCGATTGTTCACCCTTCCTATTCATGTAATCAAATCACGTAAATTTCTGATCCGTAAAAACGAAAATTGAAAATCAATACAAGAGGGTTTCACCGAGTTACCTTCACTCGAATTCGGGGGTCAAATTAGTTGAAGTTAGGGGACTATAACACCGATTAGTCGATTACGGTCGCCTCTTTTTCATCCTTCCAATCGTCGACAGTGGTTGTGGTGGTCTTTTGTGATGACGCAACGGTGGTCGGCCGTCCGAAGCTTGTGTGATCGCAGGTTTGTACGATGAGACTCGGCAGATATCGTCGGTATTTAGAAGCTTCATGATCCCCATTCTTCGGTACGTTAGTTGCCAAGCAAAGACTAATGAAGATTGGGAATTTGACTGAAGGGAAAAAGATTAGGTTTTTCTTTGGGAATTTTGACTTATTCCCACCTGAATCTCACGCATAGATATATACCTTCTTTAATTGATTTGTTTGTAGCTATTTTATTATTTTGTTTATCTATTTATTTATTAATTTATTTGTACGGTTATTATAACCTAGGTCTCGGTTGTGTTCTCATGCAACAGGGAAAGGTTGTGGCTTATGCATCGAGACAGTTGAAAATTCATGAGAAGAACTACACTACACACAACTTAGAACTTGGTGCAGTTGTGTTTGCCTTGAAGATATGGAGACATTATCTTTATGGCACTAAGTGTGTAGTGTTTATTGACCATAAGAGTTTGCAACATATTCTCAATTAGAAAGAGCTTAATATGAGACAACGGAGATGGGTCGAACTGTTGAACGATTATGACTGTGAAATTCGCTACCATCCTGGCAAGGAGAATGTAGTAGCAGATGCGCTTAGTCGCAAAAGTCAAGTTCAGATCCATAGTGTCCGAGTGCACACCAATCTCCATAAAGATATTCTCACAGCTCAACAACACTCATTAGCTCAAGATAACTTGAAAAATGAGATGTCTTGCGGGGCTGAGATCTTATTGGAAACTAAGGATAATGGGTTGATGTATTACTTGAATCGGTTGTGGATACCGAACCGGGATGATCTCAGAATGATGATTTTGGATGAAACTCATAAGTCTCGTTATTCAATTCATCCGGGTGCCGATAAGATGTATCAAGACCTTAGGGCCTTATACTGGTGGCCTGGAATGAAGAAGGATATTGCTGAATATGTGTCGAAGTGCCTTAACTGTGCCAAAGTCAAGGCAGAACACCAGCGACCTTCGGGATTATTAATACAACCAGAAATACCTATGTGGAAGTGGGAGAATATCTCCATGGATTTCATACTAAACTTCCACGAACCGCAAATGGTAAGGATAGTATTTGGGTGATAGTTGATAGATTAACCAAGTCGGCTCATTTCTTACCGATACGCGAGACGTACCCTGTACGGAAGTTAGCTCGTATATACGTTGATGAGATAGTTAGCCGGCATGGGATTCCCTTAAGCATAATATCGGATCGTGATGCTCGCTTCACGGCACGATTTTGGGAATCACTTCATGAAGCTTTTGGAACAAGATTGGATCTTAGCACCGCTTATCATCCTCAAACGGATGGCCAAATGGAGCGGACGATTCAAACATTGGAAGACATGTTGAGAGCCTGTGTCATCGATTTCGGTGGCAATTGGGATAGCCATTTACCATTGGTCGAGTTCTCGTATAACAACATTTATCACGCGAGCATTGGTATGGCGCCGTTTGAAGCTCTGTATGGCAGAAAATGTCGGTCACCTATTTGTTGGACCGAGGTCGGCGAATTGCAGATCACTGGTCCTGAGATCATTCAAGAAACGACTGATAAGATCCGCCAAATCCGTGACAACCTGTTAGCTGCACGCAGTCGACAGAAAAGCTACGCGGATAAACGACGAAAACCCTTAGAGTTTGAAGTTGATGATATGGTATTAGTTAAAGTGTCGCCTTGGAAGGGCGTTGTACGATTCGGGAAGAAGGGTAAGCTTGCTCCACGTTATGTTGGCCCTTTTAAGATCCTTGAACGGATCGGGAAGGTTGCCTACAAGTTAGAACTTCCTCCTGAACTTAGTAACGTGCACCCGACGTTTCACGTGTCCAATTTAAGAAAGTGCTTAGCTAATCAGGATCTTCAGGTACCACTCGATGACATTCGCGTCGATGATACCATGCACTTTGTAGAAAAACCAGTTGAGATAATGGATCGTGAGGTTAAAAAGCTCAAACGCAGTAGAATGCCAATTGTCAAGGTACGTTGGGAGTCGAAGCGGGGTCCAGAATTCACCTGGGAGCGGGAAGATCAGATGAAGCTTAAGTACCAACATTTATTCACTACGGTCACTCCAAGTTGAATTTCGGGACGAAATTTCCTTAACTAGGGGAGACTGTAACATCACTGTAACATCACTGTACTTCAGGTTGTCCGTACATATGTACGACTGTACTGTTACAACCTGATATTGTTATTATTAATGATAATGATATTATTCATGATTGGTATACATATTGAGTACATATTATGACATGCATAAACCCAACTAAACAGAACCAGAGAGTTTGTTACAGTTACAAATAAACGGATTATGGATTGTGAGTTGGAATGAAAGGGATTAGGAAATTGTTATGGTATGGTTGCTAAACATAGTCAAGGACACATGGTCACGGTTTATCGAAATAGCGGTGGGACGGTGTTGGGGAGGTTGCGATCTACCCCTGCATATGCCCTATACATATGCATATTTCGGTCAATCATGGATGTGTCAGTGATATGGTTTAGTGGGATGAAAATTGGGAATTTTAATATAAAAGTTAATAAAACAAGGGAAGTCTTAATAAAAACTATTTCGCGATGGTAAGGTTACGAACATAACTTAAACGCGAATATTACTTCAGAAATATTAACTTGATAAATGTATTCGCGTGGGTGACGATTCACACGAATATAATTATTAGGAATAATATTCTGAAACGATATTCCATAAATAGTAAATCGAATCGAAATACGGTACGATCGTTGGATTCAGAAAGGTGACGATCTTTACGAATACATATGAAAGTAAAGCATTTCGACGTGATAACGAAATAATATCTAATGATATTAAATTAATAAATGAAAACTAAAAATATTTATTAGGAATCACAACCTAAAACAAAAACCGAATAAATCATTTTAATTAAATAAATAAATTATCGTAAATGAAACGGAATCGTTCTACGAAACAAATTATTCAAAATCATTTTATTTTAACGAAATCCATTTATTTGAACATTCTACGTTTAAATATATTTCACGATAAAAACCGATCATTTAATAGTGTTATTGCGAAAAAAACGAGACCGAACACACGGGGGTAATACGAGGAATAAGAAAGATGAACTACATCATATTCTTCATTATTCAAGCCCCCATTCTCTCTTTAACACCCAAAATTCGTCCATACTTTCTCTCTCTACCTTCTCTCTAGATTTTCTTCCTCGTCTCTCAACGGAATTGCAAGATCTTGGTGTCCACGCGTTCGTGTGATCGAGGAGAACGAGAACCCACGAAGAAACTATCAGATCCGTCGACATTTAGAGGTAAATATTGAGTTTATATTCGGTTTATCACTCTAAACATTAAATAAGGTATAGTCTTAGTTTTTGAACAATAGTTTCACTTTGAAAACCCTAAACCGCGTATGGGTGAACGTATGAGAGCCATGGATGAGCTTATAACAAGAAACGATGCAAAGGAGATGATGATGAGCTGTGGTTCGCGACCCAGATGGATCGACCGAACCTCCATGGGTGGTGGACAAAGGGAGCCGAACCCTTCCAGCGAACCAGTGTCACGAACCTGGTGCAGGAGCTGGACCGGCGAACCTGCTTCATCACGAACGAACCTGCATGGATGTTGGGCGAACCCATAGGATAAACGAACCTAACCCCAGCTGCACGAACCTCCGAGGGCCGAACCCTGGTGACCGGCGAACCCATTGGAGCCACAAACCTACTTGCAATCTTGGCCGAACCCTTGCGAACCAGCCGAACATTAAGCCCTCACGAACCTCCTCTCTATCATAGCAGAACCTTGAGATTTCCAAGTTCTACATGAGCCGAACCTATCCTTTCTTGCCTAAAAGGTTCGCTGCCTCTTGGAGGAGAACATCAAAGTAATGAACTAGGTTAAAAGAGCATCAAAGGTTAAGGGAAACCATGAGGTAAACACATGCATGCATGAAAGATGTATGGGTTGTCATTTTTTTTATATAACATTAACTTTTAAATTATGAGACTTGTATAATGTAAACAACTATGAGAATAACTTGAATATGATCTTTTAAACTTTGAACTTGAATTTTTTCTTTTTAGCTAAGGTGGCCGATTAATTAATCATGCATGAATGTGTTGATATGACTAAGGTCATTGCCTCTTTGCATACATATCTATAAGGATTACACATAAGGTTTTATATGGGTAATTCATCATCACTATATGAACAAAACACACAAGTTTAAATTACAGGCGGTGATAATAACATTCGTAGTAACAAATGTTCACTTCAACTTAGAGAAAAATAAACTAAGTAAAACACTTCATGAATTACAAGTGAATGAATATGATCACTGAGTTGAAAAGAAACATATATGCTTACAAGCACAAACATACAACAATTACAGGTTGATTGAGTTGTTCTGGTTTTCATACGCGAGCGCGCATTCTACTAAAACACAGAATCTAAGGACTCAGGTGAGTTCTCATAACCTCCCTTCAATTCATTTTGATTTTGAAACTCGGAGGTGGGACATGTATACCAGATTTTCATATTATCTTAATATCACATGGATGACACTTGTTTATTTGTATGATATTCATATTCCATGAGTTGTTGCTATTGACTTCAGTCATTCGCATCGACTGCATGTATTGTCACTATTCAATGAGTTGTAGCTGATGACTTCGGTCATTTGCAACGACTTCATGTATTGTCACTATTCCGTGGATCGTGGTGGCTGACTTCGGTCGTCCGCAATGATTGCATGTATTGTCACGTGGTTTGTTACCACTCCATGAATCATTGTTTTTAACCTCGGTTAATTACATCGATTTCATGTATAGTCACTTATACTATTTGAGAATATTGATGATTGAAGTTGGTTGAATGTTATGTGATTCATTATGATTATTTGAGATATGTGATAATGTGTTTGTGGTTGTGTGTTTTGGTTATATGATGGATTATCTAACAGGTGCCATGTGGATTATTTCAGTAAAGCTATAAACTTTCTTAAACTTTTGTAAACATTTTTAAATATAAGCCTTATGATTACTCACCAACTACTTTGTAGTTGACACTTGATTTTTACATGTTTCAGGGAATGAAGACAAGTAAGTAGGGCAGGGTAACTCTACATTCTTTTGGACATCATCACGTAGGATCTTGGACTTAGCTAAATAACTGAAATTCTGAAGACTTGAATTTAGTTAGATAGCTAAATCTTTTGTGTAATTGATGTAATTAATTCATGATGAACATGATTTTTGTGTAATTAATTTGGTTGATTAATTGATATGTGATGATTTATATTAGATGCCCACGAGCTTATTAACAATCTACACATCCCTCGTGGCATCCTGACGTTTCCGTCATCGGTCGGGGTGTTAGATGCCGTTTGAGTATTGTCAAGTTGATGCTACACGTAGGATGCTATGGACCTAGTGTTGTAAATAAAAATAATTTTTAATTTATCTTTTGTTATGTTGAAAACTACTTGGTTTGAGCATGTATTGAATTTGATATGATTAAATTATGAAACTTAATTAGCGTCACGTGTTATGAACAGTCGCGTCACGCCTCGACGTTATTCCGCCGTCGGTTGGGGTGTGACATAATCCAACAGGAAACATAGACAGAATCGGTTTTGACTAATATTTACGTCCAAACGTATAAAAAAGTATAATATTGATGTCGAAATGTATAAATAAGTAAAAATATATCTGTATTAACTCGATCAGAAACGTAGGCAGGCTTGATTTTGATCAACATTTATGCCGAAATGTAGTTATCAAAAGAACGCTACACTATTAGCTAAAAGCATACAAAAAGATTAAAGTTTAAGAGTAAAAAAAGATAAATAAAAAAAAAGAAAAAACACGTCTGGGAAGATTGGAGAACCCATAACCCCTTCAACAATACATCAACGCTTATCGGTGGTGCCAGTTTAAGGTGTTGCTTGTTTTTTCAGAGACACAACGTCTGCAGTCTGCGGACCACATCTGCATACCTCTTTTGCAGAAGAGTTGGCCAAAACCTCGTGAGTCTGTTCAAAGAAGATTGTTTGTTTTTTTAACGTCTGCGAATAAATCAATCACCTAAATCAAAGTATTTAATCCCTCATCTTTTATCCGCCGGAGATTCAAATCAATGATTCGAAAGTTTCATCAGATTCGAAACACGTTCAAAAGTCTATAATCAAATACGAAACCGATAGTAATCAAACACCTAAATCAAACACGTAGCCTTTGGTATTGGCCCATGTTTGTTAATCATCAAATTCGAAAGATTCAAAGAACTCGAAGAAAAAATCGAACACCTGCCCTGTGGAAGAGGGCGGCGATGTGGGGTGGCCGACGGACCTGTAGAGGGACGCGGTGGTCGTGAAGGCGGTGGAGGTGGGCGGTGGTTGTGAAGGCGGTGGAGGTGGGCGGTGGTTGTGAAGGCGGGAAGAAGAAGGTGAAAACGGGAAGAGGGGTAAATGAGTTTTTTAGGTAAACCCCTAATTATCACGGGAAGATGCAAGAAGATCTGGGAAGAGGCTAGTCCACGTCTGCGCCAAAAAGAGCCCGGACAGACCTTTTTTAATGAAACATCTTCTGAAAAACAAACAATCTGCATAACCCAACCCCTGCCCGTTGTTTGCGCCGTGCAGACAAAAGAGCCCAGGAATAGCTTTTCACAAAAAAACAAACACCATCTAACAATTTGTTAAAATCCTACCAGAAAATATATATATATATTATTAGATTATAACCATCTTTTGAAAAAAGATAATGTTCCATCATCGCACAAATGCAGATGTTTCCTAAGCTTACATATGTTGATTGTTTCCAAAACTAACCAATTTAAAGAAGACATGTTCATGTTTTGTGCAAAAAAAAAAAAGCAAATCACACAATAACACGTCGATTAAATCACCGACCTTGCAAAATGAGTTATTGGTTTGAAATTACATTGGGATGTCCATTAAACCAACATATTTTATAAATGTGATATTCCAAACTCAAACAAAATAAATATAGTTATAAATTTAATTTTTAATAATTTATGAGACGATATCTTTAATTGATAATTAATATTAATTCAAGACTAAAATAATCTATGTTTGAAAACATAGAAGTTACTATTAGAAAATTAAATTATGCGATTAAAATTTCTTTTTAGTTTTTTAGAATTGCATGTATTCGAAAAAAAAAAGTTTGAAGAAATTTTGTTTTAATCGAGGCAGTTGTCGTTTGATGCTTTCTTGATTTCTTCCGCCGTTTCCGTCGCCGACCGTCACTTCCTCTCTCACAACCGCGGTGGATCATCCCTCGCAATTTTTAGGTGCCACTTTCATCCTTATGATGTGTAATCATTCAATTTTTTATGTTTCTGAAATCTCCTTATATGCGTTGTTTTTCTGTCATGATCTGCCCCTATTTCAAACGAATTTGATCATCACTTTGGTTCGTTTATAGTTCCCCAAAATTGTTGAGATTGGATAGATATAAATCTAATTCAGTTGCAATCTTGTTAATTTGATTGCTAAACAATTTGATTATTAATCTGCTTTTACCAATTTTGATGTACTTTAAGTTTCGTTTTTGTTTGAGTTTGGTGGATCAATTCTGCAATAGGGTTTGGGTTTTCTCAAACTGTATGATTTGTTTATTTATGATACTATGTATCCATGTTTTGATTTCATTACACATTGTTGAGTGAAAGGCCATTTGATGTTCCCCAATCAATTCTTTGTTCAATTTGTTCATCTGAAGTTATAATTGACTTTTGAGGTTAATTAATATCAATCTTGAAATTAAAAAGAATTGAAGTATTGATCAAATGTATTTATGGTGCTATGTATGTAAGTTTTGATTTCATTGCACATTGTTGAGTGAAAGGCCCCCAATCAATTCTTTGTTCAATATGTTCATCTGAAGTTATAATTGACTTTTGAGGTTAATTAATATCAATCTTGAAATAAAAAAGAATTGAAGTATTGATCAAATGTATTTTAATGCGGTGTAGCATACAAGGGGTATAATGCATATGGAAATATTCTCCGGGGAAGACTATATAAGCGATCTCCCTCAAAGTATCATTGAAACCATACTCACAAAGCTTCCATTAAGAGATGCTGTAAGAACAAGTATATTATCTAACAAATGGAGGTACAAATGGGCTGCCCTTACCCAACTTGAATTTGATGATAAATGTATATCATGCACTCATGACAGAGCACTTGCAGAGAGCAGTCTTGTTACTTTTGTCACTCGGTTTCTTTTTCTTCATGATGGTCCTATTAATAGATTCAGTCTGTCTACGGCTTATTTGCAAAGCTCTCCTGATGTTGATCAATGGCTACTATTTCTGTCAAGAAAAGAAGTTAAAGAATTGGTTTTTGAATTAGGTGAAGGAGAGTGGTTTAGAGCACCTTCTTGTCTTTTCTTGTGTATAAAACTAGTTCGTTTGGAGCTTGTCAGATGTGAATTAGACCCACCAGTGTCTTTTAAGGGGTTTTTAAATTTGAAGTATCTTAGTCTTCAACAAGTTCTTATTGCTCCTGATGCGGTGGAGAATCTCATCTCGTGTTGCCCACTTCTTGAAAGCTTAACTTTGTCTTACTTTGATAGTTTAGAACTCACCATTCGTGCTCCAAATCTTAAATATTTGATTTTAGAAGGTGAATTTAAAGATATACGTCTTGAGAATACTCCTATGTTAGTTGCTATATCTATTGCTATGTATATGACTGATGATATCGCTGAACATTTTGGTCAAAGTTCAAGTTGCAATTTTGACAAGTTTCTTGGTGGCGTACCGTCCCTTGAGAGGCTTATCGGCCACATTTACTTTACAAAGGTTAGACTTTCTGTTATTTTGAACATGGTTAATTAATTTGTTGGCTGATGTGTTGACTTTTTATTCATTTCCTAGTATATGAGTATAGGTAACACCTTGGCGAAAACACAAATTACTTATCAACAGCTAAAGGTTATTGAGCTATACCAAATAAGCTTTGAGGACATGAAAGAAATAATGGTGGTTCTTCGTTTGATATTTAACGCCCCCAATCTTCAAGAACTTCATATTTCAGTGAGTTTCATATACTACATTGTTGGTTACATCAAGTATGTTGTTCTGATTTGTATTTTGTTCTTCTGATTTAGGGCTCATCAAATGCATCAACAGCAACAGAAGTAACCGATTTGGATTTCTGGGAGAAAACATATCCGTGTGACTTCACATTAGAACGGCTTAAGATAGTAAAGATGACAGATATATCAGGCGTCCCACACGAGATGGGATTTATAAAGTTTTTACTTGGAAATTCACCTGTTCTTGAATTTATGAGCATCACCCCAAGTGTGTATGTAACCAATGGAAGATTAAACATGTTGATCGAGTTACTTAGGTTAAAGCGCGCATCAGCAGAAGCTGAAATCATTTTTGTTCAAGATCAGGTGTAAAAATGTTACATTTATGGTTCTCAATTTCTCATTAAACTTTACAAAGTTTCTTGCGTCTCATTCGGCTTTTGTGCATTTATGGTGCTATCCCTTGTTTCCAGTGTTTTTAAGAAATGGCAGTTTAATTGAAAGCATAAAATATAATTCATATTCATGAAATTTGACTCGTAGCATGATTATTTGTAGAGTCCGAGAAATGTGAGATATGGGCATAAAATTGTTAAACAAAAAATTCCAAGTACCATTTGATCTTCTTGCAAATAAAATTTGACATTAATGTTTTCATGTTAAATAACTTGTTTTACCTTTATTTGTTTATTATTTTTACCTGTATCTGCTTCTTTTTTTATTAAAGAACAATGCATTTATTTAAGAACACTGCATTTAACAAATGTATACTAGGTAAAATTCATGTTTATCGTACATTATTATAATTTGTTTTATTTACAAAATAACCACCAACCATGTGAATAAAAAACAATAATTCCAAGTTTAATTTCAAATAAAATTAGTAACAGAATAATCCAGGATTAACAGAATCTAGAAGTCAAACTCATGGTTTTATTTAAGATATTAAATTAAATCAAGACATTAAAATAAGTCTTCTTCAATATTGCTACTGATACTCCTTTCTTCATTCTCTCCCTATTTCCAGAATTCCAGTTGTCACATTTCAGAACCAATTGAGGTGAACCCATGGTGTAGCCACATGGGTCAAACTCAAAATCACAAATTTCATATTTTGAAATGGTCATTGGTAATTGGTTTGCCCGATTCATTAGTCATTGTTGCAGCCAAGCTCATTGTGTTTTGTAGAAAACTGAAGCTGTCTCTCAGTCCATGCTAGTCATGCCCATCTCGAGGGGATCACGACCCAACACAGGTCCAGCTGAAGCAGAACAAACAAACCATTTTTGGTTTGGTCGAGCCCACCCTTACTTAAGCCTTGCTGGTCAAACCAAGCTTTGGTCTCCATCAGAACATTCAATTTTTCCTGTTTTTCAAGAAAAACTAAGCAACATAAATAAGATTATGGGAAAATTACCAAAATAATCAACTTTGACACACTTTTTATCAAAATAATCATTGATATTTAGCCCCTCGTTTCAGTTTTAGACTCATTCAAACGTCTTTAAGCCGTCAAATTAGGTAAGGTCACATCCATCAAGAACGGTCATCTAAAGACGTCGCTTTGGAGTTTAAAAATTCCAAAATGATGTCAGAATGGGCGTCTAAAGGTGTTTTAAGACGCTGATAGAAAAAGGGGTTTTAAGACACCCTTTTAGACCCCAACAAAGCCTCCAACACGTGGGCCCTGTGTTCCTTCCTGAGACACAAAAGAAGATAAAACTGACGTCTAAAGCGAAGTCTAAAAGTAAAACGAGGGGCTAAATTTCAGTGATTATTTTGGTAAAAAGTGGGTCAAAGTTGATTATATTGGTTGAAAAGATAGAACCAATGATAAAGAGAGAATGTGAATAAACGGGTCAGACATTGTACCTGCTAAGCAGCTAATCTAGGTAGACGTAGATGGATCATGTTCAGGTGGAGCAGATGTACTCGCACCATTGTTTGACACTGTCCGGGTATACTTGTTGATGACCCTTTCTTTGTTTTCCTTCCACCATTCTTCAGCCTGCCGCTCAACAAACCTTCTTTTGCTGCTTTTCAGAAGAGAAATATATTATATTTACGTATATATTGACGTATAATGATACGAAAACAAGACATCATGTTCATATTAGATCTGCAGATAGAAGTGAATTGATGCAATGCATAGAATAAAAGTCCCAGTAGTTGATATGGATGCACGTACCTGAATCTAACTCGCCTGAATCTTGTTGTGCCATTTGAAAATTGGATGCAGGTTACATATACACCTGGTTCATATTGTTCCATTACTTCTCTGCTTGTTTCACCAACACAAGATCCATTGTTCTCCAATGGGGGTGCCACATAGGCTCCATTGTCACTAGTCATATGTGATTGTAAAAAGTCGTCGACTTTACAAGTCAATGCTTTAAAGGTTTCATCATCAGATAGTTCAGGAGGTGGCTTCTCTGACAGCTCGATTAACTGGCATAGAACAGCAATCGCGTAATCTAAATTCATCATGAAACTGTACTTACTGGGAGCTTGCTATTGAATTTTTAAGAAATTACCTGAGATTTGACGTATTTAAGGACATCCATAGCAACTAGACACTTGGCACTTCGGTCTGACGCTAATGAAGCTGATTCTTGAGCATTAGTTTTCAGTTTCTGGATCTCTGCATCTTGGCGTTCAGTATTCTTCTTTAGAGTTTTCACCTGCATAGTATGATATGTCATTTTGAGTGCCAAAACTTAACCAATGAAAGAAGCAACAGCACCTGGCCCTGCAGCTTCGACACTTGTTGGTTCAACATCTCATTTGATTTGTTAAGATTATCAATCACCCCGCGTGAGAACCCAGAGCATGGTGGACTTGGTCTTCTTGAATAAGGTGAAGCGGGTCTAATGTTGCTTGGCAGAGGTGGAGGTTGTGGTTGAGTTTGAAGTGGCAGAAACGGTTGCTGCATCTGAAATGATGATGCTGTGAAAGCATTACCGAGCGTAGATGGAAATGTGATATCCTTTAACTGTTGAGACGACGGAACTTGAGAAGATCTTACAGAAGAACCAGAACCAGATTTTGGGCCATACATGGCTGACATGATTTCAAGATATTTGGCTGGTTCAATGTTTGGAGACACTAAAAGCCTAGAAGTCCGAGCCGGGCCGGGCCCTCTGTCTTGGTGCGGTTGGTTACTGAACCTGCGGTGATACGTGGATGTTCCAATACCAACATCAGGGGGCTTCTTCAAAAGTTTTGCATAGCAAGAGTCACAAACGCGATGAGGTTTCCCAGGGATTGGAGCCTGTGCCGCTCTTAGAGCCTTTCTAGAACTACAAGCATGGCAGTGTACAAGACCACAGTTGTAACAGTTATGTCTCTTTCTTGTGAAACCAAATGCTTGTTTACAACCTGAACAAACCGACTGATCTGTGGCTCCAGACATCCACTTATGAATGCATATACTGGCAGTGAAGCTTGCACCACATGAAATGCTTTTGACAACCCTGTCTTTCAAGGATTCGACGAGAGTTGGTGTTCTGCGATCCTCAAAGTCCCCATGCCCGAGCCTTCCGTTTGCACCCATTCCCCATGTGTATATCTCACTTCTTGATGTCAAAACAGCAGCATGGTATGCTCCACATGAAATTTCTTCGACAAACTCACCCACCAGCGCGTCTTGTACTAATGCAGGCAGTTTCCCATCACATTGTGGGTTCCCTAATTGCCCATATGAATTACTACCAAAAGAATATACATGCCCAGATGTTGTGAGAGCTAAGGTCATGGTGTTTCCACACGCGAGCTGATGAAAGTTGTAGTCGATTAAAGCGGATATACAGGTTGGTTTCAAGTATGTTTCCTTGTTTCCATGACCCAATCTGTACTTTTCGCCATCACCCCATGTGAAAAGCTTTCTAGATGTCGAAAGCCCACCTCCACCTCCGCCTCCGCCTCCCCCATGGTTGTTTGTGATCTCTACAATTGCAGCAGTGTGCCATACTCCACAAGCAACTTTTAAAACCTTCAAACCGCTCAACGATTGAACTTCAACCGGATACTTCACACTCTCGCGATCTCCATGCCCCAAAACACCAAACGTCCCGTCTCCGAAAGTAAACAGTTTCCCATCAACAGTTGCAAGAGCAGTATGCCAAGTGCTACAAGCAACAGAACACACCACCAACCCTTCCAAAGGTCCAGAAACCCTTTTTGGTATCCAGTGACTTGCATCAGTGCCATGACCAAGAAGTCCCGCATTGTGGGACCCGTCTCCCCACGTGTACAAATCCCCAGACGTTGATATCGCGCACGTGTGATACTCACCACACGCGACATAATCAACATTTGTAACCGCTAGAAATTCAACCAAACGCGGACGACCAAAGTGCTTTTCAGTTCCATGACCAAGCCTGCCTCCAGATTCCTCTCCCCAGGTAAAAAGCTCACCTTGCTTTGTTACAAGAGAAAAATGTCTAACCCCACACGCGATCTGGTGAACGTCTATAACCACTTTCGACTCGAGAAGCCTGGGAATGGTGACGTCGGTTTTTGATGGGAAGGCGTTTACGGACCCCTCAGTCGAACCCACATCAGACCATACCTCTCCCCAAAGGAAAACATCTCCTAATGATTCTATGTCATCATAACCAGAAGTTGTATGATTTGAACAACTTGGTGTGCTTGAAACACTGATCCTGAAACCATCTGCACCGCTTGTTCTTATTTGCATTCTTGCACATCCGGATGACACATCTGAAATCTATCTGGGAAATTAATTTCAAACACAAATATATTAGAATAACATTCAAATCTTTTAAACTATTTCTTCCCATAAAAACACTAAATCTTGATTAGACCATGGGGTATGCCCCTTGGTTGTGAACACTCTACCTAGACGTCACGTAGGCATCCATCACAACCACCCACTCAACCATTTGTGGTGGAAATGCCAAGTGATTTGCATTATGATGTCATCATGATGCAATGATTGATTTTTTATTTTAAATTTCTAAATAAAGTTATTATTTTTACTATATAAATCTAAAAATAATTTATTAATAATTGTATAAAATATTTTTATTATTTCTATTATTTTTATTAATAATTGTCAAAAAACGTGCATGCGCTCCAAGACGATCTCGATTAATTTGTGCTCTTCTAGACAAAATGGGTCTCTCAAGTTGTTGTCTGATGATGTCGAGAGTAAGTTGTGCGGCTTCGATTAAAAAATCTCCGCCTTCGCTAAAATCATCATCTTTCCGTAGGAACTGCATTTTTTAACAAAACTAGTTTTTTTTTATTTGATGTTTAGAAAGCAACGGTCCAATATTTAAAGCCATCAATCTCCAAAGTTCAAATGTGCCGTTGCCGTGACCACGCCCAACCCAAAAACGCCCAGCCAAACACTTTTTTCCTCAACCACGGGGCATACCCAAGGGTCTTATAATTAATAAGCTTACGCTTGATATAAGCGGTAGGGGATGATTATCAAATAAGAAGAGGCGGTTGATTGGTTTATCGTGAACGGAATCGTGATTTGCATGCAAAAATTATGGGTATATATATAGAGAGCTCCTACATTCATCTGGGCCACTAATTTTTGAAAATATGTCACAGCCGCGAATTCGGAATTTTATTTAGAATTTTGGATGAATATAATAGATTTAAAAATCTATTTTAATCATAAAATATACGCCAACCATATGAACTAAAAAACAATAACACCAAATTTAATTTTAGATAAAATTAGTAAAAGATTAATCAATTTAAGATTTGTTTTTACAATAGGGATTCACGGGATTAATGCACATGTTTGAAGAGATAATAGAGATTTTAGAGAGTTAAAAACTGATTATGAAAAATAAATAATGTAATTAGGTATTTGTTAATTCTTTGGTTAAACCATTAATTCATTGAATATGAAATTATGTTCTATTTTGAAATCTATAATAGTAAGATGTTATTCCTAACTTCTAACATATTAAGGTGTGACAAAAAATTCGATGACGCTTTAGTGAGAGAAATAAAATTTCACAAGGGTGGATGTCATCTTTCTCTCTCTTTATCGATCAATCCTCCTTCTGAAGTTGGAAAGAGCTAGTGAAGGATTTTGTTCTTGATAAGTTTGATATAAACAATACTTATAGTATGATACAACTAGCTTCTTCATCTTGATAAGTTTGTATATTTCAAACAATTTTTTCCTTAATATCTACTCATTATAATAACATTTATCTATATATTTATATATTGTTCATATATATACATATACATATACAGGGGCGGAGGATAACAGGGGCCCGGGGTGCCCCGGCCCTTGCCGTTTTTCTAGTTAGAAGCCCCGATATAGTAGTTTCGGTCAGAAAATTTTATAGGTATTGAGTCCGGCCTCTTCGATTTTTCTTTCTAAATTGCCTAATGCCCCTCTTGGATTTTAAAAAATAATAAAGTTGAAACATTTATGGTTCACAATGTCGGTTGTTATCTAATTTTTTTTCCCGATCTTGCGTTTAAACTTTAAAGCTTGTTTTGGGTAGTGGGCCTGAAAATTTAAAATGGGCCCTTAATTATCTTCGGTGTTTAAATGTTCAAAAGTCAAAACAAAAGGGTAAAACCCTTTTGTCCCGTGCTCCAACTATCGTGATTGTCCTTATGGTTTACAGGCACTTGTTCCTAAAGATTGTCCTAATGCTTATTACGTTCACTGCTTTTCTCACAGGTTATTATACTTGTTTATCTTTCTCTTTCTTTAATTTAACTAAAATACTCTTTTATTAATTTTGTGTTTTTTTTGGTAAAAGGTTACAACTTGCATTGGTTTGTGCATCAAGGGAAGTAATTCCAATACACCAATTCTTTACAAACTTGGTTTCTATAATAAAATGGTTTGTGCATCAAGTAAGCGACATGATGAGTTACAAAAGACAAAGGCAGAAGAGGTTAACAAGTTGTTGCAAATTGGTGAAATTAAATCGGGAAGAGTACTGAATCAAGTTGGCACATTACAAAAGAGCTGGTGATACAAGTTGGGGTTCTCATTATAAGTCAGTTTGTAGTTTGTTTTGCATGTTTGATGTCACTCGTGTTGTTCTTCAAGGGATAATTGAAGACTTATCTCATACTACTTATTCTCAACGTGAAGATGTTGATTCAGCTTACGGTCACTTGCAATCATTTGAGTTTGTGTTTATTCTTCACTTGATAAAGGAATTAATGGAGAAAACCGATACACTTTCTTAAGCATTGCAAAAGAAATCCCAAGATATTCTCGATGCTATGGACTTAGTTTCATCAACAAAAGTTAAAATAAATAATTTCAGAAACAATGGATGGGATTCTTTTCTTATGAATGTTACTTATTTTTGTAAGAAGCATCAAATAGAAATTCTGGATATGAACGCTCCTTATAATCCTACTCGGTATAGGCCTCGTAAAAAATATCTTCATGTTACCTTTGAACATTATACCCGAATAGATATGTTTAAAGCCACATTGGACAAACAATTATTTGAGTTGAGTAGTAGATTCAATGAGCAGGCGATGGAGTTGTTATCTCTCAGTTCTAGTTTGGTTTCAAAAGAGTTTAATGTTAACTAAATTTGCCTTCTTGTTGAGAAATATTATTCTGAAGATTTCACGAAGCACGAGAAGCTTTGGTTAAGAGGTCAATTGGAGATTTTTAATGTTGAAAGGACAAAAAATACTAAACTAAGTAGTGCATCAACTCTTTCTGAACTATGTGAAATTCTTATGCATACAAAAAAAATGTGAGCCGTATTATTTTGTTGATAGATTGATTCGACTAATCTTGACCCTTCCGGTTTCTACTGCAACAACAGAGAGAGGATTTTCAGCCATGAAAATATTCAAGAATCGTTTTCACAATAAGATTATTGAATAGATTATTGAATTGAGCATCATCAAAATGATTGAATGGTGGCTTATGTTCATGGGCCCTTTTAACACATTTCTTTTTTGCTGTTACATTTTGTATTTAGATTTGACAACAGCTTGAGGATTCAAGACACAAGCTAACCCAACAACATTACCTGATTTAGATTGATGTAATAACATCTACTATTAACTTCACTCAAAGTAACTAGGTTTACTATCAAGTTAGATTACTCATTTACTCCCTTAATAATATCCTTACTCCTTTAATTAACAAAAAGTAAATTGGTTTACTATTAAGTTAGCTTACTTCTTTATAATCCTTACTTTTAAGACATCCACAAATTACATACATAGCATTTATGTTATATGCACGATGTAAACATGATAATTATTCTCTAAAAATAAATAGGTTTAGTACTATTAAGTTAGCTTGCTCCTTTAATTTTGAAAAAGCAAATTGTTACTTATGACTTAATAACTAAAACTTACGTAATAGATTGATGCTATAATGATAGGAATCAAATTAGATGTGCTACTCATTACAACAAATATGTGTGGTTGATTTATATGCAAGTGAAAAGATTGCTAGAAATAAAATAATTTGATGTTTATAGGAATAATCAGATGATGATGATTGACCTAACATGCTTTTGGACCCAAAGGTTAGATGCAACATGCCGCCACCAACCCAATCAATAACTTTTAAGCTTCTATCTTAACAATGATGATGGCCACAATAATTATTAAGTGATCTATTTATTATAATATAAAATTTTTAATTGATTTTATTAATTTCAATTACGACCCTAATAAATCCACATCTATATATATATATATATATATATATATATATATATATATATATATTTTATAAAACTGCATATTTAAGGTTGTAAATAAATCATTAAGAATTCCAAACTTAATTGATCAAATAGTTTTGATGTTTCTATTTTCAGTTTATTCTGAAATTATATCAGTCGTAAAATCTTTTTTTGTCTCTTGATGTTTATCACCAAATATGTTTCGTATATCCATACCAAGTCACTATTTTATGTATTTCACGGGTTGAATAAAAACTATGTAAATAGTCTTCAACGAAAATTTTATCAATGTCACATGATTTTTTAATATAAAGTATAATTAAAAATTCATATAGTTTATTACTTTAAGTAATAATACAATGATATTATTTTTAAAAGTTTGTTTTTTTAAACATTTCTTTTAAAAGTCTATTTTAAAATTTTTATATTTTATAATAATTTAATTTTTTTATAAGTGTATTGTTTAATATTAATATACTTTTAATGTATTAAAAATATTTTTTTAATTTAAAAATGTATAAAGAACATATTTAATATTTAATATTAGAGGCACTTAATAGGAGAGAGATACAATAAATTAAAGTTAAGGTTTTGTATTAATATAATATGTCTTTATAAACCTTCATTTATTATAATAGATAGATTATCATTGAAATACCAAAGTGTTACATATTGAATAAGAATCATGGGTTGGTGTTTGCAACTTAATTGGTAAGAGAGTGAAATAGGAGTGCTAGGGGCAGAGCAGAAAGGCATGCGAAGCTAATTACTCTAAAAGAAAGTGGATTTGGTCTCGACTAAGCCGATTTGGTGATCGGTGGAAGAAGGATGAATGGTTTAGCCCTTGCTCGCAACCCTTGTGTTTAGTTTCCACCATTTAGTTTGGAACCCTAAACAGACTGTCGATGATAAGCCGGAGGAAGGTGAGGATGAAGTCAAGTCATCATGCCCCTTATGCCATGGGCAACACACGTACTACAATGGCCAGGACAAAGAGTCGCGATCCTGCGAGGGTGAATGAACTCCAAAAACTCGTTAGTTTACTTTCTTAGCTTGAACATGCCAACATCATTACTAGTGTTCTTAGACAGTTGGAACTTGCTTGTGCCAATAGCAAAAAACCATATCGTTGCCCAAACTACCCTTCTCAATGTATGTTTTCTTACTTTCATTTCTATTGTAAATAGTAGTTAAAGGCTCGCTCAAAGGAAAATCTAACAAGCCGATGTTTGCATTCGGGCGAGTGCATAGCCATCGATTAGCGATAATAGCTAGCCTTCTTATCAGCCTTACCAGTAGAGCTAGGAAGGATTGACTTTCACATAGATATCCTAACTAAATAAGGTTTTCTTTTAGGAAAGGGTGTGTATCCGGGTAGGGAGACGTACCCTCGAAGAGTCAAATTGTTAGAAAGAGAGGAGTTGGGTACCCCGATCGATTCAACAAGAGAAGTCTAAGACACAAAGGTTGATTGCTGCTCACTGTGTTGTGCAGCTTGTATGCGATGTAGACACGATTCTTTGTTAAGGTGTGACAATTGCAATTGAGAATTACGTCACCGATGACATGAGCACATTTGATCGTTCTAGAAATCCATGTTGATTTGACAATTGTAATTACTATAGTGTGAAAGTATGCGAGAAATGATGAATGTGGGCGAAAACCGTGCGCAAAACGGAGTCCTGGATTGTCCGGAATCGAAAAACGAAGAAAAATTTCTAAGTATTGAACTCTGGGGATTGTCGCGGTACGCTAAGGAAGGGTTAAGGGTTCTTAGCGGTACGCGATGGACCAAAATATCTGAAATTCTTCCGGATTTCTTCGCGGTACGCGAAGATCTTTTTGGCTCCTCTTCGCGGTACGCGACGGATGAGGCGGCGCAATGGATCAGATTTCTTCATCAGATTTCATGCAGAAACTATTCTTATTACATTTCTCGAACATATGCGCACAAAACACACACCAGACTAAATTTTACCATCAAAACCTCAATTTGAAGCTGCCAAAACTCACGGATCGCACTAGGGATCGTATCTGCAAGTTCTGATCGTTGTTCTACGCTCAAAACTCCGTCTGATTAGGTAATGATTCGTTTTTAACCTTCTAGTTTGATTTTGATTGATTAGATCTTGATTTTGAACGTAATGATATAGTTAGGATTGTTGATTATTGCCTAGATGATGGCTAGGATTGATTATAAACGAAGAACACGATGTTTTAACGGGTAAATCCTTGTTTTGATCTGTTGTAATACCTGGTTTGCATGAAATCATACCAATGATTATAATGGTTTAAACCATTTGATTATGACAATGTAGGTGATTAGTTTGGTTAATCTTTGGAATGCAAGGTTAAATCCAAGTGTTTCAAACTAATCACAATCATTAACATACTCATTGAAACGATTATATGATGTTTATGATAACAGTTAGATTACTATGTTAAACATGGTTGTTAAACCTATTCTAATACTACATTGTGATATTTCATGATATTTGGGTAATCAATAACAAGGATTGATCATTCCTAAGCCATTAATCCGTCTAGAAACTGTTTTAGCATTATAATCAACAACATTAACTATTTGGTTAATCCAAGATTATCCTGATTAATCAAGTGAATCATCAATCTTGTATTAGGAACCTAATTCAGTGTAGGTTCCTACATTATCATACATTGTATGATATAACACTAAATTAACCAATTAAATACTTAATATCGGTTTGATGACTTGCAAAGCAATGTCTTTGACATTGAACGTTCAGAAATATTTAATCAGTGAG
Source organism: Mikania micrantha (assembly GCA_009363875.1). Classification (NCBI taxonomy): domain Eukaryota; kingdom Viridiplantae; phylum Streptophyta; class Magnoliopsida; order Asterales; family Asteraceae; genus Mikania; species Mikania micrantha. The sequence goes on from CM018698.1 coordinate 52,164,360, forward strand.
TTAGAACATGAATAACTCATTTAACATAAACTAATGCATACTTACACTATTATTACCAGTCTGCGAGTGATCTTATTATCTTGAGACTTCAGGTGAGTTTCGTACAACCCCTTTTCTTTTTAATCTTTTATAAACATCGGGGTAACACTGTGAAACTTTTCAGAATTATATGATATGTATCACTGTTATCTGCGTAATTTCATGTGATTGTTGAGAACTTGTGGATTTCATGGGATTTTGCCTGTAGAACAGAACACTATCACAGAACTTATAAGTCATCATTTCCGAACTGTATCTAGTGAACCCATGTGGGGCCGAACAGAAAACAATGATAGTACTATCGGCTGACAACCCATTTGCCAGGAGCTGCAACTCCCCTTGGTGTAAATGTTTGTTATCTGTTTTAGAACTTCTTAATGTTGTGATAGACATTAAGACAATGAGGCATTAAGATGTTACCGACGGGTAGTATCTTATAGAACAAGAACAGAACGTCCGAAAGGAACTAGATACGGGTCCCATGGTTATCTTGAACTGAACTTTGTGAGAACTTGTATTGCATATCATATTGTTGAACTTGAACTGTATGATCTCACCAGCTTTGTGCTGACATTTTAAATCTAAACACTTTGCAGGAAGACAGTGACCCACCGGGTGAGGCAACACTTTAAACTTTTGTAATTAAATAATGTAACACCTTAGTTTATATAATGTAATGTTGCTTGTGATTACGACATCCATGTAATATATTTACTTTAAGTTAATCTGTGTGCTATGATATTGGTTCAAGTAAGTCACCCCTCAGCTCAGAGACATCACCACTATGCTTCTGCAACCTTCTAAGAACGACGAATGACATCATCTCAGGTGACGAGAGGTGGGGGTGTGACATAAGGACCTTAATCCGTAGCTCCTCAAACAATGGAACAATCTTAGAGTCAGAGATGGTGGTTGTAACAAAAGCTTCATATTCAAAGGGCTTGGTAGTGAAAACTACATCCTTTTAGGACATAGTAGAGAGTTGATAGCAGCCAAGGCATCGTGGTATCACACACTAATCACACTATGTGGAAGAATGGGGATTTTCTATAAGAAAAGTTCTCTTCCAAATGAGCCATTTAGAAAAAAAAAGATTAAAATCTTTTATTTCCTTTTGTATCTTTTTTGATATGAGATGGTAAGAAGAGAGAAGCATCGTAAGAGTAAAAAGAATGAGAGAAAAGATAGACAAAAGATGTAATCATAGATCTTAATTAGTAGCAACTTGAAATGCATTTAAGTTAAATCATAAGGCATTCATACAACTACAATAATATATTTGAGCTATTCATATTTCAAGAATACATTTAAAAAAGATACAATTTCATGCAATAACTTAAGTATATGTAAAAAAATACACGTTTTATATATAGAATCAAGTAATTAACAAAGTACTAAGCCTATATAATAATGTACTTACAACTTATTTTTTCTGGATTTTCAAATAACATTAATTAATAATTATTAGCATGATATTACTTTTATGAATTTTTAATTAAATAAATAAATATATCAACAATAATAAATATCACATTGTCTTCCAAGTTAATACCATCAAATAACAAAAACCTCATTGATGTATGCTTTATTTCCTATGCTAATGTAACCATGTAAGTAGTATTCTCAATTTGTGGGCCAGTTTCTAGTTCCGTACAAGATTCTGATGTTTCTTGCTGTTAAAAAAAGAGGATGGTTATTATTTTCATGTCATCATTAATCAATTAGAGTGCTAGAGTCATCTTTTTCACCTCTTTACACTCTTTATCATTTACACTTGAGAGTCATATTATTATTATTTGGGTTGTGTTATTCACACACCTACCCCACACCCTCTATATGTTTCATATAGGTTTATACGAGGCATATATGGGGCTATCATTGGATGTCAGATTTTGTCAATGTCAATGATTGCACTTCTATACGAAATATATAGACATATACGCGTCGTATAGGTCCTATACGCGGCTCTATACCTGACGAATCATAGGGTATCAGTGGCAATGATTGGACTCCTGTACGAGACGTATACACCTATACGTTGCGTATAGACATATACGAGGCGTATAGGGTTGGTGAGGGTGTTGAATTAAAAAAGTTGGTGTGTGAATAACCTGTCTCTATTATTTTTTTAATCCATGATGTCTAATTTTATCTAAACCATGAAAATATCTTAATTTCACATTCATAACCACCTTCATTTTCTTAGGGTTCTACATTAAGTAAGTTGCTTGTACATCACCCATGTCTTCTTATCATCTATACACTATCAGCGGAAAGAGACGAAAGATCTTGCCCGCGAAAGTGGTGGGATGCGTGCACCGTGTGGTGTCACAAGACACCTTAGCCTTCCCATGTTGCACTCCCATCACTCATATTCGAGTAATATTGTTTGGTTAGAGTGATAAAATGGTTGTTTATATATATAGCGGTTGATTCATCATTTTAGGACTCAAAAATCAACAATGATAAAGATTTGAAGATGTTTGTTTGGTAAAATGGTTGTTTATATATATAGCGGTTGATTCATCATTTTAGGACTAAAAATCAACAATGATAAAGATTTGAAGATGTTTGTTTGGTAAAAATTTGATAAACAATGTAGATCGGTAAATGATATATACTTGAGTAAGTTGTGGGAACAAGTGAGATGAGGGCATTGGAGATGATATTAGAATGATTTTGCATCGAAATATTCATGAAAACGGCTACTGCTTAATTAAACTAATGTTTCATACTTTCATCACATTCATTGATCTCAGGACGGCCCCAAAATTAAGGTGTTCAGGACGTGCCAGAAAAAAAAGCCCATAGCAAATTCAAACGTTAAAGTAGGGTATTAAAAAAACACCAAAAATCGTTTAAAACCGAAAACCAAACTGTATTCATAACAGAAAATCCGAAACGAATTCGGTTTCGGTCCGGTTCATAAAGTATCCGAATTTGGTTTTCAGTTCGGTTCCTAACCGTATCAGAAGTCTGAATTTTGGTTATTGTTTCAGTTTCGGTTCCATTTTCTAATTCGGTTAAACGATTAAACCCAATTTAGATTTAAATTGATTACTTTATTAATAATATATAAGGTTGACTTCAGTTTATCTGGTTGAATTCAATTTATTCGATTTTTAACCGGTTTATTTGGTTTATAATCGGTTTATTCAATTGAATTCGGTTTATTCGGTTTTTAACCAGTTTATCTGGTTTTTAATTGGTTGTTCGGTATTAACCGAAACCAAACCGAATCACTTCTCGATTTCAGTTCAATTTTCGGACAGGGAAAAATTGAAAACCTATTAAACCAAACTGATGAACACCTCTGGTTTAAAGGCGTTAAAGTAACCTCCTATACTTTAAAAAATTACCTTTTATACATCTTAAATCATGTGTTTATAAATAGCTTTTGTTAGTTATCTGCAACTTGTTGATTCTTATTTAAATTAATTTCTATATATACATATATAACATAATTAATAGTTCAATTGGCAAAAGTTATTAAAGTGATGTTAGTATGATATTTTACTCTTTGAAATTAAAAATTCAAGACTTGCTAGACAAATTTTATATAATTTAGTTAGGGTATAAATATCTAATTCTGCGAACTGTAAGAGTTATAGTTTTAGTTTACAAACTTGTTTTATAGCTTTAATTTGAGTAGAGGTGACAATTATTACCCATATCAAAAGAAATGGATTGGTTTGGGTAAACAATTGTAATATAATTGGTTGACATGAGTAACATCATAATATTGAATGGGTTGAGATTGATAGCACTTAAACACAATGCGGGTCAAGATGTGTAACCAAAAAAGCATGCAAATCCAATGGATTCAAAAATTTAAAAATGATTAATAGAACATATTTGATAAGAAAATCACTAAAAATTATCCAAATTGACTATTTGCTTAATTTAAGTTAAACAAAATTGATTTTTTTAAGAACAATCCATTTAGACCCGAACTGATTTTGATTAAAACTCGTTCTGATCCGCACCCATCCTGACCCGAACTTGTTCTAACCCGTTACCCAACTCGACCCAACCCGTCCAACCCGCCCATTTTGCCGGGCATAAATTTGAGTTGAAGACTCTACTTTGAAAACAAAAGATACCCACATTTATAGCGGGTCGGTATCTAACATTGAATAGATTGGCAAATAAGAATATTTGTCTATTGGTAACTGAAATTATATTAAGAGGATTATAAGCCGAAACGTCTTCAACTATTGGTACAACATGCATACTTCCCCTTCACCTAAAACATAACCTCATAATGTGTGAATAGTCTTAAAAAAGTTTTTGAAACAAAATACTCTCTCATGAAAGTCAATGCGAAGGAAAAGACGTATTGCTTGTTTCATTTCTTTACTTCTTGTGTCACATCATTCTTTTATTTAGATTAAAGGTTTCTAAACGAGATTTATTTAATTTTTGTAAACAACGATGTATTTCATATATTTATAAAATGTATATAGTTTTAAAGAAATGATTTTTACGTCATAAAATAGTCACAATTATATCTCCATATTTATTACATATAACGTTAAAATGTCAACATGTAATACATTTTATAACGTATGAAATAATTTAACAATGATTATATATAAATTAATTTTACTGACAAATTGTTTGTAGACATAATTTATTGTCTTTATAAGGGTGTAAGTTTATAACAATGCATGTAAATGTGATACAAACCTTACAACGTGTATAAAAGTATGGTTTGTATAATGTAGCTAGGCCTATTGCATGGTGACTAACCAGCAGCAGCTAAGAAGCGCACCATGTCTAATTCAGCATTCCCGCACCATGCGACATTATCAACAAAAAGTGAAGAGTTTAATTCAGTACTTAAACATCTATGCACATAATTATGCAGTAGATGGACACGTGTTATTTTGTAGTGTGTCATCAGTCTTATTTTTATGTTTATATATCGTATTATGTGTTTATATCTTATATTAAACATAAAGTGTACCTATCATACTTTTATGCCTTCTCACACTTATTTATTTATTTATTTCTCTCTCTAGTTAAATAATATATACTAAATAAAAATGAATTAAAAAATAGTTTTAGATATTTAATAAAATTTAGTTATAAATATTTATTACATCAATAAGTAAATGAATTTAATATGCTTAAATATAAATAGTTATAACTTTTTGTCATTACTTGTCAATTAAAAAAATAAATTCGTATTATGAATCATTTTTTTATCAAAATTGTTTTTTACATTTATTTTATATTTAGTTTTTTTAATTAACTTTTGAACTTAGTAATAAGGCCATGTTTGAGATTGCTTATTAAACTTCAAAAGGACTTTTTGTGAAAAGTGCTTATTAACTTATGACTTTTTGAAATAAAGTTTTTAAAAATGTGTTTGGATTAGCTTTTTCAAAATTAATTTTCAAAATGACCAAAAGGACATTTTTTTTATTGACACTATTTAACGTTATTGGGTAAAGGGTAAAGAGTGTGTTAGATTTGTAATTTTATGTCAATAAGTCATAAGTCATTTTGAAAAGCTAGAATTTTTAGCTTTTGAAAAACAACTTATCACTCTTTTACAAAAAAGTCATTTTCAAAAGTTCTTTTAGGTTTGACAAACAACTTATTGACTTATTGGCTTTTTGAAAAAAAACCAATAAGTCAATAAGTCATTTTTAGATGAAATCACAAACAAGGCCTAAGCAATAAACAAATATCGCAAAATGATTAATACTAAATAATAAGCCCTTAATGTTGTAGATTAGATCACATAATATAAATATTAATGACTAAAAAATTAGACCTTTAATAATTTAAATTTTATAGTTTATTAAAGTAAAGTACTTTAAATAAAATTCCATAACAAAATCATTGCAATCCCCCGTTTTTTCTCTGTATAAGAAGAACCATCCCTCAAAATCCGGTTGAGCTCCAAAATAAATCACATCTCTTCATCCCACTTTACATTGGCAAATCGTGTAGATTTTGTACGCAAAATCTGTGAAATTCAAGTTTCAGATTTGAACCTATGAAGGATAAAGCAAAATCAGTGAAATTAGAGCAGAAAAACGCTCAAAACTTCTCAGATTTCAACTATTTTGCATCATCATCAGATTTTCCATGTAAAAAACACCCATCAAGATCATCACCCGTCGGAATTTGTGCATACTGTCTAAACGAAAAGCTGATTGAGCTCGTCTGTTTAGACTGTGGAGAACAGAGGATGTCTTCATGTTCTTGCTCTGATTTATCTTCATACAGGAATTCATCGTGTAATATGGATGTTGGAAGTGTTGGAAGATTATCGTTTTTGATCGAGAATGAAAAGGGTATTGATGGTTGTGAACAGAAAACACTGTTTACAGACATGAAGATGAAACAGAGTGAAACAGAGGATGTTCTTCTGCTCAAAAGGAGCAGTAGCTGTGTCGTTGAGGTAAAGAAAAGCAACGGGTTTTGGAAATTGGAAGCTTTTCAAGAAGAAGGTAGAGAAAGAAGGATCTAAAGACAGAAACAGAAGTGGGATTGATCAGAAATTTGAGGATTGTGCAACGGATGTTTCAAGATCTAGGTCAATTAGCAGCTTCATTGACGGCAGTTTTCAGCATGAGGGTCGGTAGTATCGTGTGTTCGAGTGCAAAAATCTCTGATTTTGATGGATTTGAGTCGAGAAATAGTGGTTCATGGGTGGATTGATCGATTTTAAGAGTGGGTTTGCAGTGAAAGAATCTGATATCAGTAGATTAGATGATGATGATGATGATGATGAGTTTATTGATTGAAGATTGACTTATCCAGCAAGTCAAAGACAGATAAATGTGTTTTGAAGAAGTATGATCAGCCTGAAGGTGGTGGAATTGGGTCATCTTCATGTCGATTACTGTAAATGAAAGAGGGATTAAGAAGGTGAAGAACAGTCATACGAAAGGTTGGAAATGGATTTGTAAACATCATTCTGGAAAGAATGATCTTAAGCACATCTTAGAATCTTGAATTTTGACTCTTGAAGAAAGTCAAAACACTCCATGTAATATGAAAGAAGAATGGTAGTTTTTGTTCTTAGATTAAGTCATGTAATATGATCATTTGATGTGACAAAATTACTAATGCATATGAATGATAATATTGAATGCATATGATATGATAATATTTTGAAATTCTTAAAATAACTTTTGACGTCATTGCCTTATATTAAGATCGTTTGTTGGGTGAGTTTAAATCATTAAGTGCTGAATGGTTAAGATGTCTGCATAGTTAAGATGGTCTAAACTATTAAGTGCTGAAACTATTAAGACCGTTTGTTTTCACGTTGAATGAAAATAAAAAATAAAAACACTTTTTTTTGTAAAAACCTAGCCACCCCCACCCCCACATGTCCTCTTCGGCCTAGTCGTCCCTTCACCCCAGCCCTTTGCCCCCGTCGATGTCCCTTGTGGTGTGAATCATCAACCTTCGATTCAGCAAAACCCTAACCAACCTTCATTTCTCATAAAACCCTACTCGTCGCTTCCCCCGTCCCCAGCGACCTTTGATTCAGTCGTCGCCATCGAGACCCGTTGTCAACCCCGTCGTCATCGAGAATCGTG